>JBBMOC010000079.1:1439652-1845768 GCA_037975185.1 Centropyge bicolor
CGCCGAAATACTCGCCGACTTCTCCCACCTACTCCCCGACAACTCCAAAATACAGCCCCACTTCTCCTACCTATTCCCCCACCTCCCCCACTTACACCCCCACCAGCCCCAAATACTCTCCTACATCCCCCACTTACTCTCCAACTTCACCCAAGTACTCACCCACGTCCCCTACGTACTCGCCAACTAGTCCTAAAGGCTCCACATACAGTCCCACCTCCCCTGGATACAGCCCCACGTCGCCTACCTACAGCCCGGCCATCAGCCCCGATGACAGCGACGAGGAGAACAACTGATGAGCCACGGATAAGAAGGGGAGGCAGCTGAAGAAACCCCGTCACCTCATGGTGGACACCTGAAGGACAGCACCTTTGACCAGCTGGAGGTGGCGGTGCTTCTGGCCACAGGGGTCCCGAATGTGATTGTTTTTCTTTGGAGAAATCTCTCCTTTGGGGACCCCTGTAATGCTCCAGTGTTGACCATCTGAGGGCCCCCTTTACCACAAGAAATTGTTAAAACTATTATGTGAAAGACTTGAACTGCTTTGCCTGAAGGAAAAAAAGGCTGCCTTTTGAAATAGTTTTTTAATTTTCACACGGGGTGTTGGAGCAAAACTGCAAATCCCAAGAGGGAATTAAAAGGAGAGGAAGATGTGGTGAACACAAAATGGGGAGACAATGTCCCTTTTTAACTTTATAGTGTACTGCATCCAGTCTCTCTCTCGTTCTCTAAATGTTGGGTGTATAGTTGTGGAAAGCGTACATATTGCCAAAAGCCTTTTGAGAAGTGGATTGTATTCATCACTAAAGCATAAGCTCTAAAGAAAATCAAGGAGGTAAGGTTTAGACTTTGTTTACTGCATATTTCACCAAGGTGTATCTTGTTAGACCTTTTGCTGCTTTTGTAAAACTACAGTTGCTGCCATTTTTTGGGGGCATTTTGTGGATCAAAGATTGAGCTTTAGGTGTTTGATATATTAAAACAGATTGTCTAAAGGGGAAAGCTGGATGGACAGCAGAAATACATGATAGGAGAGAGAAACTGGCTTGCAGGGAAAAAAATCCTTTCTGAACATCATTGACTACATAGGTGTATGTACCCATTGCCCTCCCCTCTTCTTCCTTCACACCCCAAAGACAAAACCTGAAAGATGTCATGAAAACACCCACCAGCATCCTCTTGTCCTCTACCATTTTGGAGACTTGTGCACCAGATGAAAAATGAAACACTTTGAGATAATAATCTTCCCGCGACACTGGGAATTTAAAGATTTATATGAAAAAAATAATAGAATAATTATTCTGTCTTTAATTTTGATTCTAGAGGAAATGGGGCACATGTGGACGAGGCATACTAGTTTGGCGTTGCTGCTTTTGTCATTGTTTGCATGAGTAGCACATGTTAATACATTTTAATCAAGCTTTAGGTTGAAATTTTTCAAATCCCTCCCACTTCTTGCTAATTTCGTCCCATTTCTGATAGCTGACGTGTACACAGGATTATTTGGACTATTCAATTTATTTAAGAAAGAAAGTTAACTACTATTCTGTGTGAATATGAATAGAGGAAAATTAAGAATTTTAATTTCTTTTGGCTTTTCTCTAGTTTGCTTTTGGTGACTTTGTGAACCTGTTTGCAGGAGGCTCATGTTCATATACTGTGGATGAAGGGGCAGGGGACGGAGGGGAGTGCTTATATTTTTGCCCCATTCTCCCCAACAGTCTGAGTTTTTGCCATGATGGCGACTGCTCTTTTCACTAACAGTTGTTCAAAATGTTGCATGCTGTCAGCAGATTGTGAAGTTGCTTCAGTTAAAGGTAGAAAGGCAAAAAAATTCGGTGTTTTCACTTCTCGAGATGCCAGAGGGCAACATTTGTCCTCCTGTTGGCTTTTTTTTTTTTTCCTCACAGCGGCGTGAACAGTTTATTGTCTTTAAGTAGAGATTGTCCAAAGGAACAGCACTTTCGGGCCTCTCTATTAAGAAACCTTACCCACTACATTAGTGTGATCTTTTTTTCAAATATGGGTGCTTTCTCACATGACTCAACCTAGTTTGACTGTGTTAGGGAACCGTCTGTTCGCCTGATGACAATGGAAACATTTTTTTTTCTTCCCTCCTCGTTCCATTCGATCGTTCGATGCGGTTTCTGAATTTTTGGACTGGCTGGGTCTCCTCCCTCTTCCCTCTTCATCCACAAGTGATCCTCATTTCTGAAATCAGTGTTTCTTTTTCTACCAGTGTATGTACCTGTGACATTGGGAATCATGGGGAGGGGGGAACGTACTGGGTCTGACTGGGAGTCCTGAGGAGATAAAATACAACCAGTAATCTTTTGGGTTCTGTTTATGTTTAAATGATTTGTGACACATCGCTTCCAAGATGGTCTTGAATTGAAAGGACTGCATCTTCTGGCCTTTTGAGATGAAGCAGGTTTGGTAATTGCACTTAGTAAATATTGTGGTGGATTTAAGCCCCAGACATTGTGATATGTTGTCCACTATGCTTGCATCTAATCCTGTTGTCTTAACTGTGTGCTGTCCAGTCAATTCAGAACATCAGGACTCCCAGTTTGTATGAATGTGTGAATGCGTGTGTGAAGTTAGTGTGCGTCCGAGGGCGAGACAGGGTTACAAACTGAGGAAAGACTTCACATGTCTGGGCAAAGGAAGGTTTAACTTGAAATTGCCAGTGTATAGAAATCGATTCATTATCTCATTCTCTGTATCTTTGTTCTGTTTGTTTTTTGACTTGGAAAAATGAATAAAAAGTTTTACTACATTTCTGTCTCTGTGTGTTTTATGTCAACTACGGCTGAAAGTTATGAAGATGGAACATTTTAAAGCAACTTTTTACTACTTAGGGAAAGAAGATGCTGCATTTACTAGTTATGGAGACAAATAGCAGTATACATTTTAAGTCATTCAATTTATAAATACATTTATTTAACATTTACATTTAAGTACTAATTTTGAGACTCTTGTACTTAAGTATTACAATATTATGCCACTCTACACCTCATTTAAGGATATTTAATAGTTTTTGATCCACTTTCATTTGAGAAACAGCAACTTGATTTTGCTGACACAAGATCTCATATCAAAACTGTCTCTTCTTTCTTTTGATGCTTTAATTTCTTGATGCTGTGAATTTCCCCATTGTGGGACGAATAAAGGCTTATCTTTAAAATCAAATTTGCTGATAATACTTTTAAATAAACATTTAATTTATCAGGACTTTTACTTGTATTTAAGTATATTTGCATAACTTTAATGCTACTTTTAAATAAGTAAAAGGTATGAATACTTCTTATTTCATAGTGACAACAAGACAACAGACATCACTTATGGAAAAATATCACAGCTCTGTAAATGAAAGCTTACCGGCTCCGTCCTCTTGGGGGCGCTCTCACCCTGCTGTAAACTCACACGCTGACCGGAAGATCATCTGTCAGTCGGGTTGATTAACAAACTGGCGCAGAAACAAGAGGTTTAAGTGACAGAACTTCGTTGATAAAACAGCATTTGTATGTTTTCTTGTTCTTCGAGTTTCATTTGTAAGTTCTCTGAAATATATAATTAATATATACTATGCTATTATGTACTTAAGTACATAATTAGCATGCTAAGCATAAGTAGGATACTCAGCCAGAAATTGCTTTTGTAAAAATCAGTTTATGAGCTTGTGTGCAGGCTGCAGGGATGTTAGTCTAGTTTGCCACTACCTGATCACATGCTTACAGTTTACAGTTATTTTAATGACAAAACAGCACAGCCTTGTTTGTCTTGATACTAACATAAAGCTGGTTCATTTTTATACCTGCCATCTCTGGTTTGTGTCCTCTCCCCTCTCCAGCAGGTGGCACACCATCTCACCGGCCTTGCCCTCCATGGCCTTCAGATGTAGAGAGTCCTCTCCCATGGGAGTCTGCTAGAGACACAGAAAAGTCTGGACCTCACCCTGAGGTATTTGTTTCTCCAGAAGAAGCCCCCCAGTGCCTATCAAAATAGGTGAGGCTGTTCTGCTGACAAATGTTATCAATAAGCCTTTCATATATATTTTTGCTGCACCGTCAACTATTGTAGATGTCTTGTGCTTAATTTCATATGTATTTTCACAAAATCCAGTTCTACCCATAGTTGCTATCTTTGGTTTTTATGGGTTTGAACAATGTTTATCTGCACAACATGAGTTAGTAATGACTGACGCACCAAAGGTGTAAAGGATTGAAAAAACCCTCCATGAGAGAAACTGTGATTACGGGTTGATATCAAGTAGCACAGTCACTGCTCAGTCACAACTGTAGTAAAGTACAAAGTTCACAAACCAAATTAAAAGTTCAACAACCAAGTTCAAAATGCTCCACTTTTGTGTAGACAGACTAAAAAAAAAAGTGTTTAAGTTACTCTAATCGTTTTGATTTATTTAAATTTAAATCTCTTATTTAGATTATCCAGTATAATCCCATTTATTTAGCAGTGTTGAGTATGTAATCCTTTATTTAGTACATTTGAATTTAAAAACTCCAAAACTAACAGAAGCCTCAAGACAGTTATAATCTCAAAATTAACAAGATGTTTTGAAATTTTGAGCGAGTAAGACTCAAAGGTGAAAGACTTGAATATGAATAGAACCTACAGGTAGCAATTGTTGTTTGTGCACTTAAATAAAAAGACCTTACAACACTCAAAGACATGGAAATGACTCTTTTAAGGCCTATTTTGTTAGTGGATCCTTCACCCTCGTAAACTTCACCTCTGGACATGGTGAATCACAGGTAATACCAGTGCAGGACACTGTGTTATGTAATCATATGAGTGCCTCATTCACATGCAGGTGTGTTTGACTAGGGGAATCCATGTCTGACTAATGGCTGTTTGGGTCGGTTACTGTAGTGATATTTACTAACTGTGGAGACGCTGACACTGAGTCATTATTGAGAGAGAAGTTGTGAGAAGGTTAACATGCAAGTGTTCAGATTTTTTACTTAAGTGAAAATACATACAACAGTGTGAAAATGATCTGCTACAAATTAAGTGCAACATTCAGAGTTCTACTTCAGTAAAAGAAAGGAAATAATAGTTGTAAAATATATTTAAAGTATCAAAATTAAAAGGAATGGCTGTGCAGTAAAATGTCCTGTGACTGATACACAATTCTTTATGACATTATTAGATTGTTAGAACTGCTGCATCAGTGTGTAAGCAGTTTTAATGTAGCTGCTAAAGGTGGAGCTAGTTTTAAGTTCCTTATATTGTTAGCTGGTTTACCCCAGTGGTTCCCAAAATATGGGTCGGGGGCCTTCAAAAGGTCACCAGATAAATCTGAGTGGTTGTGAGATGGTTTTGGTTTCAGTCTTTTAACTTTTAGGAGTTTTTTAGTTAGTGAAATGAAACCATGTGAAAAGTTTAAATGTCTTTATGGTGCAACTGCTCACAACCTATAAACATCTGAAACATTACAAGACGCCAACTAGGCCCGGTTTTATTATGAGAAGTCACAAGCAAATAAAAGGTTGGGAACCACTGATTTGACAATACATTGTATTTTATCAACTCCAAAAAATCTTTATCTGTATTATCTATCTATACATGTAGTGGAGTAAAAAGTACAACAACATTTCACTCTCTTCACTGAAATATAGTGAAATAGAGCTGTAGTATTATAAAATGGAAATAGTATTATAAAATGGAAGTATTCAAGTAAAGTACAAAACTGTTCTGAGTTACTTTCCACCACTGTTGAAAAGCAAGGGAAGGATTTCATGAATTAAACAAAAACCACCTATTTGTTGTATTTCTTAAAGAAAAAAACATCTGTTCCATTAGTTTCTGCTCACATACAATGATTTTGTCACGTAGGCCTAGTTTGCATTTGAAGTCCCCCTCTGCTTTAAGTCCTGATTGAATCAAGTTTCCGTACTTTTTGCTTCTTGTGTGTTTGAGTCAGAGGGCTGGGCTAAGACCGTCAGACACAGAGGCAGGAAATATCTTGTGTGTGCGTTTGAAAGAGAGAGAAAGAATTTGTGTGTTTAGGGACGTTCTCCTTGCATGACTGCTATTCTTCTCTCTCTCTCTGCACAGACACGTTGTCCCACCGCCAACTCACTCTCCAAGGTAAGCCTTAAGATTAACTTATTTTTAAACAATTTGCTGCACAGTCCCAGATGCAGATTTGTTATATCTTTTCTTACTTCGACTTTTTACTCATTTTCCGTCTTCCATCTTTTACAGTAAAACTTTTTGTCCTATGTTTCCTCCCACACTCTTGTTTCGTGTTTGCTCATCACATTCTTTCTCCTGAAATCAGCTGAGGAATCTCACAACGGGACAACGGCTCTTTAGTTTCTGACTCTCAGTGAAGTCTCTGACGTCCATCTTCCCATTCAAACTCTGTGCTTATTCTCGGCTCCACTTTTCTGTTATCAATGGGGAAAAAAAACCACACCCTTAATTTCCTTTCTCAGTCTGTCTGTGTTTCACTTTCTGCACCTCATTTAGGTCTCATCCAGCTGTTACACAACTTCCTTAAAGTTAGGGTGGGGCAGGTAGAGGTACCAGCCTCAGATCTTGTAACTTCATTGAGAAAAGTGTTCAAAACAGGTTAAAACACATTTTCCTACAGCTGTAAAAGTATGATTTAACGTTCACATTTGACTCCATTTCCTTTTTCCTTCCTCTTTGTTCTCAGGTCCTCTCAGTTTCTCTCTGTCTGCCACACTCTGTCTTGATTTCAGTCTCCTAATCTCATAAACATACTGTGCACCCAGCCATACGAACACACACACTGTATACACTCATCGTTGCTCTCAGATCTCTCCACACCTGCTACTCTGTCTGTCTGCATATTGTCCGCTCTCATATTTCTGTCTGGTTATCATCGCATGAATGACTGATTGAGTCAGTGACCCCTGTAGCCTATCTGTGACCTTGTGTCTCCATCTAAACCCCTGTGTCCGCTCTGTCGCTCTCTCTCTCTTTCCATTTCCACGTCTAACCACACACCACTGACCACTCCAGTAGCCAAGGCCAAAGGGGCAAATTTCTATCTGATAACAGCTTCTCTTTGGTAACATTATCAGGTCTCACTGCTGAATGTATTCCTCGCTTATTTTCTGTCATTGTTTCTCCTGATGTAAATCCCAGATTGGATTATAGAAAAAAAATAGATTAATTATAATTATAAATCACTGCTTTTTAAAGATTAAAACCTCAATACTTCCAGCTCATATTGAAAATAACTGGCTCAACGGCACAGAATAACATCAGCTGAAACAGAGCAGATCTTTAAGAACTTTCCATTGAAAGGCAAGGGCAAATCATTTTATTAATAGTGCTGAGTTCCAATAGGCCATGAATTCCCTTAAATAAGCATTTTATATGGTCGGTTGTGTAGATTTTCTTGATGTTTGTTTCACCCTCAATTTTTTTTTAGATATAAATGGTTTGACATGATTGATGACACCTGAATGCATAAACATGAAATTTGAAAGTTATTAAATGTAGTATGAGGTGCATGATACAGTGGCATATTTTATTGTAAAAAGACATTGCAGTTGTATCTGTTGACCACAGCTCAGTGGTTGAAATCTCTGAAAAAGCAGTACTTTGTCACATTTCCCGATCTCGTAAATAAATGAGGAAGACTGTTACCGTAGGTAGGTAGTTAGAAAAGGGGAGGGGTTGTCACTTCTCACTACTCACTCCCGTACATTTTGGGGGCCTATAATGCCAGTTAGGCCCCTGCTTGTAGGAAGGGGAAAAAAAGTGAGAGTGTTACATTTCACTTTGCTGTCTTTGAGCCCTTTGCGTTGAAGTAGGATATATAGGCAGGGCAGAGGAGGAAGAGCTGGAGTGAGAGGAGAAGGGAAGAGTAGAAAGATGGAGCCGGCACTTTGCTCTCCCAGTAATTATCCACTTGGTGTTTAGCTTTAGCCAGGAACCAGGAACCCGATTCTACTCCCCCCCCCCACACGACGTCCTATCCACAGGCCGCAGGTTGGCTTTCATCACACCGGCTCCAGTTACCTCCCACATATAAGCTAACCAGGCCAGGTGAGCGCAAACACTCCTCCTCGCCAGACCTCTCGATCCCTTACAACCTCACACACACACATACACACACACTCCAGTGGACACGCAGAATGGAGTCAGAGTCAGACAGCATGCCGGAGGTACCAGAGGAGATCATACAGTTAAGTGGATCGGCCCTTTTTCTCTGCCTCCTTATTTACTCTTGGGGTGGCTGTCCAAGCATTGTAACTTTAACCCGGGGCCCCTGCATGAGCTGCCTCAGGCCCTTTCTCTTTTTCCTCGCTCCCTTACCTGTTCTACTCCACCATTTTCAACCACCATCTGCTGCATTGCCACCCTCTTTACCTGGCTTGTTTTGCATCAGTTTACTGAAATGATGCAGAGCTCTTGTCAGATATCAGGAAGAGCGTGTGTTTGAGTCGTAAAACCATCTTCCAAAACTGACCCCCCCAAAAAAAACTGAAAGGGGTGGAGCTGCTGCTGACATCCGGTTCGACTGATCACAATGTTGATAAGTAGTGCTAATAGTTTCAACTTTTCCTGCTGCCTATTAGTGATTTGTAACAGATAATATAGGACAGTAGTGTCGTACATATTAGATTAGTGTCCTCAATTGACTCTAATCACTGTAATCATGCTTATTGTTCTTTATGTCATCTTTTATCAGCTATGGTTGCACCCTGGCGCCTGTCTAACAGCTAAGTTGAAACATAAACTGCTGACTTTTACAACCATCGTTTTTTAAGAAAGTCTAGTAAATACCCCACCAGTATTATGTCGATTTAATATGTATATGGACATGTAATGCTACTTTAATTTGAAAATGTCACAACTTCCTTAATAAAGCTGCTTTATCTATCAAACGAGAGGAAACCTCAGCCTCGACCTCAACATGGGTTTGATAAGGTCTCTATGGTTTGTGTGTTATCGTACAGGAAAATCCTGTTGATGATCTGTAAATGCACAAAACTGCAAATAGAAAACAGTATTATGCTGCATCAGGCATCTTAGAATGAAACACTGTATTTTAGTAGTTAACGTGGTGCTGAAATCAATTAACTGATCAGTAAATCAAACTGAATATTTGGAAAAATGTAAATTTTTGACCATGATGTAATAGTCACAAAATGAAATCTAAACTTAAGGGCCCTTTACTCAGATTTATTGGTATTTTAAACTGCATTTCTTCAGCTTACTCACTGGATGGAGTTAGCTTAGTTAATCACATGGCAAGTTACCCAACAACTGTTTGCCATGTTACTTTGATCGCAATGGTTACAACTCACATCATCACAAGGCCTGATTCACCAAATAACTGAGCAGACGCCAGTTCATTACATAACTTCGGTCACTGAGCCATCCACCTCTGGAAGACCATGAGATATGGTTGAAAGTTGAAACCCCGGGAAAAAGCTTGACAGTGCGTCTTAAGATTTTATTTTAAAAATGGATTATCATTTTGTCGTTTATCCAAACAAACACACAGGCAGTGGTTCTTTCGTTCTGAACTGTTCATTAATAAGTAATGAAAATAGTCAGCAGTTGCAGATCTGCACTCTGTTGCCGGTTTATTAGGGGCACTTATCTTACTCTTGTAAAACACAAACTAATATAATACCTCTGCAGCATATAAAACCTTCTAATGTTCAAATGATTTATTAATTCAACTTAAACTTTTTTGTGTTATGCTGGGAGGTGTTTCTAATTTTTTGTCAATCCCATTTATTCACTCAGACTTTTGATTTTGATGCTTGTTCTTGGTAGCAGCTGGTCATATGTAGAAAACTGATTAGTCATTGGTTCCTCTTGTTCTGACATGTATACCTTCTTTCCATTCCCCTTTCTTTCCATTCATATTGCGTTGTGTAAAAGCCTATTTATGAAGCTGTCACATGTTTTTTAAAACTGGAAACTGGAGAGAAAACTGGAAAAGTGAGGCAACAATAATTAATCTCTCTACAAACCTCTTTGTCTCAGTCATGTAAAATACAGCACAGCCAGGCCGGACAAGACAGGAAGAGACAGGGTTGTGGTTTGGTGACACATTTACTAAATTAATCTCCAAAAGCAATGTTTTATTTCTTCTTCCTGACCATGTGGGAAAATTGTAGGACGGACGGAGTTGCATTTTAGGATGACTCAGCTTGGTCCATATCTGGCTGGTTCTCACCTGTGACTTGATCTAGCATGCATATAGCCACGCCTTTTGTTGTGCAATGACACTAATGTTGTGTTAGCGTGGCCTCCTCGGTGTTGTGTTGCATAAAATTGACGTAAAGTAGCCTGTGGTCATTAAGCAGCAACACAACCCTTCATTTCGTGTCACGTCTGAGTGTAATGACACTCATCACACCAACCACATCCTCATTGTCGTTTTTAAAGCGATTGTGGTTTGGAGGCGAGTTCTGGTCTCTGCAGACACTTTTTCCTCAACATGCATCAATGTCAAGAACAGTGACATTTTGTAAATTCTACAGTAAGAAAATCAAAATGGCCATCATCTTCTGACCCTGTGACAAACTTCCTTTATGTGTCAACACCTTGTAGGCTTGACTTCTGCTCTTACTCCACTACTTCTTCTTACTCCAACCAAAACCGAGCCCACATGGAAACAGTGACAAAACTTGTGTATTTTGACTTCCTGTTTCACTCAACCTCTTACTCTTCTGTGGGAGAGGACTGTAGCTCAGTAGTTCTGTTGTGCCTCAGAGTGCCATTTGACTGTAGTCCATTGTAAAAATCATATTTGTGGTGACCATTGGAGTTGACTCCGCACTATTTTCTGCAAAGTCCGTCTTTTTTCCATTTGTCTTACCAGTCTGTTCTTCTTCTTTTCTCCTTGCAGCATGCTCCGCTTCCAGGCAGCACCAGGTCAGTTTGGTCAAGAGGTCCGGGAGCCGGGCCTTCGGGTGTGGAGGGTGGAGAAGATGAAGGCAGTGCTGCTGGATCCCTCTGAGGTGGGAGCCTTTTATAACGGGGACTCGTATCTGGTGCTGGAGAACCGTGGCCTGTTGGGAGCCGACCTCCACATGTGGATAGGTGAGAAACTGGAGAAACATCTGGCTATAGATTGTGTATTATGTCTTAGAGAAAAAATGCTGCCAGACATGGTACAGCATCACTGTATCACACTATATTCTGGCAATTTTCAGTCTTTAAAGGGAGATGGGCGACAACTATGCTGCAAAGGTCTTTAGAAAGGAGAGAGACAAGTCAAGACCTTTACCCTTAGATGTGTAGGCCTGCTTCTATTTTACTCAAGCACACGGGCTAACCATCGTCCAGCGCTCACTACACACCTATTCCTGGCCTTGTGCTGCAGTTGAAAAGCTAATAACCCTGCTACTAATGGTGATGACACATAAGACACAGCACTGACCTGCTGCGTCACTGTGTGAGGGGAGAGGCTGGATGGAGAGGGATGGAGGGACGATGAGAAGGAAAGAAGTCCCAAGGGAAACTGGGATGGTTTTTGAGCAGGGCCCATTAAAAATGCAGGAGGACTGTTACAGTACTCAAATGTGGCTGTTGTTTCCAGCATGTATCCGGTGCTTAGGTAACACTAAGCTGATTGTCACAGCTTGGAGAGGGCTCTCTGTGCTCAAGCATGCGTGACGCTGAAGCCTCCATCCCTCCTCCTCCTGTTTACAATTGATGACCCCTGTGTTGTCTTTGTGCGTCCGCTGGCAGATACACTCTTTGCTTCTCATCACTTTGCCCCAGTGGCCCATCACCTCTGTCAGCAGCTCTTTTGTTCCTCATATTGTGACATCTTAACCTTTCTGGCCTCATTTCCTAATTCTCCTCTCCCTTGTGCTGCCTGTCTGTTTTCTTTCATTTGTCTTTTCCCGCTAACAGATTTTTTTGTGTGACAAAATAATCTCAACTCAAGGTCCACCTTACTAGCTTTTTGGATGCATGCAAGATCAGTTATGAATTATGATCTATTTGTGTATTTAATATAATTTAATTTGCCTGTTGCAGGTGAGAAGTCGTCTCGAGATGAGCAGGTGGCGTGTGCCATGCTTGCCACTCAGCTGGACAACTTTCTGGGCGGTGACCCCGTCCAGCATAGGCAGGTTCAGGGCTACGAATCCCCAGAGTTCATGGCTCTCTTCCCCAGAGGGGTCAGCTACAAGGTGAGGGAGGGGCACACCTGATTCTGGCTGTTGAGATGCTTTGAAAACTGGAATTTCATTCAAATATAAGAGAGTATTATTTATTTATTTATTTCAAATATTTTTATGTCTTTCATACATGTCATCCATCCAGCAATTCCCAGAGAGTATTATTAAAAGCAAAATTCTTGTTATATATTGAATTGTATGCTTCCCTGGAGACACACAGTTTTGCATGTTCAAATCAATTACTTAACTTGATCAAATGTGCAGCAGTGAACATAAAAGTGGACATTTTAGACAGAAAGACAAAGTTAAGAAACAGGCAGAATAATTGACTGAATTGAGTATTTTTCTCAAGTGTTTAGTCATAAATGAGAAACTGAATGACTTTTGACATAGTTCTCGTTTTACCTACCTTCCTTTTATTGCCGAATTAGTCATGTTAACCATTATACAGCGCTGTGAGTGTCGTGACCTTTGCCAAAACGCAGTTGTGTCACATTTACACACGTGCCAAAAAAAGCTTGTTAAAGCAAACTGAAAGTTAAAGTTTAAATCTCAGTGGCATTTCCTTAAATGAGTATATGGCCTCTCTCACAGGAGGGTGGTGTGGAGTCTGGCTTCAGGAGGCCTCAGGGCTCTGGGACGGTGCAGAGGTTGTACCAGATCAAAGGGAAACGTAACATTCGTGCCAAGGAAGTGGAGCTGTCCTGGTGCAGCTTCAACAAGGGAGACTGTTTCATCCTCGACCTGGGAGAGGTGAGGACTCAATGCGAGAATCCACTGTCATAAATTTGTCACCTTATTCTGACCCCTGCTGTGCTCTCTGCCCTCCAGACCATTGTGTCATGGATTGGGTCGCAGGCCAACATCTTCGAGAAGCAGAAAGTACGCGAGATCGCCTCGCTGATTCGTGACACAGACAGACATGGTAAAGCCCGAATTGTGGACATCGTCGAGGGGGAGGAGCCAGAGGAGATGCTCAAGGTGCGGTTATCACACACTTTTATAATTAAATGATGTTTCAATAAGCTGCATTTCATCTCGTAAGTGAAACTGTTAAGTAGAGATTAATGTAGAATAAGAGAAAAATAATTTCACTTATAGAAGATAATTCAAATATAAGGAAGAGTTTGGAAAATGCATTCACTTTTTTAGATAATACAAATGTAACCACCCTCATGTTTGTACACTAATTTACACTAAACGGATTTTGTTGCCTTTGAAGATGCAGGCTAGCTCTTTCCCCTTGTTTCCAGTACTTATGCTAAGCTAAGCTAATTGTCAGTTGTCTGTAGCTTAACAATTAGTGAACAGATTTGAGGATGGTATCAATCACAGCTAAGTCACAGTAAGAAAGCGAATAAGCTGTTCCCCAAAATTTCCAGGTCAGCACATGCTACTAAAAAAATTTCATTTTAAATTCGTCTGTTATGTTGCTGAGCAGGTCCTGGGACAGATGCCAGAGCTGGCAGAGAGCACGCCAGAGGAGGACAGCAAAGCAGATGCCTCCAACTCTGCCTCCCTCTACAAGGTAAATTCATTTGCAGAGATTAAAAACAGCACTAACAAATCAAACCACTATTTACAAAAAAATGCCTTCATTTACCCCACAGGTGTCTGATGCGACAGGTTCCATGACGACGACCAAAGTATCGGAGAAGAGCCCGTTTGGCAAAGAGCTGCTGGTTCGTGATGACTGCTTCATTCTGGACAACGGCGCCAATGGAAAGATCTTCGTCTGGAAAGGTGAGGAAATACCACTTGACCCCGAACCAACAAAGTCGTGCCGCCTGAAACGCAAACCAAGGAAAGTGATAGTTGTTACATGCCAGTGATATTCAGTATCTAATTGGATGAAATTTTAATGAGCATTGTGAAAAATAATGGTTGACAGTTTTCACAGGACGCACTTGGATATGTAGAGTATAAATTATTTCTTAAAGAACACAAGCATCACTTCTTATTTTTGCACAACCCTATACTGTCCATCTGATTTTACTTTTCGTTGAGCAGTAAATTCTTCATGTATTTATATATTTCATCAATTTCATCAAAAATAACTTAAAGTAAGATGAGACATCTGAATGAAAAAGGCAGTTACAAGAATGTTTTCTAAGATTGCCTTATTTTAAGAGTTTCTTACACAAAGAAACACAGATAAAACAGAGAAAGTGATAAAACTTGATTAAGCTTAATTAAGTTAATGATAGCATGGGATTCTTGTAAAGAGACACAAGAGCACAAACATGTCAGCCAACTTAATACATAATAATAATAAAAAATAATTTTAAAAAACAGTACAGAGGGTGACCTCCTGCAAACAGCTGATTGTATTACTGATTAGTGTTTCACTTTGATTCACTTCTATTTTAATTAATGTTCTTTTCACTCTCATTGATACTCACGTATTAACTTGAAATTGCCGTAGTTAGGAAAAGAGAAGCTGTGCTAGTGACAGCTTGTGCTAGTGACCCCTACAAACAAATCAACAATGATAATCCTTTGGTAAAAATCCAGCCCTTTCCCAACTGTGGGATGATTAAAAGAAAATCTTATCTTATCGCAATATTCTTAATCTCTTAATCTCTAAACAGCCGTTATTTATGTCATCCATTAACCTACTGCCAGGTAACGGCGCAAATGCTGAGGAGAAGCAGGTGGCCCTACAGATGGCAGATAACTTCATCGACCAAATGAAGTACCCCAGGATGAAAACGCAGGTAACTGCTCCTAAAGTCCTGAGCTTCACACTTACTGTAAATGTTACTGCAGCTGCTCTCTCAGTATCTCACCCATTCTGGCTCCTGCAGCCTGGAAGACAGCTTGTTAGGGTTTTAAATTTACATTATCACCTCCAGTGCATTTACTGTAGCTTCTTTATTTCAACAAGAAACAGTAAAGGTTTATGTGTCTTGGTCTGCAGGTGGAGATCCTGCCTCAGGGGAAGGAGACCATCATCTTCAAGCAGTTCTTCAAGAACTGGAACTAAACATTTCATGGCAACATTTGACCAATCCTGTACTGGAGAAGAAGCTGCACATCTGACAGACAGAATCTCATACAAGATACATTTCATTTTTTTTATATACATTTACTTATATGTACATATTTGTAAGAAGCTGTGCTGACAGAGCAAACTGTAGCTTGTGTTCGACTGTAGAATCAGAGATGTGATGCCACTTTTGTATATGCAGTTTTCTGCAAGTTTCTTCCAGTGAGATTATAAAGATCTGAAGAGATATAAAAATAATTTAGGGTACTGAGTTTGGATTTTTTTTTTTTTACATTTGTTCTAGTGTCACAGATTTGCCTGCATTTGAAAAATAAACCTGAAACTGATACTTGTAGAAATGGTTTGATTATTTCCTGGTAGGACACGTTGCCAGTGAGTTTCAAGTTGTAACAAAGGTTTTTACGTAACACTACCTAAAATATGGTCTCAGTGTTGCACTTATCACTTGGCAAACTGAATATTTCCTGAACCACAGTAACCTGGTCATTCTCCTTTATCAGTGGTGGGATTAAAGTTGGGACGCTGTATAAGACATAAAAAAAAAAACAGATTGCGGTCATGTACAAACGAGCTGTGTGTACCGAGTTTCACAAAGTGATCCTGTGCCCATGTAGTAATATTTCCTAGTTAAAGTCAATTTATATGATTTCCTTGCAGGCATGTTGTTCGAAGCATACTGTCAAACCACTACTTCCACTTCATTTCAGTTGGCTTTCATTGAGCCAGGATCGTCTCTATTGTCTCAAAATCTCTTTTTTATTAAAGTCCTGGGCCAAAATATGAGCATAATTCCTACGAATCATAAAACCAGAAGAGAGGGAGAAATATATTATGTAAGATTCTGATTAAACCTCTGTTAAGGTTTTGCCCTTCCAGTAAAATCAGTGTGAGTCCCTCCCTTACATGCGCAGAGTGGACAAACTCCAAATCTATCTTTTATGGTCGTTTATGTAGAGAAGATATATGGCGGATTACAATAAGAATAGGATATATCTTTATTGTCTTTGCAACAATACAGCGAGATTAAAAGTGTATACGAGTCAATGCATTATACTAAAACCAAACAACCATAAAAACTATAAAAGAGCTTACACAGCTTATAAACGGTCGTAAGTAAACATGATTACTGTCAATCACTATGTATGACACTGCAAAGATGCACAGTTGCAATATTACAAATATGAGTCATAGATCCAAAAGTCCTCTTGCTCTTTTTTTCCCATTTATACCTTTTGGTGTTTGAAGAATTGTGTTACACAGCAACTGAACTCTATTATAAGTACATCTAATTTTAAGACCCTCACTCTGCCTGTACTCAGCCCCACAATATACATATATATTAACCATAATGTTCTTGATAATGAATGTTTTAATATTGCAAGTAAGGGCACAGTAACCTCAGATGACGTGCGTCACTCATATATGATATTGAGGGACTTGCCAGCTGCTGCCGGGAAGCTGAGCGGTTTCATGTCAGGGAGCTTTGCAGACTCCCTGACAAGCCAGACGTCATAAAGAAGTCCAAAGGTCAGTGAGATGCAGAGGAACAAATACAGTGTTCAGAAAGCGGTCGCTGTCCAGTCTCATCCACCAACAGAGCTGCACCACCGCTCCCTCAGACTCCAGGTAGGACCAACAAACTATATTTTAGATTAATCTTTTTGCATTGATGCTATACATTTATTTATGCAGTACGAGGTATTCAACACTGTAGAATCAATAAATTTTTTTTGTGGGTTTTCTTTCCTAACTGATGGTATTTGTTGTAATTATTTAAATTCTTTTTAAAGTTTTATTTTATTTTTGAAATTTATTTATTTATTTTTCTTAGATTTCAACTACTTTCCTTTCCTAAATTAAAGCCCTTTTGTAACTTGTTATTCCTATCAATATTGATTATTATTTAGATTTCAGAAAGTTTCATTTTCTAAATTGCCTGTAGTTTGGTTTTGGTCATTTAGGAACATTAATTAAAAAATTAATTGTTTTGGCAAATGTTTATAATTTACATACACATCTGAAGATCATAATGTAGCTGCTTCATTGTATTGTTATAGGTTAAATTACTGCAAATAAAATAGTTCAAATTAGCTTTAACTCAATAAGAATGAACTCAAAGGGTCCGTTTCTGTCATTTATGAGTTGTTGTTTTTTTCATTTGATACTTTAAATACATTTTGCTAACATCACTTCCACTTTTACCTCATTGACTGTTTCAATGCAGGACTTGTAATGGGGAATTTTTATTTCACATATTGCTTCTTGACCAAACATTTCATTTTCTCTGCTCCACAGCAATATGGAAACCACCATGATAGAAATGAAGAGTATCCTGAAACCTAATAAAAGTAGGTTTTTTAAAATTCCCTCGTTTTCTGCTGGATGTCTTTTGTTCGAAAATCAGCTGATATTACTGAGACTCCAAAGACACAGGTTAACCCAGGCTTTGTCCCCACTACAGGGGTGAACTTGCTGAAGGAGGACGCCACCCAGAGCAGCTCCATCGGGGCTGTACGCTGGACCCTGCCTGAACCTGAGAACTTCCAGGCTCATAGCTCGGCCCCCAGCAGAACCACCGACACCAACAAACTCCCCAAATCTCAGGTACATGAAACGGCCTCCATTTTATTAATTACGCTGAGGTTTGGGTCATTCCTTAAAACGTATAGGAATTTTCCTATTTGCACAACATTTAAATGGGACCTGTTGTGTTTCCTGCAGCAACGTTCGCATCAGAACACCCTCAAGGATCTACGCAGCCTTCAGGAGTGTGTGGAGTTCATCAATAACTGGAAAGATCAAGTGAACCAAGTCTGCAAGGTAGGATACGAGGGAAGGAAGGAAAGAAAAAAGGGGGGGTCAATTAGTGCCTCAGCAGACACATATCGATGTCGTTACTCATTAATTAGAACGAAACAGACTGAGTGAATCTCACACATGAACTTAAGACTTAGACGTCCATTAAACCGATGAATTGAACTGATTACCTGACCCTGTGGGCTGGTCATGTAGGTTGGGCATCAAAGTCGGCGGTAATGTACTGGGTCAGATTTTTTTACAAGGGCTCATACGTCTGCAGAACTTGCTCTGATCTGATAACGCTAATATGACTTGATAGCGCGGATATGAATCTTGATGACCTCTTGAAAAATCAGGTTGTGCTTATGTGCCCAAGTTTCCTGAGCTTCAGCCTTAACACTCACTGCCAACGTGTTCTGGTCGTCATTTGTCTTCATGTAATCTAAATGTGGTCTTCCCCTTATGTTTTATGTGACGTTGTCTGACAGTGTGTGGTTCTGTGTTTTAGCAGGGCGAGAATAATCTAGGCGAGGGCACCAGTAAGATACGGCCGCACAATTCAGGCAGCCGAACTGAGCGCAGTCTTGAGGAGAGCAGGAGACTGATCCTGGAGTGGGCTGACGAACTCCACCACGTCGACAAGGTCAGTACACACACCAGTGAATGTTAAGGTGCTTAAAGAGATTATACTGCTGCGGTGGTGATCAATTCTGATAGAAGAAATAGTGGAAATATCAATCTTAACTGAATGATGTTGTGTCCTTAGTTCCTGAAGGAGACCCCCTGGATATCTGAACT
This sequence comes from Centropyge bicolor, assembly GCA_037975185.1. Classification (NCBI taxonomy): domain Eukaryota; kingdom Metazoa; phylum Chordata; class Actinopteri; family Pomacanthidae; genus Centropyge; species Centropyge bicolor. The sequence goes on from JBBMOC010000079.1 coordinate 1,458,418, forward strand.
TGAAAGTAAAGAATATGAAAATGCCAATCAGGAGGGACAACTGAGGATCACAGAGTGGGCAAAGGAGCTGCAGAAGGCAACAGAGGTGAGGAGGCATAAAACCAAAAGTCTGCCAAATCAAGCCCTTAAAACTCCAGGGAGGGAGAATTTATTGCAGCACAATTTAGATTCACTGTTATGTCACCAAGCGTTCTGTCAGAGTTCATGTGAAATGTCACCAAATCCTGAGTGCTTGTGTTTGCAGAGTTGTGGCGTGCAGAGCGACGAGCTGGGGAAAGTGTTGCGTCTGCTGGGCCTGAAGAAGAAACGGCTGATCAACCTGATGCCTCTGCTGGAGTTCATCACCTGGTCTCTGCTCAAAGAAGACAGCATGGTGAGAAACCACATCAGCTCTGCTACTAAATCCTGGGCATGCAGAAAAGACGAATTGCAAATGAATAGAACATTATTAATGCTTATTAATTGCCTTAATCTCAAAATCAAAACAGTTATAAAATGTTACCCAACATGTAATTTAGATTTGAACCCTGCACTTTGAATACATGCTGAGGATGACTAAGATATTAATTCTGCCTCTGCCCCAATTAATTGCAGCAATAAATGCTCTTTATAACTGATAGCGAAAATAAACTGTCGGCACGTACGCAGATGATGATGCGGTGTATGTAGCAAAGGTCCTGACTGATATTTGAAGGAACATTTTGTTCACATGAACTTGTTGTATCACTGCATCCACTCAAATTTAACCCAGGGAAAAAAATTACCTTGAAAACTGCAAGGTCAGAAAGGAAGACAGGAATAATCCATTGCTGCTATAACTTTATCTTGCCTTCTTTCTTTTCAGATGAAGATTCCACAATTGTGGCTGCTGGCAAAGCAAAGGACCTGGAAAGCAGGGATTCCAAGATACATCCCCAACTCAGGTGTGCATTTTTCTCAATTTGTTTTTGGTCACACAAGAAGAGATTTATCATGTAACCTCTTGTCCCAGACGCCGGAAATCATTGGTCAGTTATCCTTTATCTACTGCTATATTAATATAATGCCTGTCTCTACTTTCAGTTTGGAGCTGGATCTGCCGTGCAAAAGGTAACACCACCTTCCACTTCATTTTCATCTCATATAAAACAGAGAAATAAAATCAACATCACATCCACAGTACAACAAACTCATTGTTGACAACACTTGTCTTTTCCCTATCAGCTGATGTGCTTCTCGACCCAATGACCAACCACCCCTGGCTGCAGCTGTCAGACGACCAGCGCATGGTCCAGGAGGGCCTCACTGAGTCCGACCTGCCCTTCAGCTCCCAGCGATTCGACACCTGGCTCTGCGTGCTGGGCTGGGAGGGCTACAACAGCGGCCGCCACTACTGGGAGGTGGACATGACCAACAACCGCTGCTGGCGCGTGGGAATGACCACTGCCAGCTCCAACCGCGAGGGCCGCTTCCCCATGACCCCAAAGAAGGGCTACTGGGCGCTGTGGCGCAGCAAGAACCAGTTCTACGCCTGCACCAAGCCGGAGACGCCGCTGCCCATTGGCCTCGTGCCTCGCCGTATGGGGATCTACTTAGACTACGAAGAAGGCCAGATCTCCTTCTACAACGCAGAGACGAAGTCCCACATCTACACCTTCACAGGAACCTTCAGGGAGAAGCTGTACCCCCTGTTTGCACCGCTGGATGGTCACAAAGCCATGAAAATTGTCCCACCAGGAGAAATCTCAGTAATCTGAGACAACTCTTCACTTTGACAAATATTGTCACAACCAAAAAATACAGAAAACAAAATCTGCATTAAGATTTTTTTTTTCTGAAATGTGGTGTCAACAGTTAGATTTGAAATGAATTGAAAAGTACCAGCTCTGACTTTTATAACCACAACTATATTTAGGATTTCACGTGAATTCGCTTTTCCTAAATGTTACCTTAAAGTCTCTTAAACAGTTAAAAACTGGCTTTAAACAGTGGTAGACATGAGACAAAACTGAATTACATCAAAGTGCTGACGATACTGTTCTAGAGGGAGTTTATAGATATATCTGTTCATAGCACTCTAAAAAAAAATTCTACATGAACTTGAAAAACGAAAATGTCATTTAGATGTTGACAACATTCACATTTATGTGTAGACACTGAGGTGTGAACAAATTCTGCATCTATATATATGTATGCACTTTATAATGCAATTGTAGGTATGCAATTATTTTTATATTAATTATTTAAATTTTGTCTGATTTAATTTAGACTTAAATTAAATGAAATTTAGACTTAACAGAAATATTTTAGAGCCTGGGAGAAAAATCTTAATTATTTCACCACATGTATCTTTACAAATGTAAAGATGTTTAATAAAGGTCTTTGGAAATTTTGCCTTTTGTAACACTGACTTTATCCTTCAAGACATTTTGTACAATAAAGTGTAACTAAAGTGTGAGTGCAAAATTCTGTAACAATATCCAAATGTTTGTTGTTCAATTGTGTAAAAGATCAGACATTGCACATGAAGAAATATAAATGTTTACAGATGTGACTGCTTCCTGTCAGGGGTCTCGCTGACAAGCCCAGGGTCCATAAGCCTCACAGTCGGCAGCGAAGAGACTCCCCCCTCCCCTCAGGTCTGCACAGTCCCTGTGATCATCATCCCACTGCACCGTCAGCCTAAACACACACATATAATACCATCCAAATAAAACCCATCTGCATATACATAATTGGAAAAAGTGATGACTGATGTTTGAAATTCTTGAATGTAGATAGAAACAATAGTTTAGTAATTATAGATCAGAGCTGGATGTACGTGTATGTCAATGTATAACTGTATATATATTTAAATATGCACTAAATGTTATTGTAATAAAAACTCTTTATTCAGATGTCTGTGGCAGATTTTTCTTTCTCTCCTGCTGTTTAAAAACAAAAAAAACGTTTGTCCTGTAAAGAGTGTGTGCGAGTGGAGCTGGACCTACTGCATGTAGTGCTGGACGTCCACCCCATCCCACCACAGCCACCGACCCTCCTGCTCGGCGTCTGTCAGCCCCACCCACAGGAAGGGAAGCTGAGGGAATGTCTTCATCACACCTTGGATAAAGTCCTGAGGAGGAAGCAGCATTTGGAGACGTTTTCTGTCTGTTAAACTATGGCAGGGTTGTTCCAACTTTCCCACAGTGCACGTGTACTCTGGTTATTATTCACATCTATCTGTCCTGGAAGTGAGATCCCTCCTCTGTTATTATTCTTGACACGTTGGACTGAACAAGTAAAATTGATTTGACTCTAACTTGATTTCAAAGTTAGGTTCAAGTTGAGAAAGGTTTTATTTTGAAAAGGTCTTAAAGGTCATGGAGAGCTTATAGAGAGCTGTGGCTGCAAGTTTAACTTATTAAAATTACTCTTCTGATGTGTTGCATGTTGACTTATTTTGCTCACTCAACCTAGCTTTGGACTCTACTGAGGCGATGTTTCCATTTCTAAAGCACATCAAACTTACCATCTCTGCAGAGTCTCTAATCACAGCCAGGCTGGCGTTGTGTTGCCGGCAGAACTCGGCGCTCGCGTTCCACTGACGATGCTCCTGCAGCCCCACTGAGAAGAAGTAGCAGCGACTCCTCCACCACAACCAGCCGGGTGGACACAACCTGCACCTGGAGTCTGCACACAGCCGAGAGCAACACTGGTGTAAGTACAGGGGTCAAACAGTGTCAGACTTTCTGAGTCTGTCACACATGCAGGATGTTTGCTCCAGAGAGGAAAATATAAACCTTGAGTGACAGCGTGGAGCATCAGGTTCAGATCATGACGATCTCTCTGGCACTGCTGCAGTCGCCCCATCAGCTCCTCTCCTGATGTCTTGGAGGTCTGATTCACCTCTGGTGCTGCTGTCAGCATGACAGACGACAAGCTTATTTTTACATACAGTGGCTTGCAAAAGTATTCATCCCCCTTGACCTTGTCCACATTTTGTCATGTTATGACCACAAACAAATATATTTTATTGGAATTTTATGTGAAAGACCAACACAAAGTGACACACAATTGTGAAGTGCAAGAAAATTATACATGATTTAATTTTTATTTAAAAAGTAAAAAACTGAAAAGTGCAGTGTGCAAAAGTATTCAGCCCCCTTTTCTCTGAGTGCAACCAATTGCCTTCAGAAGTTGCCTGATGATTGCTGAATGATCGAATGTTGACCTAATGACTAAATAGAGTCCACCTGTGTGTGTTCTAGTCTGAGTACAAATACAGCTGTTCTGTGACGGCTGCAGAGGTTCGTTAAGAGACTATTGGGGAACAAACAGCATCATGAAGTCCAAGGAACACACCAGACAGGTCAGAGATAAGGTTGTGGAGAAGTTTAAAGCAGGGTTAGGCTGTAAAAAGATTTTCCAAGCTTTGAACATCTCACGGAGCACTGTTCAGTCCATCATCCGGAAATGGAAAGAGTATGGCACAACTGCAAACCTACCAAGTCACACCTGTCCACCTAAACTTACAGGCCAAACAAGAAGAGCACTGGTCAGAGATGCAGCCAAGAGGCCCATGGTGACTCTGGACCAACTGCAGGGATCCACAGCTCAGCTGGGGGAATCTGTCCACAAGACAGCTATTGAGCATGCTCTGCACAAATCTGCCCTTTATGGAAGAGTGGCAGGTAGAAAGCCATTGTTAAAAGAAAACCATAAGAAGTTCACCAGAAGCCATGTGGGACACAGCAAACATGTGGAAGAAGGTGCTCTGCTCAGATGAGACCAAAATTGAACTTTTTGGCCTGAATGCAAAACGCTACGTGTGGCAGAAAACTAACACTGCACATCACTCTGAACACACCGTCCCCACTGTCAAACATGGTGGTAGCAGCATCGTGCTCTGGGGGTGCTTCTCTTCAGCAGGGACAGGGAACATGGTCAGAGTTGATGGGAAGATGGATGGAGCTAAATACAGGGCAATCTTGGAAGGACACCTGTTGGAGTCTGCCAAAGACTTGAGACTGGGGCGGAGGTTCACCTTCCAGCAGGACAGTGACCCTAAACATAAAGCCAGGGCTACAGTGGAATGATTTAATACAAAACATATTCATGTGTTAGAATGGCCCAGTCAAAGTCCAGACCTAAATCCAATTAAGAATCTGTGGCAAGATCTGAAAACTGCTGTTCACAACCGCTCTCCATCCAATCTGACTAAGCTTGAGCTGTTTTGCAAAGAAGAATGGGCAAAAATTTCAGTCTCTAGATGAGCAAAGGTGGTAGAGACATACCCCAAAAGACTTGCAGCTGTAATTGCAGCAAAAGGCAGTTCCACACAGTATTGACTCAGGGGGGTGAATGCTTTTGCACACTGCACTTTTCAGTTTTTTATTTTTTTTGTTTTGTTTTTAATTAATAAAATCATGTATAATTTTCTTTACACAATTGTGTGTCACTTTATATTGGTCTTTCACATAAAATTCCAATAAAATATATTTATGTTTGTGGTCGTAACGTGACAAAATGTGGAAAAGTTCAAGGGGGATGAATACTTTTGCAAGCACTGTATGAACAGGAAGTGGAAGCACTGACTGAATAACCTGGTGTGAGTTTACAACTTCAAGGTGGTTTGTAATTTGAAGTACAAAAGTATGGCAGCAACAGGAAGTATAGATGTTGAAGTTGCACATTTATTCACTTCTGAGGTACTTGTACTTTATTTACCAGTGAGAATAGTCAGAGAAAAATATTGCACTTGCCTTAGTTTATAGTTACTTTGATTTTACATACTAAATATATGATGGACATATTTAAGGCCCCACATTCACTCACAGGTGTTTTCAGTTATGCTGCTGATTAGACTGACTAAGGTTGGAGCTGTGCGAAACTATTCTGGGATATATGTGAGCTCATCATACACTTAAAAGAAACAAATCTCAGAGGGGAGCCCCCTGAAAAAAATAATAAACTTATGTTTACAAATTCTGATATAATAATATAAAAGGTATAATCTTGTGTTATTTTATACTCACCAAATAAAACCAAACACAGAAGAGAGGCCAAGACCAGGATTGGAGTTATTATAGTAACAACCAGCCAAGTTGTCAGTTGCCAGGTTTGACAAAATCCTGCAAAAAAAAAAAAAAAAGAAGCAACAATAAATCAATCAATGTTTTTGAAACAATCATTTTCAGCATCATCATGACCTTGTATGAATATTCACCTTTCTAACCTCGCTGAGTTCACCTTTTGACCTCTGACACTAATTAAGATAAAAAACAGGAAAAGTATCTTGATGTTTAAAACCAGACAAACCTGCGGCCTTGTGATTTTCCTGCCTGTAACTGCAACACCAGGAGATGTGTTGGGTATGTGTGGGATGCAACACATAACAGACAAGTTCAACATACTCTGACCCACGTGTGCAGATGAGACTGAAAATAAACTGGTTGCATTATTTGCACAAAAGGCTCCACTGTAATTCTATGTAGACTAGTGATGGTACAAGATGCTCTTTATAACCAACCTGCAGGTGTTTCCCTCTCAACATCCTCCCCGTGTCTCGAATCCATGCAGCTGTTGGATGGTCTTTGTCCGTTTGCTTCAACTGTTTCATGTGCTTATTTGCTCACATTCACATCACCATCTTGTTTTCACACGTCGAAGCTGAAGGAAGTGTGTGTGACACCCTCCTCAACAAGGGAGCTCAAAAATAAAATTTAACAGAGGAAGCTGACAGGGTGGGCAAGGTACCAGCAGTTTGCACGTACACTGTGTGTGTGTGCAGTAATGATGTGTATATCTGTAGGAGTTCTACGTGCAGATAGACAAACCCAAACCTGAGCCAGGTCAGGTCAGCCTCTGTTGCTCATCTGCTGACCTGACCTGATTTAGCTTATCTTCTCATTACTGAATAAAGACATCAGGTCTAGGTGATTATCCTGTTGACCTATAATCAAGCTTCTCCCCTGTTGATAGTGCTTTTACTGATCCCTGAACCTGTTGCTGCTTGGAAGTGATGAGCGTGCCACTTTTAATTTCTCACGCATGACCGATTTCCCTTTACTCTACATCTAAGTTTACGTGCACTTGAGTCACGAGGAGGGTCATTTCTTTAAGCATAGTTCCCAAACCATGACATGAAATAAGGTCACTGAGCTGCATCAACACTTTAATGAGCAGACAAGATAGTTTCATTTTCACTGAAGAAATGATCTGTTGTGAAATGCTAGATAGAGATATAAGGTAAAGGGTACATAATGAAGTAAGTAAAATTTTGACTTTCCATCTTTTAATTTTGACATAGCAAATAAAGATGTTGATTTATTATTTCTTAGACTTAGTTTCTCATAGCTATCTTATTTTGGGCCATACATGCTAAGTAAGATTGAGAAAAACATTACGTAAAATTATTTTTAGAAACAAGAGAAAAACAGCAAACAATAAAATATATTATAGTATTATTATATACTATATTTATGTACTTTTTGACCATGAAAATCCTGACTATAGCAGACTGACAGTCAGTGCACAGTGGAAGAATCATCACTATATTTAAAATCACAAAACACCAAATTACAACCTCTTAATTCTTACAAAATATCACACACAGTAATCAATCAATTAAATAAAAGCGTTTCTTGTGTTCCTCAGTTTTCACTCTTCTTCATCTCAAGTTTCCAGAAAACGTTGTTGCCCAGCAGTCGGTTGAAATGTGCATATAACTGCGACAAAGCACATGAACATAGAGGACGTTAATGGACATAAACCAACTTTTACTCCAAATTTAGTTGAGTCTTTTTATGGCAGAGTTTTGCTTCTGTCCAGGTGATGACTGACATACCTCACGAAATACTATTTCCTCAGTGGTGTTTTTATCACAGAGACGTTCTGTCGAAGAGCAAATCATAGACAGACTGATTTCCCTTTTGTCTGTATCTGAGGAACAAACAGATGGTGTAAAGAGGAAGCTGGAACAATGAAGCACACTCATTCATGCTGTGAGATTTGCATGTGGATGAATAAATGTCCACTGTGGTGAGACGCTGTTAGTTTTGTCTCCTAATTTACCAGTTACATACACACTGCAAATGGACTCTAAATGAACTAAGTTATTTGACATTTTTCATTATCAGTGGCCATTTTCTAAAACATAACAACCATATTTAGATCTATCTTTGGGCGATTTCATGCATAATCTGAACTTGATACAACTGTCTAAACAACTGGACAGTCAAGCGATGCGGTCCAGCCACAGAGTTTATTCGCAGTCATAATGGTCAAAAAATGACCTGTAGGAACTGTAAAACCTACAGTTGATAAGTACATGAGTGTCTCACCTGTGAAATGTGTCCCATTTACTTTGGGGCTTGACTTTCCATCCACCACTGTTGAAACTTCAAACTCGTACTTGCTCCCCGAGTTCAAGCCATCAAACGTATGGCTGGTTTTGTTCACCACAGTCTCGTTCCAGTTGTGGCCCCAGAAGCTGGAGCTGATCTTGACAGAGTATGTGTCTGCTGCCGTGTTGACAGGGGCCTTCCATTGGATCGTGATATAATGTAGACCAGAGGAACTGACTGTGACATCATCAGGCGGCAGCGGCACTGAGAGGAAAGCAACAGACAGTGTATTTTCAATCTGTGAGTAAAATTCAAACAAAAGAAGAATTGTTGGATTTTTTTTTCTCAGCACGTCAGTTTTGAATGTTGCAGGAAGAGAAGAAGAAGAAGCAGAAACCACAATCAGCTGTGTTTCTTGCACATGGTCTGAAGAGAAAAGCATGAGTTTGTTTGGCTGCACCATAAACAGACACACCAGCAAAACCAACCAGGACCAAAATCTTTTATAACTTCAGACACACAAATGAAGAAGATACAACAGGAGCCACAGTGACTCACGGGTGAACTTGTAGTTTTCCACTGACAGACTCTGGAGGTGTCCGCTGACGGTGTAGACGACCACGGTGTAATTTGCTCCAGTCTTCAGTCCGTCAAAGTGCGTACTACGTGTGAGTAGCTTCTCTTGTGATTTTACAGTCTTGCCATCCAGCTGCAGAAGGACGGTCAAAGACGAGTCATTGCGCTCAGAAGAGTCCCAGCTGGCGGTGAGGGAGTCTTGTGTCGTCATCAATATCAGGTTGGAAACCGGTCTAGGAGCTGTGGAGGAGACACAAAGTCACATTAATGACAATCAATACAGCAGCGTTTGTTCTGTTTCTGTGGATCAGGGGTTTCACCAACAACCAACAGTCAACTGCAAAAACCACGAGCTTAGAGTTACTGGTGTAGTTGATGACTTCAGTTTTGTCTCCCTCCAGAGTGAAGTTGGCCAGCGCCGTCACACTGAGGATGATCTGGGTGCCGCTCGGCAGGTTTGTTATTCTCACTGTTGTTTCGTTCACCACTTGATCAAACAATACGCTGTTGAGAAAGAAAGACAGGAAGTTATTTAACTCAAAATACTGCAGTTTATTTATACCACTTTATGTCATTTTGCAGTTTAGGGCATGATTCCTAATCATATGTGGCAAAGGCTAAAATTCCAAATCACATATGATCATACAGGTTTTGAAAAAAAAAAAAGTTAGACAGGATCAAATGAAAGCATAAAATAAAATATTCATCACAGTTTACATAATGAATCCCTGGTTCAACTTGATAACAACATTCCAGGTGTGTTCGCACGTGTTTTACCTCCAAATAAAGGAGTTTAAATTGGTTTGTTTACAGCCTCTCTGACTGCTTGTGTTCCCCGCTCTGTCTCAGCAACGGCCAAGTGTTGTCATAACCGAGAGACGTGAGACAAGCAAAATTCAGAAATAAAACTTTAATTGTAGAAAGACAGAGTCACAAATACATTTATCACCTGGGCGGCCGGTTTTAACCTTTTCAATGACGATGGTATCAATAACCTTGAGAGTTTTATAGAAATGATCAAAGAGCGAGAGTCTGATGTTAAACTCACTGATAAGGAAATAAAAAGGAAACACAACTGGTATTGTCTGCTGTAAAAACTGCATGGTGACGGTAAAGGAAAAGTCAGGGAACTCCAAAGTCATTAGGATCATCCTCTGGGCGCCATGAATGATCGGCCAAGGTCGCCAAGAGAAACTGAATCTGGACTATCTGCTGACACGTACTCAGAACTTTTGCTCATAGCCTTCACCATGAAACCTGTGAACCCTCCCCCGGGTGGCACCCAGCTCAGCAGCAGCGAGGTGTTGGTGTTCTCAGACACCGTCAGGTTGGACACTTTCCCAGGCTCTGGAAGACGGAACGGATAAATATGACAAATGTGTTCACTTTTAAAATGTGTTCAAACTCTCTTTCACATAAAACAAGTGCATGAGCTGTAATCAGTCCCATCAGGCATTATGATCCTTTCATTTGTGTAAAGCTCTTTGTGATATGAACTCACTGGTGTAAGCTGTGACGCTGGATTCTTCGCTCCACCTGGACTTGTCCTCCACTCCCGACAGGATGGTGAACGTATAAGAGCTTCCACTTATCAAATCGCCGACCTCTATGCCCTCTGTGCCATTCTGAAGCTGCCTGCCCTCGACATCGACACGATAGAAATCTACGTTTCCAGCTGGTTTGCTCCAGCTCAGGGAGATAGAGGTTTCTGTCACCACGGTGACAGTGATGTTTTCAACTTTGTTCGGTGCTGGAAAAAAAAAAACAGCAAAGTGTTGAAAATTACCTGCATGAAAACTGGACAATGAATAGAGAGGGCTTCATAAATAGGACCATGTAGGAAACAATGGACTTGGTTTACAAGACAGTGATGATCAATGTCCTCTTCAAACAGCTGTATACATTTGTTTTTAAAGACAGTTCCTGTCAAGCCTTAAATATTATCTTCTTGACCTTTCACTGCATCAGGTTTGTTGAAGACAAAGTGAAATAAAAAAAATCCCTTTTCCAAGTTCTAATCCCTTAATTGTTTGTATGCCAAATTCCAACTATACAGCATGTTATAAAAAAACATTTATGATCCGTTTTAGGTCACAATTCTTTTCTTCTTTTCCTGTAAAGCTTCATCACATGAGACTACACTTGACCTTTAGCTCATCGGTTGCAGTTGCCAGCCAATAATATTATAGTAAAACGTGTTTATTTGGCTGGCAAACATTAACGTTTCCATAAAATGTCACGGAAACAGATTTATTTATTTCTCCACCTTCCTCTTCCTCGTGCTGTGAAGACCTGGGTGAGGGAGGTGTCGGTGGAGGTCAGCGCTCCTCTGCAGCTCCACATCGGCGAGGGATTTGATGAAATCCCAGTCGAAATCATAACACACTCATATACTGAAGATAAATACAGTCTAATGGCCATTTCACAGTCACTTTAAAGTCATCGATGTGGTCAGTTTCACTATAAGCATTATCAGCATTAAGCTATTATCTGTTTGTAAAAGCACTGCTCAAACCACTGTAATAAGTCTAATGCAGCTGAGACATTTAATTCATGAGTGAGGCTGACATCTCTTAGTTCAATCACTAATAAGATGCACCAGTTGTTTAGCTGTTATCAATCTTACATCAGTGCTTTTTGAAAGCTATGATACAGCGCCCCCATCAGGCCAATCAGGGATCATTTCAAACACTAGTGTCAAAATAAGTCCTGTTCAATCCAGCCACCTGGGCCGTTATCAATCAAACAAAAGTCATCAAGAAATTTAGCCCTAGTTTTAATTAATGTAATTAATTAAAATTAATCACGTGATCTGAGCAGGTATAGCCAATCAGACACAAGGATTTAACCTACATCTGCTCAATTCTTTACAAAAAAGGTTCCAATCACTGATATTTTACTTTATGTAAACAAATGCAATTTGAATTTCTAAAAAAAAATTTTTTTTGTGAAATCAATATATTTAGAATTGGTAAATTAGGATTAAATAACATTAAATTTGCTGAAATCAAGACAAGAGAACCAAAGCGTGAAAGACATGTTTGTTCATTTCGCTCCAGGAATATTATTAAAGCCACTTCTCATTTATAGTTGAATAAATACAGCAGATGTGTTTGTTGAAGCTCACAGGTATAAATGAATATAAAGAGCAGTATTATTCTAAACAGGCAGATGTTACAAAACTCACAGGTGTAGAAGGCCACCTTCTGCGGGTTGAGCTCTCTCTCACACTTAACAGGGAACACCTGGACTGAGTAGTTGGTGCCTGCTGTCAAGTTGTTAAGGTCATAGGTCAAATCAGTCTGATTTGTCGTCAGCTCCCTCCCGTCGCCTTTGACCTGTACACGGTAAAGGCTGATGTTACCGGGCGCCGGCTGCCACGAGAGGACGGCGCTGCTGGAGGTCACGTTGGTCACGGTGGCTCGGCCAAAGAAACGATCTGCAGATGAAGATTGTTAATAGGCAGTGAAAGGGTGCAGAAATGAATAAACCAGAGTGCATGTTAGACTATATACGTGGGAACAAATCCACTAAAGATGCATTCAACCTCACATAAGTCCCCAATCTGTCCCACATGTGAAAGCCAACTTACAGTTGACCTGCACTAACCATTCATAGTATTTTTTGGGGTTGTATAAGATCTAAAATCATAGGTTCAACTACAGTTAAGTCTTACCCTCATAACATATAAAAGGCAGAAGATCTGAGCACCTCTGTTCAACCCAAGCTCCAAAGCTGAGCATGACCACACAGGAATCTATAACGTGGGCATCGGACAACAGCTCAGACTGACTGGTCATCATGGACATAGTTGTGGAAGATTCAGAGGGGTTTGTCGATCCACTAGAACTCGTCATTTCTTGGGTGCTGGATCTTACAGTAACGTTTGGGTCTGTGGGCGAGCTCGTCTTTGTTGGGTTTGTGCAGGAGCAGGTGGAGGATTGGAGCACGGGTTGACCGGGTTGCCAGTTCTGGAAGGTGACTGGAGCCCCGTCGGCCCAGCGGGACCAGAACATTCTGGGGTTAGTGGTGGAGGAGAAGTTCCTGCGGAGGCCGACCCAGTGGTCAGAGGTGAGGTTCTGGGCGATGGTTTGGATGTTGTCAGGAGTCAGCGTCACCAGGTCTTTGAAACAGGCCTGACAGGGCACGAAAAGGATGCAATCAATCTTAAACAGTCGTGGTTCAACTCAGAGGTCATTATGAGGTTTGTGAAGTTGTTGAGCAAATATACCATTATGTACTTTTCCTGTGTATAAAACAAAGGTTCGTGTTGTACCTGGCAGTGTGTCCTGGCCTCATCCCAGGAGAGATTTCTCGACTGAAGGAAGTATTCTCGCTCTGCAGCGCAGCACATAAACATCAGAGCTGAGGAGAAACAGACAGGAGGAAAAAAATTATGAGGTTTTAAAGAAAGGATGTACAAATCAGATCTAACAGCTGAGCGTCCAGGCCAATACTGACCAAAGCAGACAGAGTCACAATTTGTCGTATACAGGTGAAAATCACTGAGAAAAAAAATACTCACCCAAAAAAATTAAAATATAGATTTTATCCTTGAGTGATAACTTTGCCATGCTGAGATTCCGGAGGATTGTAAATTCAGAGCAGCTTCGGGAACTTTCATCAGAGGGACGCTACTGTAAATGAAACAATTTATAAAAAGCAGGAACCAAACAATACTTTGATACTGCATGTCTCACTACTCACCCAGACTTCAGAGGCTTCTGACCGCTCAGCACAAAAACACCAGTGCCACCTCCACGGAATATCAACATGTAATAAACAGCAGATTTGAATGGCAACACAAAGCTCCAGTCAATTCAGGCCATGATACCTTTACATGTTTCCAGTTTTGCATTCATCCTCCAAACATGCAAAGTGTTCATATGAAGAGAGGTAAGATGAAGAATAGTACAATCAAATACCAGAAGGCAGAGAAAGACATTTATGTCTCTTTTATAAACAGAAGACAAAAACACAGCTTTACTTTAGGCATTTATTTTGGCTTTAAGCTTGGAATAACAAAATGCAAATTAGTACAAAAAAGCCATGAAAAATAATGACAATGAAAAATATAGAAAGATAAACCTCTTATACAAAACTAAGTTCCCAAAATAATCTCTAAAGATACAGAAATAAAACGAAGAAATGCCTTTACGTATACTTTTTTTTTTTGGCAGTGTGAAACAAAAGTGGTTGTATAAACTGACAGTGTTCGGTCACATCAAACTGAAGTGCTGATTACGTGACAAATTGCACGGTCTGCGTTAGAGGGGCCAAAAATGGGAAAGAAAGTGACAACGGGGACATCCTAACAACGACATTTTTATCAGTTTAGACAGGCAGCAGTTCTGGATATCAAGTAACATGGGCCTCATTAACCATTGGATTAATTCTTCTTGAAGGTGTTCCATGTTCGATTGTGTCTGCTCTTGTTTTATATAAAAGTTACAAATACTACACGGTGATTAGCTTTCGGGGTGATCCAGCCAGCCCCACATATACCAAATCTACTGTTTTACAAAAATCATGACAATACGTGGTCCATGCGAGCAGAATCGTCCACATTTAAGAGGAGGTGACCCCGATGACAACAAACAGATGCTCAAAATAAAAAAACAAAAGGCAGGACTAAAATCCATTTACAGCTTTTTGTGATGAAAACAAAATACATAGAGAAACGGCATAAAAACTGATGAAAATTCATGCAGTGAAGCCTATGCATTCTTTACTCTGGCCTGCTTGCATAGCATATCATAATCAGACCTGGAATGAAACGTTTGGGTCAGTGGAACTTCCTAACAAACGGCCAAAAGGAGAGTTTGACTACATGTAAATGTTTGAATTTGCATGGGCTATGATACAGTAATACAGCGACAAACAGCAACAGAGCAAGACTTTCAAACAAATGGCAGTGACTCGTATTAAGGTCCTTGTGTAATCACATAGCGGTCTTCATTGTGACTAAAAAACATGACCAAACCTTTTCTCAAGTTCTTCAGATTTCTAATTCAGATTACGAATAATGCATTATATAAATGACAGCATAACTGAGAAACTACAGAATCATTCATAGTTAAATGCAAAATCCCTGCCAACATTAACACTGATTAAATACAGTCCCTCCAAAAGTCCCAGCCTGATATCCTGTATAATGCGAATGCAAAGACAGTTAGAGCTCAAAGCCATTTCGCAGGACGTGTAAATGCAACGAAGGTATCGAGGAGGCGGACCTGCTTACAGTACGAACTGCTCTCCTCTGTGTCGTCTTTTCAACCTCTATTCATCTGCGTAAGTCAACAAGTGACTGTACAGTACTTACAGTGGCATGATAAAGTTTTACCCCCCCAGAGTCCAATTTTCAGTTACTGTTAACAGTTCAGTGAGTAGACGATTAACAGATTTTCAAAAAGGCATGAAAGAAAAATAAAGGTGAGACAGTCTCCTCAACATTTCAAGCAAGAGTAGTGTATTATTTTGTTTTATATTATTTTAGAGTAGGGGAAAAAAAGGAGCACCATGCACACGATAGGGCCCCCCCAAAGATTTGAGTTCTCACAACTTTCACTGCTGCCTCAGACCTAAATTAGCTTGTTAGAGCTATGATGTGTTCACAGTCATCAGCAGGAAAGGCTAAGGGATGGAAATGTCAAAGCTAAATACATGAAATCTCTTGACTCCTTAAACCTTGTCCTTACAATCACTCACCATGGGCTCCTTCAAGCAGCTGCCTAACACTCTAAAAACTACAAGTGGCTCCAAAAAGCATTTACAAGCTGTGATACTTGCCAAAGGGGATCTTATGAAGTACTGGCCATGCCAGGTATCCAAACCATTGCTTCAGCCCCCCCTACTGTTCTGTTACTTTTTTTTTTAACTGTAAAAGAAAACTGTTAACTTCATGCCTTTTTGACAAATCAGGTTATCTCTTACTCCCATAACCGTTACAGCAAGAGAAACTTCCACATGCCGTATAAACAGTAAAAGGTCAGGCAGTACAGTTACTGGATCAAGTTTTCAATTAAAAAAAAACAAGGCAGGATGTATTTGGGGGTTTCAAATGGAAAATAAAAACCTGAAAAAAACAACCTGATGCTTGGAGGGAGAAACTTTGCCTTTGATCAAAAAGAGGTGCTTAATCACTGTCACTTCGTTCGCCTCTTTGTAGGAGTCTCTTCCCACTGCACGGCACAGGGAACTCCTGCTTTATCTTCGTCTTCGTTTTGCTGTGGAGAGAAAGCAGGACACACCCAGTAAGTGTTGGCAAATTAGGGCAGAAATTAAAGTTAAATGACACAATACTGAAAATCAGAAAGCACTGGTGTACTGATGATTTTTAAGACCACTTTACTCAAAACCCTTGTGAGATGCATCTATTCAGTGAAATGTTGCTTGAAGTACCTTCCTTGAAATTGTCTTATTTCCCCTTTGTGTCTGATTTAATATTGTACTTTGTAACAACAGACAGTTTTTCAAATTGCTTAATCTGCATCTCTATTCAAATGTCCAGTCAAATATAAACTTCTAGACCAGGGGTCGGCAACCCGCGGCTCCGGAGCCGCATGCGGCTCTTTCATCCTTATACTGCGGCTCTGAGTGGCTTGGGAAAATAAATTACTAAAAAAAAAAAAAACTAAGTATTTAATTGAAGTGTATTTTATTTGTGTTAGTTCTTTAATATTTTAGTTCTAGATTGGAAGATTATTGTGATCTTGACATATTAGAATAAATATATTTTATTGTTTTTCGTCGCTCAAAATAAACGTCATACTCGCGAAAGCCAGTATAACCTTCCAAGACCGGACAAACTCGTGTTTGAAACATGGAATGCCATCCCCGACACCTACGTGAACATGAAGACATATGCCTTTGGAGTCCTGTCGATCTTCGGATCCACATATGTATGTGAGCAGCTATTCTCCACCATGAACTACATTAAAAACAAACACCGCTCACGCCTCTCAGATGACAGCTTACAGTCCTGCGTAAAGATGAGAGTGACGTACAGCCCCGATTTGCAGACGCTGTGCGCAGAGGTTCAGGAGCAGAAGTCCCATTAACCAGGTCAAATAAATATTTATGCTGATATTTTGCAAATATTTATTTTTCATTGTTTAGTGACACAGTGCTTTCTTCCCCAATTTATTTTTTAAATTCAGGTCAAGGCTCCGCTACATGCTCTGAAAGCCCAAAGGCGATATAAGGATGACGGCTCACGGCATTTTTTTTGCTTTTGTTTGCTACATGGATAATTTAAGTTCAGCTTTTTAATGTATTTGAAAGAGACATTCAGACATGTATTATTTTTTCAAGAATTCAAAATGTTCAAAATGTGTTCATTACATAGATAAAATTTAATTTTCTCTGTAGCACTTCGTGGATTTCATAAGCAACACACTTTAGTTGTTTATACAAAGTGAAAAGGTAAGAAAAAGCAATATATACAGTGTTATCTTATTTTAGATAAGATGATAGCCCATCTTCAAAAGGGTAGTCAAAGCACTAATAAGTGTACAGCTGGGGTGAACCCCGAAGCATGAAAGGGAAGTTGTTGTTTTTTTAAATATTTTTTCTTTCTATTTAATAAATGCGTTCATAAATAAATTCATTTTAGATGTCGAAAAGTATTTGCGGCTCCCAGTGTTTTCTTTTCCGTGGAAACCGAATCAAATGGCTCTTTCGGTGTTAAAGGTTGCCGACCCCTGTTCTAGACCATCATAAATACATTATCCACTTTTTTCTTTATACAAGAGAATGCAGTTGTCCATGAACGTCCAATAGAAAAAAATAACTCATGACATAAATAACATAATCTAAATATGACTTGGAGGTAATAGTTTACATTTCACCATACAGTGAGAAATAAAAAAACTTCATGTTCTCAGGCACTGCAGTGATATGTAATAGAAATGTTTCATGAACCACAGTTGATCTGTGTGGCAACAAGGTTAACATAAATACTGAAAACACAGCGACCTCTAGTGACAGAGGATCTGGACAAGGCACAGCTGTGGAGTTCAGGCTAAAACCTGGACATACAACAGTGTGGGTCTAAATTCAACTGCAGCCAAGTTAACGACCATGTTGATACTCTTGAAGAATTAAGTTAGTCCACTGAAAGGAATTGAGGATGTTTTCATGCAAAGTTCCTTAATGCACTTCTTACTTCTCCTTGTCCAGCAGCTCCAGGCCATCGTTGATCTTCTTTAACATCTCATAACGTTCACGACCACGGATCTGCATGAGACATCAAGGGAGCAATTAATCAAACAGCATGGATGATTATGATAAGATGCCCAGCTTTAAAACAGTATGTATTGTTTACTTACGTTCAGAACATAGACATCTTTATCCTCCTCTTCTGCACTGGAGGCCGGCTTGGACTTCTTCACAGAAGTCGTGTCAGGAGTCGGGGCGCTCTCTACAGAAACAAAACTGTGGTTAGCACGGGAACAGCAAGTGGGGACTGCAACTGAAATCGAATGTAATGCGACAAGAACATACTTCGTTTTTTAGTTTGTTTGGTCCCGCTCTTGGCATTATTCTCCTCTTCAGTCTTGCGGTCCCTGCCTGGGCAGGCACAGACACGCACCTCGAAGCACCTCCGGCCCAAAACAAGTCCCCTAGGAAGAAAACAAACAGTCCAATGGGTCAAAATACTTCCCTAGGCTGCACAAACCAATCAAAATTTAAAAGGAATGGCAATGCATGATGTAAATGATACATCTGAGTAATAACATACACAAAAAGTCAAACATGCCAGCCAAGATATAAACATTATGAAACCCCTTGTCCTCTTCATAACTCTTTAACACCCCTCACATCTGTTGAAAGAGAAGCAAGACTTACTCTGGAGTTTCAAGGGTCAGGATGGTGAGGATGGGTCTGCGGTTCATGCCTCCCATGCAGGAACTGTTACACATGAAGCTCAGCAGAATGGTTGTTATCTCAGAGCCCAGCTGAAACAGGAAAGCATAATCTTTTTGATTCACTGCTGGTCCAGGTGTATGTAATTGGGGAGGAAAGGGCTAATTAACAGAGAAACAGTCTTAACAAAAGCAAAGTTTTAAGGTTGCATTATGTTGACAATTTTATTCAGAAAATACACATTTGTGTTTAGGGATCACTTCAGTGAAATGTACCACAAGGAATTCATCATTCTAAACTCATTCTCTTCGAAATTCAGCCATTTTTTAAATTTTAAGGCTAAAATGTGATACCAAAGTGACAAAAGCTTTTTGTTCATATACTCACACAGGAAATGCACGAAGGTCACACTTTAGGAAATGTGAATGAGCAAAAAGAACTGCTGTAAGAGTCTGCTCCCCTGCAGACAGATTGAGTGGGGCAGTTGTACCTGTGGTGGCTCGTAAGGGACAGTCACACTCTGCCTCTTGGTGTGTGGATCCTCAAAATACTGGGCCCTCTGGCTGCCCTCCACTCTGATCAGATGGCTGCGGTGCTCAGCAGCTGAATGGGAAAGGGATTAGGAGGGGGGGAAAAAAATCATTTCTGACCTATCATGCACACAATCAGATTCTTCTAGCATAGACAAACATACAAGAAATTTTTAATAGAAATCATTTTCTTACCGTCCTCATTCTGGTGATGGGGACATCTACGGACCACTTCAGCCACGTGCTCAGTCTTCTTATAAACCGCTGTGGCCCTGAGGACAGCACCAGCAGGAGGCTCCTTGCTGACCAGCACTTCAACTGGGCTGGTCTTTGCCAGCTGGCAATACAGCTTGTTGAGGACCTCCGAATACTGAGAGAAAGTGCACGGAGAAAGTCATACAAGTTATTATCTGTGGAGCAGCAGAGCAGTTAGTACAAATGTGTGGACTCAAATGCAGAGAACTGGTCTGAGATCTGTCTCAAAAAAATGACCACACTCTTTAAAAAAACCAAAACTAAAGCACTATTCTTCAAAATAAGTTAAACTACGCTTTCTGCTCTAAAGAACCAAAGACAAACAAGTTCTCCAAATGAGTATGGCTAGATTTTGAAATTGAAAGACAATTTTCTACCTTGTACTTGTCTTTTTAACCCTTTCTGTGCTGGAGGAAGACAGCCCAGGAACATGCCCCGTCATGTCAGAGCAGTGTTTTACAACCAGACTGCACCTCTACCACAGATGAGAGCACAAGTCGCAGGGGGCGGGAGTTTCAGGGCAGACCACCCTAACCTCAAATAAACTGGCCAACTATAGTACGCTGTTGTGTGACTCATCATGGAAAGATTAAAACCATTGGCTCTTCAGACGCAGTGACTGACTCCAGACCTTAGAATTTAGCGAATCGACACAATGAAAAAGATTCCACATGAATGCCAGCGCGAGAGAAACCCAAGAATGGACTTTTAATATGATGCCAAGGTAAAAAAATTTTTATCTTTACAATTTATTCAAACCGTTTTCAATGTTTTACACACTTTAAATAATTTTGTGGCTGAAAAAAGATTATTCATCCCACAGTGGGGAAATTTACAAAATCTTTCATTATAATAAAACTTTTCCATTTGCGAAACGCAGAATTTGAAAAGTATGTGTAGTTGAATTAAATCTAGTAAATGAAAACAACAACAGGTACAGAATTTCAGCAAGTAAATAAAATACACTGTGAATTGGGAAAAACTTCGTTGAAAACCGAGCAGCTGTGGAAATCCCTTTTGTTCTTTGGCGAGGGGCTCAAACAGCAAACTGCCATGTTTGGTTGCAGGGCAATCTGCTATAAGTCCGGCTGAACTGTAACGTTTGCAACCTGGTATTTAAATTCAGTGTAATATTGTCAAAATTGAACACTGTGTGTAGTAAGTACTAATTTGCCTTGATCAGAACAGATACAAGACAAGTTTTTCAGTACACATACTGTGGGAAATTATCTGAAACAATGAGTTTAAAATTATGAGAAATCAACAAAGAAGCATTTCTAAATCTTAAGTGCTTGGGCCTGGGATTACTTACAGTGGAAGTGACGGACTTGGCCGTGCCAGACTTCTGAAAGCGAAGCTGGAAGCCATATTCCCCCGGGTAGTCAGATGTAACCGGGACGGTGGAGGCAGGGGGAGTAGTGGACATTTCTGGTGGCAGCTCAAACAGGCCTTCATCAAACGCGTCAGTCAGTACTTCCTCATTCATAAGCTGTAAAAGGAGAGAAACGTGAGAAAGTTTAATATCTGACAGAAAGCCTTCAGGTGCAGCAATTCAATGTTTTTGAACGAGTGCATGGGTGGGCGTGCTCACCAGCATTCCCATATGTCCGTCTTCCCTCCATGTTTCAGGAGGCACACCTTCCACATTAGTCTCCAGAGCTGACTCATGCGGGATGGTAGAAATGGAGGGAGTCACTCTGCAAAAACAAACAAACTGGTTAACTTGTTTTTCTCAAGTAAAAGCGCATTTAAAACGTTATCTACTATTAAGGCAACTTACACACTCTCCCACAGCTGTCTAAAGGAGTCCTGGCTCAGTGGCAGGTTCTGGCTCAGCGGCAGGCTGTCGAAGACTTGCTCTTCCATCATTTCTTTCCCTCCTTTCACGGCTGAGAGAAAATGAGGAAGAGCCAAGATGCAGGGGCGCTGTGGGGAACAACAGGAAGTAAGAATGTGTGACAAGCAATCAAAACTCCTCATTTGACTTGTGCCACAAAGTTAATCAAGTGCGTGCCTGAACTTTTGGGCTACAAGTATTTTAATTACCACTGTAATTAAAACTGTTTAATCCGTAACATGACAAAATGGCGAAAAATTAACATCACATGTTTTGTCTGACCAAAATCTAAAGACATGTGATATATACAGTGACATAAGAACGGCCAAATCCAACATTTGAGAATCTGGAACTGGTGAATATTTGATTTTTTGATTAATACATTATATAATAATTAGTCAATAATCAAAGTCCGGTTTGCAGCCACACAGGAAATGCGGGTTCACTAATAAGTAGGCCTTTAGCTTTGTGAACTGCTGACTAACGTTGACATCACCCTATTTAAATACTGCTTATGAAATACACAAATAACCACAAACTGTATCGTATTCAAAAATATGCAGTCTGATATGAAACACAGCTAACTGACTTCGCATGTAGCCCCCAAACAGACAGCACGAAAAACCTTTCAACCTGATGCTAACGTTAGCTAGCGTCCATTTTCTTGTGAGCAGGAGGCCTAAAAAACTGAATGAAGTTAGCTTCACTCGATCGGCACTTTCACAAAAACTCGATGAAAACAGCTTCCCTGTTCACCAAAATGTGATTCCAAGCTAATAAATATCGACTGTGTAACAAGAGGTTAACTCGAAATTACAGCGCACAACTTTTTTTGTTTTGGTTAGCTAGCCTAGCGTTAGCATAGTTAGCTAATTTACGTTAGCGCTACGTTTTGGAATCCGACCGACGAGCTAAATTGCGGCAAAACTTTTTTTAACGGGCTAATAAGTGGCTCTCGGCTATTTTCACTAAACGAATAAGTCGTCAATGATTACACAGCTACCTTGTGTGTCCCGCTACCGTTCTGCAAAGGCGATGACTCACAGGTGAGTGTCCTAGAAAAGAGTTGAGAGAGCTGAAAAAGTCAAAATATTTTGGGGCGACTCGGAGCACGCTGTTGTTGGGGATTCCCGGAGAAAGAAGGGGGGAGGGGCACATTTTATTACCGCGCCGTTGACCAATCACAGAGCGCCTCTTCTCTTGACGCATTTAAATGCAATGTCGCGAAATGATGCTGCTGCGTTCCTGTACCATCGGAAAAATGCGAGTCAAGAACGACTGCGCAAAACAAAATCACCAGTTGTATAGAATATAGTGTTATTTGTACAATAATCACCCTCATAAGTAAAGATTTGTTTGTCACTGCAGCCCAGTCTATAGGTGAATGCATTTTGTTTGTTTTAGTACTTAAATAGCCATATTTTCTCATATTTGTCTTACTTTCATAATGAATTATTTTTGATATTGCATTCCCCAAACATCAATCACAAGTTCAGAAATAGGAAGAGGTAACCTATTTATAGCATGTTTACATTCATACATACATATTCAAACAATTTGAATTATATATAAATTGTTCATATTCAAGCAATTCATATTATATATAAATTGTTTGAATAATTGAGTGTTATGTTTGGACTTTAAACCCTTTTATGGAGGACATTAAATTTTCTTAAGCCTATTTAGACCCAGATATTGTTTTAACTGGTTGCTGTTGAAATTAAGCTAAACTATATCCTAACAAACTTTAAGCTTACTCAAGTTTATTGCCCATTTATTTTTCGTTTAGGTTGGATTGAAGGACTGGTGCTGATGTGGGCCAGGAAAGTCTGCTGTGATACTATATATGAAATGAAGCTGTACAAATACAGCTGACTCCACATACACAAAATGATTCACAAGAAAACTAGTGCTCTCCTCCCACTACACACCCACTTCTGTTGAGTTCCTGAAGGCAACATGACGGCATGAGAGAGAAATTGCTGACTGATTTTTAGGTCACTGATGTAACAGAGTGGGTGGATGATTTCAACAAAAATGACTTCATATTGCGTTCAATGACTGCTACAGTATAATGATACATAATAATTCAAAAATCTCTCATTTCAAAATTTCAAGGAAACCATTATGTGCCAAGACAGAGACACCAGACCCTCCAAGGTTATACAAATTACGTTGATCTTGTACCTCTAAAGAAAATATACAGGAATACAAGGATTTTGCATATTTAATATTTGTATAATAGAGAAGTGGCAAACTATATGCTGACACAGTATTTTAGAGTGTATTATCCCAGTATTATCCCAGCAACAAGTTATTTTTGTACTTGACAAAAGCATACATTCATATAAACTGAAGCATATGAATACTGTCCATACAAATATATATTTTGCTCTGGGAAACCTCACTTTATCTTGGAGTTTATAAAAGGATGTTTTATTAGTTCCATCACAATTATTAGCACATTATTGTGGTCGAATAAAGAAGTTAGATCTCCATTCAAAATGCACAGAAGCCAGCTGTATATCTCATAGTTGTAGTTGTTCTTCCTCTAAATCAGACAAAGGTTCAAACTCATGCTACACCTCTGCTTCTTTCTCTCTCCAGGGAGGTTAGAGGTCAACTTTGAAGCAGCGTGCCGGAGCAGGCAGGGTCAGCGCCTACCTCGAGGACTGTCTAAACTGGGTTTTAGAGAAGCCTACTTTTATGCTATAGATTTAGTTTCAAACTAAAACTTTAAATTTCACACTTTAATGTCATTTAATGGTTTCTTAATCTTTTCTCACAGGCTGGATGATGTTGCCTCTCATCACCCTTCAAATGCCCCTTTGCTGATTAGATAAAATACAACACCATTAGGAATCAGAGCTGGAGAGAAACTTGGAGCGGGGCGTCACTCAGGTGACTCCGGGCCCTCGTGCCATGCTGCT
The DNA here is from genome assembly GCA_037975185.1 of Centropyge bicolor. Classification (NCBI taxonomy): domain Eukaryota; kingdom Metazoa; phylum Chordata; class Actinopteri; family Pomacanthidae; genus Centropyge; species Centropyge bicolor. The sequence continues at coordinate 1,482,719 of JBBMOC010000079.1, forward strand.
GGCGTTTTGTCCTGAACTGGCAAGAGTCACATCCAAAGACCACGCACTGAATGTTGGTTCTCATCTGCCTGAGTACATGTAGGATATTGGTGCCACTTTGGGGCTGTTTGACCTTTGAGTGAATTTGCTGATGGTGCCAGTGAGTCCACTATGAACCTGATCCCACTGGCACTGCATATAGATACAATAGTGAGGTCTGACAGAACAGGACCAGGATCAGAGAGAGAAAAAGAGGTTTTGCATCATGATTAATGCTGATTAATTTGGCAACAAAATGTTGAACTAATCTGATTTTATGTACTTGTCGTGTTTCTGCATTATTGTCATCTTTTTAAGAGCCTCTCTTTAATTTGTTTGTAAAAGTTTGTTGCTTTACAGTTTTAGGAAATATGCTTATTTGTTTTCTTGTCAGGACGTAGATGAGATGGTTGATACCACACAAACATATCTACAGTAAATAGGAAGCTACAGTGGGCAGCCTCTTAGCTTAGCTTAGCATAAAGACTGGGAATAGGGGGAAACAGCCATGGTCTATTGAAATTTACCACCTTTTCCCTGCATTGATAGACTCATAGTAGTGACACTTTAACATGTAACTTAATATAAAAACATACAGTAATCCTCATCATTGTTGTTTGTGTCTGAGGTTTTTGAGCACATTAATTCATAATATTTCACACAGAGTTTGATATGAATCTTGTTGCCTGTCACACTATCACACATACAGTTCAACACCTGCCGTCCATCACGCGACTCAGTTTACTGTAATGTGATTTTGAACCAGCTGACCCCACCAACCACACACACACACACACACACACACACACACACACACACACACACACACACACACACACATGCCATGACAAGGGGAAACTGTATTTACACGGGCTGTTTCTCTACATCACTTGGTGAGTAATGGAGGGCAGTCACATGCTGTGTGTATGCACATTCGTCTTTGTGGTGGTGTGAATTTTGTGTCACACGCACACTCTCACACACTCTCCATTTAGGGGACAACACAGGTGACATTTTGTACTGTGAAATAGTGCTGAACACATGTTTTTGGTTAAAAGTCTTTGACATTGACATGGAGCAAGGTTGTGTTTAAGTGTATTGATGCCATTACCACAAGCTAGTACGTTTAGTTCTATCATTGTTCTTGGCTCCTTCTGTATGAATTCATGTGATACTTCTTGGCACTGTAATACTATCATCTCTGTCCCTGGTTGCGCACATGAACCCGTAAACTATGTTGGTAGGGGCTCTACGCCACTGTTCTGATGGTGTAAAATTTCTCTACATTTAGTCGGAGTCACACACTCACACACACTCACACACACACACACACACACACACACACAGACATGACTGGGATCGGGCCTCCTGGCTTTGGATGAGGGGTGTCAGGTTCTTCCCCTCTTTCTCAATGTGCATATGAAGGCAGCAAATGCAAAAGGCAAGGTCCAAGGAGAGAGTGGCGTGAGGTGGGGGTGTGTCTGCGAGGGGAGGGCTTGAATCATTTGATTGAGAGATCTGGTGCAGATATTTTTCCACTGAGCCCTTTGGCAGATCTGTGCTTTTCCCGCCCAGTGCACCCCTCCCACAACACACCCACTAATCCCCGCCTTGGACACACCGTCACTCCATTGCCAAACTTCCCCTAACCACACAGACACTGCTAACTCGTTTGGCACAGCCCAAATTTAGGGCCCACCTGTTGCACGCTGGAGAGAGATTAAGCTTTGTTGTGTGCAACAGAGGGGGGAGGGTTCGTGGAACATGGTGAGCTATGGTGTGTGACCCCTTTGGCATGTGATCTGAAATAGAAAGGGATTTATGGCTGTAAGGAAGACAGACAATGGCGGCCAGGGCGTCAAAGACGAGCCCCTCTTAGCTGCCCATGAGAAATGTTGAGTCATAGCCGGTGGCGTGTTGGACTCTGGTTCGGGTTCATTTAAGGTCCAACACCTGTGCAACCATGTACATCCAATGTTTGAACTCCTATAGATGATGCACATTTGTATTGTCATTATATTGCAAATGTTGCGCCTCAAAGAAAAAAATAAGATGCACGAACTTCTTGTATGTGAGGTTCTCTCTTTGCAGCTACACTTGAGAGTTCGTAATCCTTTAAAAGGTCAGTTGACATTATTCCACTGGGCTCATAAAAGTGGAGAAGACCAAATTTGGCGCTTAGCAAACCTCCCACTCTTGAGCTCCAGAGATCAATCGATTATAGTTGATCTGAAGAGAAATCTTAAAATGTGACCACAGCTACCTCTTCATTCTATCTTACAGACCCCCTTGTCTGTAAGATCACCCCATTTTTTTGTTGCACACCAGGTCATCTGTCCTTACATAAGCTCTCTCCCCTCTCTCCTTCAGCCAAGGTCAAAGGAGCTTCCTGCTTGCCTGCAACTCGACCTTTGCTGCAGGACCTCAAGATCAGCCAGAGGCCCAGTGGGCTGATCTTCAGGACTGAAGTCAGTCCTGGTGATCAGCCAGGATCAGCCCCTCCGCCCCGGGTCACCCCCTACCCCCCTCCATGCAGAGAGAGGCGTGCACATGGGTGTCACTCGATCCGGGCTGGAGGGACACAACACAAAGTTCAAAGAAGAGAGGACGCACTGCAGCACAGGAGACTGATCATTTTGGGTTCCTCCTTTGGATTTAACCTTTTGGTGCTTTTTGGTGCATAAGAGCTTAAGATTTAAATCTGCTGCCTGTTGTTCTTTGGGGAGAGTTTCACGTGTCTCCACTTGGCACCAGACGCATCTGTCATCCACTGCCGCCGGTGCCTGGAGCTGCCAAAGTCATGCCGGCCGGGTTTCAGCAACTCGGGGGGGAGGTAATCTTTTTCTTGAGAGCTTTTTTACAACTTATTAAAGTGACTTGATTTGTTTTTTTACGTGCAAAAGTGATGTGATGAGTTGCGGGCTGCAGGAAAAGCCGTGCGTAATTCACTGCTCCGTGCGTAATTTTATTTTGGAGAGCTTTTACGCACGGCTCTATCTCCGTTATACACAAAAACTGTAGGAGAAAATTCATTCTTTGTTATTGCAATTTGTGTCAATTAATACAGCGCACAAGCATTTTGATCCTTAATCGGTCTTGGAAAAGTTATCTGGAAAATAAAATGATATAAAATAAGAATATGTCTAAATTACGTCTTGCAGTATATTAGTTGAAAACGTGTAAAGCGATAGGTTATATTGTCCTTTATTTAGAGTCTAAAATAATAGAGAAACGAGAATAATAATGATTTTCAACAGTGGCCTTTGCAACAATCAGCAACAATAATAAATGTGTTTCAGCAATCCCTGGAGCGAACAAGTCTTGGCCCTTATTTAGTTCTGAGCAGTGACCTTCACCAGCTAAATATCTGAGTTTACAGGTCAGAGCTGGGTGCTGTGGGTTTGAGAGAGGCCACCTAGTTTGACTGGTTCCTTTTCACCACCCTCATAAACAATGACTTAGCCGTGTGCTCCCTCCAGCTCTATTTTAAGGACAATCATTTCTAAGTCAGATGGACTTCTGGATCAGTTTTTATTCCTCTGAATCTGGGCAGTTTAAGTTCTCCTTAATCTCGAAACAAGAGAGAGACCCAGGCTGTTATCTGTGATGAAGACAACAACTCCTGAAGCTGCTTCATCACCAATAAACAGGCGACAACTGTGTGAGCGCTGGCTGTGCAGGGCTTGATGATGCTCCAGAGATGTGGGAACTTGAGTGTAAAATAGATCCTTTAAGCAAGGAAACTCAAACAAAGCATAAAGCAAACACACCCCATGAGTTCTCCCTGTTGTACTAAAGAATACGTGGCTCTCTATAATATCTTGCAGTTATGAAACGCAGGTACAGATTCATTAGTGATAAGCAAATGAATTACTAAGCAGCCAACAAGGTGAGACCATTTTAATGGAATGCACTTAACATGAAGTGTAACAGAGCATAACTGGCTTCTGATGTTTTACCTGTTCTGTTGCAAGGACACATGCACACACACACACACACACACACACACCCTTTTGTTTTGCTTCATGAATACTAAACAGCACTTATCTAGACTCAACACAGCAAGGTCAAGACACAGTGTTCCAGATGCACGCTAACTACACACCACAGAAACTCAAACCACACACAAAGTCTCTGACTTTGCTGAATGAGCCATAGAACACAAACAGAATATGACACAGAAGATCAGTTGTATCCAAATATAAAACAGTAAACACAGAAGAGATTGCTCTAATATAAATTATGAAATAATTCACTTTTCCAGATGCATGAACTGATTTTGCCACATTAAAAACATGGTTCTGTTCAAACTCAGGATGAAAGTTCACTTTAAAAATGTCAGTTTAAAGTCACATCATATTGTTGCCATCAGGTCACAAGTGTCAGCTTTAAGGATGACATGATGGGTGTGTTTTTGTCTCTTTATCCAGCAGGTCTTTAAAGACTTCATTAGTCTTAAAAACGTGTATTAGATCACTAGATCTTTAACATCAAGCTGTTAGGTAACCAATCCCCCAGTTACAGTATGAAATGGCTCTTTGGGACGTAAACACACTTTACTAGAGGGGAAGACCTCATCTCAGGTTGTCTCATCTGTCAGTGTGGAGACAGGTGCCTGTGGTCTGATGGGAAACTCAAGGTTCAGGCATCAACAGTAAGCAGTCTGTGAAGTCATGTACAGTGCTGAAGAGATTGTTTCTCATGAGGATCACAGTTATATACAGTTCATGTTAGAGGAGTAGAGTGCCTCAGCATTAGTCACTGCTCTGCTTTACACCTCTATGTCTTTGTGTGTGTGTTTCTCCTGCAGACAGTGACGGGAACATTTGTTCTCTCAGTCTTCACTGCTGTCCTGGGATCCCTGCAGTTTGGATACAACATCGGCGTCATCAATGCACCTCAGAAGGTAAAAAAAAAAAATGAAGCACAGATCACAAGGACGATGATAAAATCCTGTGCCAATTAAAAAATGGAAGCGTGTTAAGAGATGTGCTGATGTAAGACAGTGACATTTAACCAGATGCAAAGTAAGCTGTTTCTCATGTTTTTCCTGAGTTTACGCGGCGGCGTGTTTGGCGCCACAACACCTCAGTGGTGTTTAGGAAATAAAGCTGAAATAGGGAAACATGCCCACACGATGCTGTGACGTCATGTGATGCTAAGGAGATGAATGCCAGGGAGTAAGCTGAACCCTTTGCTGTAATGGGAACAAGAGGATATTTCTGTCGGCTTTATGAGGAAGAGTGTTATTTCAGGAATTTCTGTCACATCCAGAAGGCAACACAGTGCTCTTATAGAGCCTTTAAATACACTGTGTGTGCAGTATTTGTAAATAGAGGCTCGTGATTTTTGACTTGCTCCGGCCATAAAACATGTTGTTGCTCATATTGCAGCAACATGTGTTCCAGCGTGAGGGCACACTTGGGTACTGCATGTGAGAAATGTATGTAGTGCTGAGTGATCTATGACTACATCGAGTGTGTATCCTGTTCTATTATCAGGACACAGATATACAAGTCCATTAAGAAATGCATTGCAGAACAACTAAATCCGTCCACTTGATTCCACTATATGACACAACACTTAACAGTAGTGTGTTGTTGGGCTTATTGTAAGACATTCACAGTCAAAATCACAAGCTTTATGTGCGAGTGTGACATTTTGAGACCGTTTTGTTGGCCATTACAATGGTGTGATTTTAGAAAGAGGTTCAGAGATTTTTTTTATTTACTGTATCTTTGTCTATTTACAATTTGATTTCCAGTCATTAGGGCCACAAACTTAATTATGACAAATGCAAACTAAACACTCGCATCTTATTTCTTGTGTATTTTCATCTGTTCCTGTTTTAATCCTATGGAGCTGAAAGATATTTCCCACTGGTACAGTCTATTGCATGACATGTCTCATTCTGTCTTCATGTCTCCTGCCACCTCTGTGCCCCGTGCAGATGATTGAGGAGGACTACAATGCGACATGGGTGCAAAGGTATGGAGAGCCCATCCCCACAGGGACCCTCACCTCCCTCTGGTCCCTGTCCGTGGCCATCTTCTCCATCGGTGGCATGCTGTCCTCCTTCTGTGTAGGCTTCGTCTCCGAGTGGCTGGGCAGGTAGGAAAACAGAATATTTCCTCCTTAGGCCTCTAAGATAAAAATAAATATGTTTATGTGATCATAGCCCATAGGCACATGCAACCATTTATGATGAGTTGCAGGAAGACATTGCTTCATTTTAAGGTCACGAACCAAAAAAAGGGATTTATTGTCTAGACATGGCTCTGGATCACAGAAAAATAATTGTGTAGTTTTAACCAAACTCCATTTTTTTTCCCTGAACCCATGCTATCTTAGGCCTGGACAATCAAGTGAATTGTAAAACATTTCAGTGGCCACCTTTATGAGTCCTTTCCACCTCTGTATGGATCCAAGATAATCCCAACGTCCAGTCTCTAATCATGTTAGAGAAACTTTGCCCAGGATGTTCCTTGTTGACCCAGTTTCCCTCTGTAACCTGAGCTGGGATGCAAACTGGACTGGAGCCCACAGCTTCCACTGGCTGAAAGTGGAAAGTGGAGCTGGTGGCACTGGGTCAGGAGGGGTGTGTGGAGGAGTCAGGGTCGGGGGGGGGTGGTAGCGTTCAGGTTGGGTGCACTCGGGACAAGGCCTTCCTAAAAAAACCCCACATTGTTATGTCACTTGAATTTTTGACCTTTACTGTGCTGAATGATGCATATGCAGAGTCTGACAGTCAAATACTTTACACATTTACCTGTTGGTGGAGGAGAAAAGTTTCTCTTTCCTTAACCTTAAATCAGAAATCTGAAGTTCGTACAAAATGATTTTATATCGTTACAATTTGTCTGGAAGCCAAAAATATAACTTGTGAGATGTGAAAAAAACCTCCAGTGCACATACACTGAGAATGGACTTGTTGTGTCCGGCGATCAAACTTTCAAAAATAAAAAATATTTATATATCTACAGATTGTTTCAACAAGAATAAAAGAGTAAATACAATTTTTAGAATTGTTAATGAGGTAATTGAAATTGTTTGTGGAATGCCCAAATCAGACTCCTTCAAAGCAGATAATATCGTCTTAAAACATATCTGCAAGGGATAAAAATGTCTGTTTAATAAATGTGTCACATTTACCATTTTTAAGTTGATTTAAGAATAACTACTACTTTCAGTCAGGGGATAAGCAACTAGAGAGCCTTGTAATATTTTTGTGTGACACTGCCCTCTGGAGGCTGAAATATCACTGCTGTCATGTGTAAGTTGAATTCAAGTGGAGACAGACAGTAATCTCTGAAGTTAAATAAATAAAATAAAACATTCTAGAATACATATTAATTTCCCAAAAAGTCTCTGAGGAATAAACTTTGTCAAATACTCTTAACAGCGACTGTCAGACTTTTTGATAATGAAATAGGTCAAATGTAACTTATAGTAAAGTGAGAACATGTAACATTCGATAACTGATTTAAAAAATGCTTGTCTGTGTTTTTTTCCAGGAGGAAAGCCATGCTCATAAACAACCTGTTTGCCTTCATTGGTGGAAGTCTGATGGGGTTGTCCAAGCTCTGTCGCTCCTTCGAAATGATGATCCTTGGACGCTTCGTCATCGGTGCCTACTGTGGTGAGCCTCCACTGTCCTGTTGATTTAAATTCACAGGGATGTGTTGGAAAGCTGCTTCAGTGTGACTGACTTCTTCCTGTCTTGAAGTCTCTTATCTGACTCTCCCTCTGTGCAGGATTGGCCTCGGGCTTGACTCCGATGTATGTGGGTGAGATCGCTCCCACAAGTCTGCGAGGGGCGCTGGGCACTCTGCACCAACTGGCTATAGTCACTGGTATTCTCATAGCACAGGTAAAACAGCACAGATCATAAACAGCATATATGCATGTGAATATCATCTGGCAGTTTGTCTTTTACACTTCATCCCTCTGCCTGTGCAGATCCTGGGTCTGGAGGTGTTACTGGGCGGTGAGGACTTGTGGCCGGTTCTGTTGGGTCTAACCGTTGTGCCGACTGTACTTCAGATGGCATTTCTGCCTTTCTGCCCCGAGAGCCCTCGCTTCCTCTACATCGTCCGCTGCCAGGAGCACCAGGCCAAGAGAGGTGAGCGGGGCTGAAATACTCCAGATCCAGGTCCCAGGACATCTTCAAGGTCTTGGTTTTATTTGGAATAAGCTTGATTATTTACTCAATATGGAACAACAGAGTCCCCTTTATCCTCCATGTGATATGTATAAAATCAGTCCAGTCAGCTGATGCAGAATTCTGCAGGTCCAGCATATATGTCCATGCACAGCATATATGTGTCCTCTGTGCAGGCCTGAGGAGGCTGACGGGCAGGCTGGAGGTGGGAGACATGCTGGCGGAGATGAAGGAGGAGAAGAGGAAGATGGACATGGAGAGGAAGGTGTCCATCCTGGAGCTCTTTCGCTCTCCCCTCTACCGCCAGCCCATCATCATTTCCATCCTGCTGCAGCTCTCGCAGCAGCTCTCTGGGATCAACGCAGTGAGTGAATGAGCTTCCTTTTTTAACTTATTTACTATCCAATGCCATCAACACACCTTGCATAATGTTTGTCCCTCTGGCCAGATTTTCTACTACTCCACCAGTATCTTCATGAAGGCAGGAGTCCAGAGTCCAGTCTACGCCACCATAGGAGCAGGCGTGGTGAACTGTGCCTTCACTGTGGTGTCGGTCAGTAACCAAAGCAGCATGCCTTCATCCTTGTATTTGTACTCCTCCTTCCTTATGAAAGAATTTCACTCTAAATCTTCAGTGTGTTTTTAAATGTGGCTTGCTTAACATTACAGTTCTGCTATTTATCAAACTGTGTCTCTATTACTGTTTAACACTGTTATCAAAGAGCAAATAAGGCTACATGGCAGGTTGGTTGTGCATTTTTCTTGTGCCCGCCTCTCAAACATCCAAATAGGTCAAGTTTGCTTTGGCAGGTCAAGATGTTTCGATGCTTTCAGCCATGCTTGCAATGTCACACTTCAGATGGAAGTATTTGTTTCTCCAGCACTTAAGTTCAGCTTAAAATTTTTAATGGCAAAGCTCGCTGATTTTGGTCTTCCCAAATTTTCCTCCAGCAGCGTCAGGTTGACACTTTTAAGTAAAGTCTTGTTTTGACTTTTTGCCTCCGTTTCCATGTTTGCTTTACCAGCTCTTCCTGATAGAGAGGATGGGTCGACGGACGCTCCACATGCTTGGACTCGGTGGGATGTGCATCTGTGCCGTCATCATGACCATGGCTCTTGCTTTATTGGTCAGTCCCAAAGATGCAGGGGTCCTCTCCTGTAATGGATCATTTCACCACACTTCCAAATCTCCTCAACCACTGAACCTGTTTTTCTTCTCCCGCCTGATAGGACAGCGTTCCGTGGATGAGCTACATCAGCATGCTGTCCATCTTTGGCTTCGTGGCTTTCTTTGAGGTCGGTCCAGGTCCCATCCCCTGGTTCTTTGTAGCTGAGCTGTTCTCTCAGGGTCCAAGGCCGGCTGCCATGGCCGTGGCCGGCTTTTCCAACTGGACTGCCAACTTCATCATTGGCATGTGCTTCCAATATGTTGCTGTGAGTATGGTCGACGTGGTGGATGACGAGTACCCCACAGACGCTTTTCTCTGCCTCAGTCCAGTGTAGCTCTGATCCAACACCTGCTCTTTCTCATGTCGTTTAATCTGATCTCATCCTTCCCCAGAACCTTTGTGGGCCATACGTCTTCCTGATCTTCGCAGCACTCCTCCTCTTCTTCCTCATCTTCACATTCTTCCGGGTGCCGGAGACGCGGGGCAAGACCTTCGACCAGATCGCAGCAAACTTCCACCAGCACTCAGCAGGAGGAATGATGGACATGGACATGGACATGGACATGGACCTGGACAAGCCCAGCACAGAGCTGGACTACTTGGGGGAGGAAATCATCAACTGAAGAGTCCTAGCCTGAAGAGATATGGAACTGAGTCCAGTTTGGGATTAACTGTGTATGTGGGCCTAACTCCAAACTTGTATTTTATGACATATAGATTGAGGTCAATTGTTGTATTCATATAGATTGTGGTGCCAAAGGTTAAAGGTGTGTTTTGAAATTGTCCTTCGCTGGTACCACTGCAACATGGAGGTTAATAGTTACGAATTGAACAAAGGGCTAAACAACTACAGATTGAGCACTGACTACTGTAGTTTCAAGGAATAAGACGCACATGAGAACAAAGTGTTTGGACTGTTGAGGCACTGACTGCCAGTGTGGTAGGATTTTATTCCATGGTGATGCATTCAGTTGCAGTATTGACAGACGAAGGTGGAGAGACTTTGGAATTCCTGCACTTTATCGACAAAGACATCCAAAGTTAAAGGAGGTATAAAAAAAAGCAAAACATGGAGTTATGTATTCTTGCCTATTTTGTACTAAAGCTGGGAACACTCTAGATGTGTGAATCCAACTGAGTGAAACATTAACTGAAAGATTTGTAAAGTTGTAACCAATCCAACATCTGAGACAATGGGTTTAATCAGTTTGAAGGTTTAAATACTAAAACCCTTCAGACTGGTCAATAAATTGAGCTGGGTATTGAGCAAATTATTTTTTGGCATAAAAACAATTAAGCAATACCCAGCTCTATCAAACTGTCCATGGCGCCCTGCTAATTTACCCAGACTTCAAAGTTTTAACCAGGACTTCAATCATGTAGTGCGTTTCCAGCTTAAACTCAAGTACTATCAAAGTATTTTTCTGATTATGACAAACTCATTGCACAACCTGCAGAAATGCTACTTTTAGAGAAACAATCTATTTTAGTACTTCATGTGTACATATAGTGTGCTATTTGGTTGTTTATATTAAGGGTTTGAGGGTCTACAAGTTTCAATTCTTCATGCAGTCAAGTAGGTGTATGGTTTTGTGAACAGAAGCCCGAAACACTCGAGCAAGATGTGCAATCAAAAAAGGGCTGCCTGTAAAGAGCAGAACTTCTTGTAGATGATTTTTTTGATCACACAAGCATCGTGTGTGTATTTTTCTTGGCATCTGCCATGTGTGAAGTTTATTCTTTAATGGTGTGTATCACTACCTTATGAGGATTTGTATTGTAGTTGTTCATAGAGGACCTGTAATTTGTACAGAGTGAATATTGATGTTGTGGTCATGTGACTAAAGGATGCAAATACTGTAAATAATGTTACCGAAAACAAGTGTGAAGGCCTGCTTTAATTTCTGAGTAGCATCTTCTAATTCTGCACCCCAGTCATCGTCAGACAGGAAAATGACTGAGTCCTGAGATTTGCAAACAAGATTTATTAATTAACATTTGAAGTACTGACATTGCACATAATCCCCTCCAAAAAGGAAAGCACACACAAATAAGTAAAACAAAAAAAAATAATCTTTTCATCAATCTATCCTCAACTGAGGAAACAAAGGGAGTAGTAGGTTTTAAAGATCGACTGAGGTGGTAACAGAACTAAACTGACTCCCATAATGCACCACCAACCTCACACCTGCTTGGTTTTCCCCTCGTCAACCAAATTAAAAAAGCTAAATAAAAATCAAGGCTGATTCCTCTATAAACTACTTGATGTATCCCATCTAGGCAATTAAAGAAAAATAGTTTTTAAAGGGGGTTGGAATAACTGGGTGACCAAGCAGACGGTCCATTCTCTGACAAAAGAATTTTTTTCTTTTAAAGATGTACTTTCAAATTTCTAAATGCGCACCCACCACCCACCGGCATCCCCTTCTCCCCTGCCATATCCCTCTCCAAATGTCAGTGTCTACACAGGACAACACAAGACAAGATGAGAGGGGAGGGGGCATGAGGGATGACAGCAAGACGGGGTGGGGGTTGGAGGATGGGGGGGTGCAGGGAGGGGAGAGCGGTGCATGTGTTCTGAAATAGGTCCAGTCCTCCAACCCTAGGACCTATGAAAACAAAGAAAAGGAAAATAAAAAAACACAAACAAGACACAAAGAGACAAACAGACTGATGGACAAAGACATTAAACACAAAAAGACCTAATCCTGAAATAAGGATTGTATGAACCTGAAATCCAGAATCCTATAGTTTGAGCTTTCACTCAAAATTATTCCCCTAAATTAATCATAAAATTCCAAATTTAAGACTCGTCATGCATCATTCCACCTTAAATCCATTTACAGGAAAACCCTCACTTAAAGCCTGTTGATGTCCATCAGCTAGCCCTCTGTGAAAGATAGCCAGTGTGGCACCTGGAGCACAAGAAGTGCAACCCTACACCCTCAAGTCTCCCTCCCCGCCTGACCCAGACCTGACCACTTTAGTGTGGGGCCCCACCTCTCACCAAGGGTCGTGTGACTGTCCTCTCGCTAGTGTCACTCTGTTTGTGCTGGGACTGTTGTGGCAGCTGCCTCCTGTGGGAAAGGAGATATGTGTCAACACAACAAACGCCGGCGATCATACAGAAATAATCAGAGAATCGGTAGAAAATGGCAGCACCTTACCTCAGGTGATTTGGGCGTTTTAGGAGAAGTTTTGGGCGAAGCCTTTGGTGATTTTGACACAGATTTAAGGTCGGTTGATTTTGAGGTCTGAGGGGGGGTACCGGGCTCTGATGCAGACTTCTCTGTATCGTTCTGCAATATGTGTAAGTAAGAAAAAAAGCTGGCTATTATGCACTTTATCATCTTATTTGACGGATAAACTGTCACTCATAGATCACTCACTTTCAAGGTAGAGGACTCAGAGTTCCTTTGCCTACGGCGTCTAGACTGGCGGCGCTGTTTCTGGCCCTCGGCTGATTCTCCGTTGGTCTGTGGGCCCTCAGAGGCCTCTGTATGCTTCACCTCGCCATGCTCCTGGCTCTCTTTTGGAGAGGCCTTCTGGCCGTCTGCATCCTGATCGGGCGGCGGGCGAGGGCGGAATGGTCTGTGAATCCCAGGAAAGGGGAAATATTTCATCCGTAATTCAGGAGAAAAATGGAAAGAAAATCTAGGACCTGCTGTTAGCTCACCTTCTGTATGGGCGCCAGAATCTGCGCTGTGGCCGTCGCTGTGACTGGTTGCCCTCTTCTACTTCATTCTTCTCCTCTCCAGCCTCACCCTGATGCAGATCAAGCAGACCAAACCTCTAACTCCTCTGCACAGCTCAGAAAGACTTAAATTTTAAATCACAAATTAACATTTCCAAAGTTGTTCTTGACATTGTTCTGCTGCAGCTTTACTTTCTTTAATGCAAAACCTGCTTTACACTCATTAAACTCTGGGTTGTGGTCAATTAAATTCCCAACCCTCCCTCAAATTTCTTTTCATCCCATCTCAGCTTGCCCCCCCCCTTGCACCAATCCCTCTCTTTCAGCTCACATCTTGTGCTTCCGGTCTGGGTCTGCGTGGCCTACGCCGGCGCTGCTGAGGTCTCGTTCCATCGTTCTCCCCCGATCCGTCACCTTCGACAGAGGGGTCATCACCTGGTTTACCCTGGTCACCAGGCCGAGGGCTGCGAGGGAAGAACCATCGACGGAAGCGGCGTTTGTTGGGGGCATAGCGGCTGCCTTTGACTGGGACACCACCTGGACCCGTTACATTAGCTGCCTCTGAGCCCTGTGGGACACCGAAGCAGTGAAAGAAAGGGACCAACAGACCTTAAACTGCTTCCACACTACTGAATAAATTCTGCTTCTTACCTTGGCTGCTTCAATCACGTCAAACTCTACGACCTCCCCGTCTCCCACACTGCGGAGGAATTTCCTAGGATTGTTCTTCTTGATAGCAGTCTGGTGAGACAGAGTCAAGATCAAATAACGATTCCATCAACCCATAAAAAAAACATTAACTCAAGAACACAAACCTTTCTCTTACCTGATGAACAAACACATCTTCTTTGGTATCATTCCTGTGAGAAACAAAACCTGATTAGAACCTGACAGACTCTGGACAAAAACTGAAGTGATGAATGCAATGCAAAGGAAACTTTACCTGTTTATGAAGCCATATCCATTCCGCACATTGAACCACTTCACTGTGCCTTGGACCAAGGTGGCTGCAATAACAGGTAGCACATGATTAACGAGTATCCCTGCAGGGCTTCACATAAAAAAACGTATTGTTACACAGCCCTTCAAAGAACATAATATACTGTTATCTTGCTGGAAGCAAAGGCAGCCTTGCTTACTACCAGAAACAGCAGCTGTGTGTCAATCATTAACAGTAAGACTTTGAAACCAGGTCAGGACTGTGTCAGTGGGAGAGGTGCTGAACAACAGAGCTACCAGTTTGTCATGTCACAAAATGTCAGAAATATCATGACACAGAAAACCTTCATGAGAACAAGCAGTGCCCATTGAAAACCACCTAAAGGCATTTAATTGGCACATTCACTTCTCAGTACAATGATTAGCACCTGTGAGGGCGTCACAGCTGATAAAGGGGGAATTTAGGTCAAGTGTTCCCAATGTTAACAGACACTTAAAACACTAATAATGTGGCTCCAGTTTGTTTTAGTGCAAAACAAAAAGAAAGTAAACAAACAAATTGTTAAATATATATGTGGAAAAGGAAGCAGAGCCTCTGTTGTCCCAATTATCTGATTTTTATCTATTAATAAATTAAACTTTTTAATTTTTAGCAGCCATAAAAACAAGCTGATATCTAATTTCCCAATTGAGATTCAATGGCATCAATAAGTAATTGCTTCTCGTGCGTAAAACTCATGGCACGTGCTTCTCTATAAAACGAAACACACACACAGACTTACACTTGTGATTGATTGATTATATTGATTTGGCTCAAGTGACACAAAAGACTCATGAGAAAGTTTGAAAAAGCTGATTTTAATATCAATGCAGAAAATTAAAAAGAAAAATGCGCCAACATCAAAAGTGCTTATTTCACTCATGTGCTTTCATCCATATTGTTCACAGGCATTAAATCTAATTAGGGTCATGTTAAATGTTCCCGCACACATGTCGCCTCTCCTCACCCACCTATGACTTTCCTCTCCGGCTGCTCCTCCACAGGTGCCGCTGCTGGAGCTCTCTGCGCCTCGGCGTCGCTCATGCTCGCTGTTCGGGTCACTTCCAGTCCGGAGTCTCCTCCCTCCTGCTCGTCCCCAAACTTTTCTTCTTCTGCTTCTTCTTCTTTGAGGCTTCGGTGCACATGGCGTCCGGCGTGTTGCATTACTGCCCCCTTGTGGACACGATTTGAATCCATGTCCTCCACATTCTAATATGCACGGATTCAATTTGCCTCTTTACCTGTCTTTCCTCTGCAGCCTAAATTTTATAAATGTCACTATAATAAACTACAGTTTCTATTTATTATAATACTGAAATATTACCTGTTCAATTGAGTTTACTCTCATGGGTTCTTCCCTGTTAAGTCCCCCTCTTATGATGCCCACTTAAATCTATTTTTGAGTGTGATTTTGAAAGTCTCTTTCTTTTTTATCGCCTTGTTTTCATTATTCATCTTCCTTCTGCAGCCTATATTTTCTGTATGTCACTATAATAAAAATAACATGACAGACAAATAAGTTTGTCTGAACCTGTTGAATCATCAGATAGATGCTGTTTTTGGCCAGTAGGGGGAAGATGATACTTATGACGATGATGACGACGACTTCAATTTAGGTGGAAAACAGGCAGGGAATGGGATCATTTTCATTATTTGTATTATATATAATAGGCTAATCTAGCTTTTTTAAACTTTCATATTGAGCAGTCTGGAAAAGTCTGATGGATATGTTATGATTATTTTGACCTTTATCTTGTGAGAGCTGTTATCTGCTATCTTGCTGTGGGTTTGTTGGCTCTATATGAACTTCAGTGAAGTTTCATTTGACACAGGATTAAGAAAGCAATATCTGTATGTTAATTCTGGGGTTATGGTAACTATGCCTTTAACTACAGCCCTCAGCACATAGGTCATAGGACTCCAGTTTCACAGCACTAAATTTAACTCAGCGACTCTAAGAGCTGCCAAGTTCAACGAGACCATTCGCTGTGCACAGGAGCCTTAGGTCTCAGCACTGAAAACAGCTCTAATTAGAAGTGTAGATGTTAGTAGAGGAGGAAATTACAGCCCACAGAAGAGCACACTGACAGGATGGCAGCACTGACAATGTGGATTAGGAAAGATACAGGGTAAACTATGGAAGAGATACTTGGATCAAACAAACAAAAGTTTATTAAAGTTTTGTTTGGTGAATGGAAAGTCCTGCACACACACTGACCTATACCTTTTACTTTCAGTACACTGCATGTGGGTGAGAAATAGTTCACTATGCAAGTGAAGGAGTCTGTATGTCGCAGACATCTGGAATGAAGCAGCAAAACTGAGACTGGCAACAAACTAATATAAATGGCATGAAAATATGAAAAGGTTTAACAATTTTAAAAGTTTAAAAACATATTTTAAAATATATTTTGCAATAATGGTTATGACTCATGATGATGACAGTGTGCAATTAAAATCTTTTAGCCTGTTGTACTATATATATTTTGTCATTTTAGAAAGCTGGAAAGAAGTTATCTCTAAAATGCATGAGTAGATCAATGCCAATTATGCCAATTATATTTCCCTTCTGCAAAATTCCCATAAAATACATGAGTAGATCAATGCATACATTTGTGGTACAGTAAATGCTCAATGGGAAATAAGAAGCGCAGAGGAGCTGAGTTGTCCATGCTGCACAAGAATGAAAAGCCACGCATGCGCAGAATATGCCAAATTGCCGAGGTTGGCTTCATTGGCAATGGGATGAAAGAGCATCAAGCCACCTAAAGTTAAACAAGACAAGACAGGAAAAATAGCAACTTCACTTTTAAAATAAACGTGTAAACATGTCAGTTATGAAAAAGAAACAGTATTTTCCACATACATTAACATTATAATAAAAGAAACATACATATTCTCCACTAAGCGATCAATCCTATACTGATTTAAGTATAGTTCCTCCTTCGTAATATCTTTCATTCTACATCTACTTTTGAACACATATGCCTCAAAGGGTATTTCCAAATTAAAATGGAAAAACCTCCTGAGCCACTGAGTATGAGCATTAACAGAATTCTTGCATAGGCATGTATAAACTGCTTTAAGGTTGGGTGAAATCAGCAGAAACATACTCAGTCGGGCACGAGAGCTCAAATCCGACATACTTACATGAAAGTAAGCCTGTATAAGCAGTAAACTGCAGTAGAAGACTAAGCTTTCCTTAGGTACAGCCTACTTAATGCAGTTTTCTAATTCTCAGTTTATGAGAGAATACAATCCAATAATACTTTTGTTTTTAAACTGACCACACATATTGGGAAATATAAATATTACCTTTATTAAAGCTGTATATCTGCTATTAATTAATGGCCTCATATAACCTTTTTTGGAAAAAAAAAAATCAATATCAATATTGGTATCAGCCTTAAAAATCCAGTATCAGCCAGGCTATATTCTACTTTCTGAAATACACTGTATTGCAGTTACTATATTATTAAAAGGCAATATAAGATCTACATTCTAGAATACACTGCAGATATTGCATTTCAATTACATTACACTATACATTGTGTGTAAGTAGTGTGTAAGTAAGTGTATGCACATTCTAGAATGACAGATTACACTATGTTGTACATTCTGAAATAAACTGCAACAACTATATTCTAGAACACAATGTAGGTGTTGTATTTCACCTACAATCGGTGATACATTCTGAAATACACATTCCAGAATACAAAGTATACATTGTATTTAATTATATTCTATTATACATTCTGAAATACAGTGTAGGTAGAAGTATTCTACTCTGGAATACACTGAAGTCACTGTATTACAGTTGCATTGTATAATACATTCTGAAGTACATTCAAGAATACATTGTAGGCACTGTAATGCCATTACTGTATTAAACTTTTTGAAATACATTCTAACATCTATATTCTAGAATACATTGCAGACACTGAATTTCAGTTACATAATACTATACAATAATAATGTATTGATTTTTATTTTATTGTAATTATTACTGGTTAATATTATCATTGATGTTTTGTTGTCATGACCGCACAGTAACAGTGTAACAACGTTTTTTATTCTGACAGCTAGGAGCGGAAGTGGTGCGTTCGGTTTGTTTTCATGCTGTTTCCGTGTTGAGGAGCTGGATGAGGGACAGACAGAGAAGGTGGAGTGAAGGCTACAGACAGCACAGACGTAGCGGGATCCAGGCTGTCTGTTCTCGGCCCGGCCGGCTGACTTCAACGCTTGTGAGCCTCTGCTACGAGGTGAACTCGGATCTGGATCACGCACCTGAAGGAGACGAAGAGGCGGAGACAGGAATGAAAGCGGAATAAATAATAAAGAGAGAGGTGAAGAAAAAGGGAGCGACATCGCCAGCGAGGAGCCACCGAAGGAGGATCAGACAGACCCCGGCCAGACGACCCGTCAGCGCGGACACAGGGAGGCGAAGCCGGGCAGGAATTAACGGGACACAGGCGGATAAATAAGACGAGAGGAGAGACTTTATCACAAGGGTGAGTTTCCTTATCAACACATCCAATAGACGGAGCGTGTTTGCGCCTGAGCAGACGGGTCATCCTATGCACATGTCTGTCTGCAGCTGGGCTATGATATAGTCCCTTTAAACGCCCTTTAAAGTCATAACATTAGCCTGGTTTACATGAAGAACACCAGCAGACCAAGCTAACTTATCACATCCCAACTGGAGCTTCTGGCTTGTCAGCTAACATGGAAGCATAGCGATGATTTATTTGCCTCTTTTAATATTTATAAGTTTGACTATCACTCAAGTCTTGCCTGAATTTAACTTTTTTTTAATCGCGTTCACGCACAATTTGATTAAACTCTAATACAGTCTGCATTATGCTAAAAGTTAGCATCACGAGTATTAGCTTAGTCATTACTGTGTACGAGCTAGCCAAATTTCACTCAATTTCAGTATATGTGGGCGTGTTAGCAGTCAGCACGGGAATAAAATCATCATGCTCTTTTATAGTTTGATGGTTTAAAGGGTGCTGTTCCGCCGTGGTTGTCCTCATCAGGAGGGGCCTCGGCCTCGGCGCTGTCAACGCGCAGGGATGCGGGGACGCCGGCCATCACGCGGCGGCGGCCCGCGGTGCGTCGTGTGCGCGCTAGGCCGCAGTCAGTGCTCCACACTGCGGACAATCCGTGGGCCCCTCCGGATGGGACTCAGAGCATCATGTCGCTCCCGTGTCTCACTTTTTTACGTCCAGTTTACAACATGACAGGTTGTTAAACGAGTCACGCTGGCTTGACGTTTGATTTATGGCTCATTAGCCCGGATTATCGGCCCTGGTTTGGACGTTTTACCCGGTTCAACTTTAAAGCCCATAACTTTGACCTGTCACTTGTCTTCCTCATCATATTTTTGAATATTGTGAGTTAGTTGCTGAACTTTTCCTGCTCACTTGTTTTGTACTCGTGGCATCGGGACATCATGGCTACTTAAAAAAAGTTTGGCTGGCTAATGACGCATAGTTTGCCACTAGCATTCATGGCTAAAACGGCAGCTTGATTATTACAATTATTACTTTTAATTTGGGATGATTTTATGCTAAGAAGGACTGGGCTTGCTTAGGAGAACAGGCGCCAGGTTTCTGTTGCTTTATTTAGCCCTGGTCTGCTGCTTTGCTTTGCTCTGCTCAGCTGCATTGAATGAAAGTGTAATTTCCTCCACACCCCAAAGTTTTAATTGGGATCAGCAGCCAACTCTCACATTTCCAACCAGTCCTGATATACTGGCTGCCCCTCCTTTCTTCATGCACTAACTTGCATAAATACTTCTTTATGACGCATGAATCCTTGCATGCATCCAGTGTATGTATCATAATAAGTTAGTTCTGATGACCTGAAAGTAAATACTTGTATCAGCCCCAGTAAAAACATTACAAATAAAATATTACAATATGTCTTACAGTGTTTTCTGTGTGTGTTTAGATTAAGGTGTCAGTGAAAACGTTATTAAAGTGGATATGCTGATCAGATTTTTAGTTTTGTCTATTTATACCTTGATGCTTACTGTTTAAAATGTCAATTATATTTCCCTTATGCAAAATTCTTGCATTGCTGTGTGTCTTTAGACAACATCTACGGTTTGAGAGCTACTGATATCAACAGATTTCAGTCAGTGCCCAGTCTCAGGAAAGGCATTAATTACTCACTTCACTCATACCAATCTAGAAAGTTTAGAGAATTGCATCATTGTTATCCTATACACTATCTAGTCTTACGTCACCATATTAAATCAACACACCTCTCTGCTCTAACAGTAAATGTACCTGCTACCATTACTCTGGATCCATTATGAATGAGTATGAACATCTGCATCCTGTGTGTTGACCTCCGCAGCAGGCATGGCAGATGCAGAGCTGGACTTCCAGACAGGCGATGCCGGGGCGTCCGCCACCTACCCCATGCAGTGCTCTGCCCTGCGTAAAAATGGCTTCGTTGTGCTGAAAGGCCGACCATGCAAGATCGTCGAGATGTCCACCTCCAAGACTGGCAAGCACGGCCACGCTAAGGTCAGTGAATCCCCAGGTGCTGATGTCCAGAGTTAAACGCATTCACATTTTTGTGAGAATTTATTGTGTGACAGAGACAAACAACTACAATGTGAAATAGTTCTGCTTTTCCAAATATGGACTCCCTGAGGGAAAATACAGAGAGAATGTCAGTGAATTATCATTCTGTAATCTACCCATTTATCTCTGGAATACACACAAAGTCACTGTCATTCATATTAATGCACATTAATGGACACTTTGAGTCTGTACAAGAACAATAATGTGTCCCTGATGGGTTATACTTTCCACTTCTAAAAAAAAAAAACATTCAGTATTTGGAAAAGTATATGTATTATAAATGATGGTTAAACATGATACAGTTGGCATACTTATTGATAGCCCCGATTTTCAAGGATAGTAGGTAACTCAAGTACTTGCTTTACGCATTGAACATTGAATATTTTATACATTTTAGATACTGTTTGATAATGCAGAGCTAATGTAAGTGGATATTTTGTTTGTGTCTACGCTGATTGTTCATCCTGTCTGCGTGTCTGTGCAGGTCCACTTGGTTGGTATTGACATCTTCTCTGGAAAGAAGTATGAAGATATCTGTCCTTCCACCCACAACATGGACGTCCCCAACATCAAGAGAATGGATTACCAGGTGAGACAGCCGGAGGTCTGAAGAGCTGTTACAGTAGCTTGTTATCTAACATATTGTCTGTTTCATTACCAACTAATTATAACAAATGTTTTACTTGCTATTTCAATGTGGCAGAAAATTAGGGCTGCCTCCTCTTAGTCTGTGAGTAATTTGGAATTGATGAGTGATTTTCAGAGACAATTCTACATGGCTGCCAGGGGACAATTAGCTGTTGGATTATTAGTTTGCGAAAGCCTCATGATTATTAGTCAACTAAGAGTTTCTTTGTGAGAACGGCTTTGCAGACATAAACACACAATGAAGGAAAGAGTACTGATGTCAAAGGAAAGTGCTGGTAATGGTTTTGTAATCGTGCTGTGTTAATTCTTAAATAACTGTCAGAAGCAAACATTCAGTGTGGTTCATCAGATTTGCCATTATAAAGTCATGCAGTTCAAAGCATGATTCAAACTGAAAGTGTGTTCAGATGGTGCATTCAAGTGCGTCTAAGAAACAGTAAGACCGAGCATTGATGAATTGAGAATCTTTCACGAGCTAATGTATGTCATTGGAAAACAGTCTTTAAAACACACGCAGCCCTAGAAAACCAAAAGGTCAGAACAAATGATAGTGGTGTGGTTTTTCAGAAGGAAATCTCTTCGGTTGAGTATAAACAGTGCAGACAGCAGTCGACAGATATGCACCGCTGATGGTTGAATTATAGCTGAGCTATAATTTTTTTTGCACTATGCATGCAGCTTTAACTTCTGAATTTCTGTACTTTAATCTCACCTCAAACTCAACATGTAATTCATAGCAAATAATACACATGAAATTCATATTTTAGAATTGTCAAAGTAAACCTGCTTCTTCCTCATTACATTCTATTTGTGGGCAAACTATACTGATCAAACTGGTTGGACTGAAACAATGGCAGGCCCATAGCTTGCTGAAATGAAAAGCAAGTAGTGTAGGATTTCCAGTAGAGGTGAACCCTTACAGTCTCAGTGCTCCCATACACTTACATCAGTTAGTTCATGTATGGAAAACATAAGGCCTGCATGTATCAAATACTGTTCAGCTTACTCTTGTCTGTTGCCTCCCAGCTGATTGGCATCCAAGAGGGCTACCTGTCCCTGCTCCAGGACAGTGGGGATGTGAGAGAGGACCTGAAGATTCCTGAGGGAGACCTGGGCAAAGAGATAGAGAGCAAGCATGATGGCGGAGAGGAGATCCTGGTCAGTACCATAACTCGTCTCTATTGTGTTCCTTTAGCTTTGAGAGACTGTTGATTAACCTGGTTCTTTTCATATGACTTCTTTTAAAATGCCAAAAAACCCAAAATATTATTTATTTAAAAAACAGTAAAACAGAGCAAGCATCAAATCCTCACATTTGAGAATTATTTTCAATTAACTGACTGATGGTTTTACGAGAAAAAATGCATCGGTGAAAATTGTCTCATGGGACAGATCTACTCCTCTGGTAGTTGAAGCCCCCTGGGTTAGAATATTGGTGCTGGTGTTGGACTTACCCCCAACAAAAACTTCAGCTTCTATATCTGGAAATTTCTCCAGTGTTGGACTAATAAAGATAGTAGCAATCTCCGTCAAACTCCTGTATTTGACCCCTCTGTGTTTTTTCAGATCACCGTTCTAAGTGCAATGGATGAAGAAGCTGCAATTGGCATCAAAGCCTTGGGTAAATAAGCCACTGCAGGTAAATACAGACCTACAGCTGTATCGACATGCAGCTGTCCTCTCACCCCCCTCAGCTACCGCCTGACCCAAGCCTGCCTGAAAAAGAGCGCGTGTGTGTTCTGTAAAATTATGTATGTGTGTGTGTTTGGGTGTTACACCACAAGCCACCAGCATGTGCCATGCCAGTGCAAGTGTGATGTCATGTACATGTACAGTTTATTGTTCATCAATAGATGAAGGGGAAGGCAACTCCAGTCGACAAGATCCAATGGTGGTTTGATGTTACGATTTTACTGACAGTATAAAAGGCAAAAGATGGCATTTTAAATAGTATTCCCAATGACACATATCCACAATACTGGAAATATTCACATCTTTCCATATTATTACTTTGCATAATGACTTTTTTGCCTATGTATGTGATTAAACTGGATATTAGCGATCAGCTGAAATTTAAAGATTTCTAATTGAAGAAACTAATTTGGTGAGTGTATTCAAAATTCGAAGCCTGTATAAAGTGTGCCACAGCCGATTTGCCTACCCCTTAATGTACTGTTTGTTTCCTGTTAACACTATTATGAGCATGTGTATCATTTTTACGCTGCACTTTCAGATATAAATGACACCTTATGGTTCATATTGTATTTTTGACGCAATGTTTAATTTTTATTTCTGTGGGTTGCACTTAATTTTACAGCCTGATCTAGCCAGTTGCTTCCTGTATCGCCTACTTCTCTGAGAAACAGCTTTGTAGCATTGTTGTAATTGTTGGGTCAAACTGTTTTATGCACTTTCTCACCTGCAGACTGTGGGCTGTAGAATAAATTGTCCGCAAAAAAAAAAAAAAAAGTATGTTTAAAACTGTTGGTTGTGCAATGTTTCCTCTGCAGAGGCTAGTTAAAACACTGTCTCATTAAAATATATTTCCCTGGTGTTTTTTTTTTTTTTTTAGCATCTTCCTCCTTTGACTTTTCTTTCCTCTTTCTTCTCATTCCTTCCCCCTTTGTAATTCTGTTTCAGGGGCAAACGAGATGCACTGGACCTGGGGAAAAGGAGGGGATATTGCCTCGTCAATGCTATTCTCCCCCTCTTTTCTTTCTTTTTGTCTTTGTTTTTCATACTCTCTCTCCCTCACTCTGTTTTCTGACCCTCCTTTTGGGTTCAATTAGGAAAAGAACTTTAATAAATAATTGGAAATGTCAAACGCTAAACAAATATTCTCTATGTAAATGCACATATAATAAAGCCACATCTGAGTACCAGACGTGCAGGTGTAAAAAGATAACAAGGTCATAGAGGAGGGTCTCTCACTAAGGACTGAGGAGGTCTGCAAATATTCAGTAGCTACCTACCATCAGGGGAAAGAAAGGTGGTGGTAATGTCGCAACTGTTATGTTTTTTTTTTATATGTTCCCCTGTTTTATTAAGGGCTTCAACTCTAGATCTGCATTGTTCTGTTGACGTTTCTCACCTGAAACTTGTCTATTAAACAAAGGTTACCAACATGGCACACCGAGGTTCAGTTTCTTTTTGTCTCCGGGATTTGAAGTGTCAAAAGGAAACAAAACCCTGCTTCAAGAACACACTAATTCTCATGTGTTAAAAAGTCTCTCAGCCAAACCTCAATTTTAACTTCAGCCACTCCTTGAAAACCCCTTTGCAGAGTATTATTTGGCGTACTCTCGATTGAGGAGGCAGAGGAGTTGTGGCAGTTTGGTATCCTTACTTTGTGTTCATACAGCAAGTCCAAACTGTGCAGAAAAATAAAGATGACACAAACTGTTGGATGTGGCATTTGCTTATGGTTTTATTTAGCAACATAAAAGCATTAAAAACAGCAGAGACCTAAAGTTCTTTTATGCTGGAGAAGAGGACAACGCTAAACACAGGAAATCCTCCATAAATCTGTCAGAAAAATGGCCATCTTGATTTGATCTGTGGTAACTAACCATAATTGGTCTAATGTGATCAGGCAGGAGTCAGCTATACTGTGAGTCTTTCAGTTACATCTATGTTTCAATTACAGTAGTGTTCATCAGTGGGTGTGACCTCAGCGAAAATGTTTGATCCATAAATTCTGAATTCAACAACTAAGTGCTGCTGAATCGTTACCACTCCTTTCTTTTTTGCTAATTTTTAGCAAGGAAAGTCCCCACAGAGACACTAAACCGTCCGCTTGTGTCGCAGCTATGAATGTTAGTATACAAAGAATAAGCTCTGGTTCATGCAGTGTTGCTTTATACAAGATATTAACACTGTAGTGCACATAAGCACCTCCTGAATGGCTTTACAGTGGGGGTAAAATAATCTATTTTACAAATTAACACCATTGAAGTAAAAAATCAGAAGCACATAAGCGTGTGGACTGCAGATCACTCATTAACAAAGTCAAAAACAAAGCTCAAAACAAGATACTATACAGGAAATAAAACAAATCATATGGCATAATCCAGCCTGATGATTTTATTTTGAAGAAGTCGATTCCTTGTTCAAAAGCGTCCTCCAGAATCTTGAGTAAAGTTGTGAAAACTCAGCGACAATAAGAGGTGAAGGTGCCTGCCAGTTACTTGCCGTGGTGGTAAAACCTCTGGCCGCTCTGGCTGTGGGGGAGGAAGCCGTGTCGAGGAGCACCCTGAGGAGAGCTCTGGAATGGAGACTGGTGATGGAAACATGGAACAACACCATGAAATCACAACTGTCAGTGTTTGGTGCTGATTCTCTTAGCCAAAATCTTTCCAAAAGCATTCTTATAAGTTTTTTCACAATAAATAGAGTTTGCATGTTGACAAAAAAATCACATGATGACAGTTAAATCAAGAGGGATTCCATCAAAATCTCAACAGTGGGACAAGACAAACATGGCAGCAGCCCTGTGAGGCAGTAATGATCATTGCACATCAGAAAACTATTATATGTAGGGAAAACTAGAGACAACTTTCTGCCTTATGTGAGGCCTCTGGGTGGCGCTACAGGAAAGGCTATATCCCTCCACTTTTGTGCAAACTAAGTGACTCAATGAGCAGGGTCAATGAAAAGAGCGATGCATGTGCGTGTTTTTTGAGGATTAACCTTTGCAGTGGGAATCTGGACTGCCATCGACGGTGTGGGCAGCAGGCCTGGAGCAGAAGGATGCATGGCTGGTGGATGCATAGGCCTTAAAGCACCCTGTGAGAACGTCAACAAGACACAGACCAAAATATAGTTGTAATCAGATAAGGAAGTGACTTGAAGTATGGAGAAGCATTTTCAGCACAATCCCTTTTTTAATACATTATCTAATATTAAAAACAGTTTGTTTCTTATAAAACACAAAAATGAAGCTCATATGAAAGTTGATACATTTCAGTTTATGCGATGCAGCAAGACTGTGCTAAAGCGTCTATATTTCAAATGTTCTTACTGCATCAGTAAAGCCTGACTGTTGGTTGGCATGTTCCAGCTGTTTCTGGAGGGGTATTCCTGCTCCAGGAATGTATCCTGCACGAGACATAGAGATTACCATTAATGATCAATCAATCATTTACATCTGATACCTACATTCAAGATATTTTACAACACTTGTTTGCATTGTATTTTGGACGTGATGAAACATTTGTGGGAACAAGAGGATCATGGCAACAGAGGAACTGACCAGGCTGGGAAGTGAAGTGACTGTGGACGGGGTAGCCAGGCTGCTGGTGGGGGAGGTACTGCATGGCCTGAAATGCAGATGCACCTGTGGGAGAATGAAAGCAACTTCGTCTCCTTACAGTCACTCCATCAAATTATTGATTTGAGTATGCCACAACAAGTACAAAGGACAATGTCAGCCTAATTAAAAGACTATTGAACTGGAGGGCTCATATCCAAATGACACAACCTGCAGATATTTGGCTTTTGTTTTTGTCAGGATTATATTTAATATATATATATATATTTTTTTTTTCAATGAGTACCTCACTATACATGTTCTTATATGACAGCCATTTAAACAGACATGTCTTTTACCTCTGATCTGAGAACTGCTTGCAAAACTGACAGGTACAGATGGTCCAGGGGCATAGGTGGAGGGATGCTGGGCCTGAGCCACCCCATAAGGCTCATGGACACCCTGGCCGCCGCTGAACTGTCCATGCTCTGCTGAGCCTGAGCTGAACCCCGGCGTCTGATAGTGACGGGCCTAAAAGAGGAACAGTGAAGAAATTACACACCACCACTTAACCATACTTGTACATATGACCAATAGAGAAGTATCTGTGGGAATAGAGTGACATCAGTTCTTCAAATTAAACAGTCCTTCACTCACTGGAATCACAGCAGCTGGGAACAGCTGTTTGCTGCGTTCTCCAAGCAGCGCACCAGGTCGACTGTGACTGACTGGACTGCCTGAGAGATGTAAAAAGAAGGATCAGTTGACTAATACTAACAATGTCACACAGAGAATAAAAAAAAAGGTTAAGTGACACATAATACTTAAAAAACACCTTACCTTGAATGTTGAGGAGGTGCTGCCCTGCATGCATGGGCAGGCTGGACTGGTAGCTGGCTGATGTCAACGTTGTGATATCACTAGAAAGGACAGGAGACACAAAAAAGCTACTGAATAACAAGAATACCCAAATACACTTCTGGGCTTAATATCAAAATTCTGTACTGAATTAGAAAAAAAAACTGTATTCTGGCCTTCATTACTACCTCTGCTCCTTTCTGCGTCTCTTTTCCTCTTCGTGAAGTACTTTCTTGAGTTGTAAGAAGAGCTGGTGTTTCTCCTCTTGGAGTCCCTGAAGTTTTTCCCCCATCTTCATTACCTGAGATGTAGATTGGGGTTGGAAATCATAGTATAAGAAAACATATTGCCATATATTTTTCCATATATTTATCATTTCAACCCCAGATAAGGTGGCAAAACACAAATTTCAGGTTGTGTTTTTATCACTTTTCCAACCTGTTCTTTGGTCTCCTCCAAAGACATCCTCTCCTCAATTTCTTTTGTCCTCTTCCTCTCTTCCTCCTCTTTCATCTTCTGCTCCATCATTTTGTCCACTTCTTCCTCCTCTGCAAAAATATATTCATGTTGTTTAGTGGTGGAAAACATACTAAAATTGCTTACTTAAAAATAAAAAAGAAACAACATAGACAAAAATGAATGTACTTATTCTGCACGGCCTTCTGATTCAGAGAGTGAAGTTGATATGTATGTTAGTAGACTACAGTTAATGAGGTACTCCACCAGACTGAATCTAATTTAATCTAATACAAATTTTATGTCTCTTATAATAAAGCCTTACAAATAATTAAGTCAAGTTTATGAAGTTTGCTGTGGTCATTTAAATATTAATATTAAAAGGAAAAATCTATCCTCATACCTTTTTGGAAACAGATTGCTGCTCACCTTGTCTCTTGCGCTCCCTCTCCCTCATGATGTGTTTGTGGAGGGCTCTGGCCATCGCGTTGGACAGCTTGGGTCTCTCCAGCAGGGCGGGCATGGTGACGGGCAGTGGAGGGGCCAGCTGGTGTGGATAAAATATTTAACAGCTGTTAAAGGTTACAAGAAATACCCGGAGCACATTCAACAGCTTTAATTGCCAAGATCTCACTTGTAGTAGCACCAGTCCTAAAGGCCTAGCTGCTAGTCGGCTAACAGCTAGCCTTGTTAGCTAATGTTAATTGACATTATAGCTTATTATAATACATTAATAAGTGCGATATGGTTTAAAATTAACATATGTGAAGCTTAAACATGCAAGCCAGCAGAAACTATTTTATTTTTAAACATGCACAAGAGTAAACGTTAGCTGGAGTTAGCTAGCTGCTTAGCACCAACGCTACGCATTTATAGACATAGTTTTTACTAAACGTTGCTTTACTGTGTTGGAGTAAAAGATCTTACTTTTGTTTCTTTGTGGGTCGTTTAAAAAGAACCTAACCGTCTTGCGGTTTTCAATTTGAGGCGACTTGACTGTGTCTGGAGCAGTTAACAAGGATAAAAAATCAAAACTTCTATCCAAAATATAAACAGAAAGCGAGACGTTAGCCCGGTTAATAATATTGAACTTCCGGTGCCAAAGACGACTTCCGAGTTTTGTTCCTCCGAACTGCATTATGTGAGTTGGAGTTTCTCTCATGTTTGTGCCAGAGACCGCAGATTCTCCAGTTTAAATAAGCAAATGTAAACTTCCAAATTACCCCTTTCTACCGAGACACTGTATTTTATAATGTATTTGTTTGTATTTGTATATTGTATGTAAAAATATACATTCGAATATATATTATAATATATAATATTTAAAACATGTATTTAATGGATAGATATCCTAATCATAAGTGCAAGTGTTCGATCAGACATACCTCTTAAATTTTTTTAAAAGCCTAAAAAAGAAACTATGCTGACATCAAATCTTTTGTCTCTTACAATTTCTCATTTTTATTTTGCTCCTGATAAACATGTTTCTGTACTTTGCCTTGCACATATAATTCTGACAGTACAGGCTTATAGCTTGTGCATGACTTCTTTACCTCAGTTGTTCCTTCCTTCCTTCCAGTTTGCAGCCACAGCAGCTGATATGATAAGACAACCCATGCAAATACAGAAACAAAGGCTGAACTATATCACCAATTCAGGGTGTTGTATGTTGTGTGGATTGCAATGTACTTTTAAGGCAAATGTGTGATTTTGGGAGACATAAATAAAATGGACTTGACTTCTGCAATGACCGGGGAACGTTTGGTCTATATGGTTAGTTTGCAGGTCATTCCACAACTTTGCACTAACGGTGAGCCCCTCACAAGGGAAAACAAAAAGATATTCAATAAAGACAGGAAACACAGATAGCTTTTCATCACATTTTATCATGTATGGTCATGAGTGGAGAGAAAGAGCCAGTAATGCAGCTGTATACAGAGTTCAAATCTTTTTTGTTTTTTAAAAAAAGGAGACAAACTTAAAAAAAGAGAAAATTGCACTCAGCTTTACAATACCTTTAGAAATTAAGCCATCTAAAATTAACAATAATAACAACAATAATCATAGTAGCAGTCAACATAATAGTCTCACTACTGAAAGCAGAGGATGATTGTTAAGTCTGAATTCTATTATACTCCTTGCTAAGGTCAGATGCAGGGCAGCACACTAAATTCTCACACACCTGGTGGAAAAAAAAAAGAAAACCTAGCCACTTCAGTTTTTTCTAGGAAAAGAACTGCTGCAAAACAGTCATCCTTTACTCTGCCAGAGACAGAAAATAATATGCCTTCACCTGGTAGATGCTATAAATTTCCTGTACTAAACTCAAAACACACTTTATCCTCCTGCAAACCAACAAAAGCAGACGATTAATAACTATCTTCATTGTCAAACAGAGGTGATTTGAACTCACACACTATGCCTTTTTTTCCCTTAACCCGGGGGTAACTATAATTACGGACTAGTTCTAACATTATTTCGTTATTCTTTCTCAGTGTTTTCAGCAATGATCAATTATGACACTAGAAAAATAACTGGCCACAAGACCACTTAACCCAAGTCGCTACTGAAAAGAGAAATGGAGTCAAATACAATTCAGACTGCAGAATAATAAAGACATAAATGGATGGGAGAGGGGTAATGTATGGGGGGTGAAAGTGCATTTGACATATTTACTCTGGGAACTCTAGGCTGCTGAGCTGGATTTTAATATTTAAATGAATGAATGGTGGAGGTCTCAGAAAGGTGGGTAGTGGTTCAAGGGGGATGGTAGTGGGATCAGATTTCCCTTTGGCTGCTCCCATACACACTCTCATCACTGTAGGCAATGTAGAGGAAAAAGTCCTCTTCATGATGCTCCTGGGAAAGAGAGTTAAGACAAAAAGATGTTAGTACGACATTAAAAATGTAGAGGGAGGCCCACTTTAGTAGAAGTAGGAAAAAAACAACACAGTACGCTGATAAAGACACAGCCAAAGAGCAGGTCAGTGAGGTAGAAAATGAGTACCTGGTACAACAGTCCCATGGTAGCTGAGGTGGGTGGAATGACGTTGTTTACAAAGAAGAAGAGAGCATCCTCAGCTCGCAAGTGGATTCTTTTCCGGATGAGGAAGTAAAACTGGCCCACTGACAAAAAAGAATACACAAGATTGGTATAGATTTAAATGCTTCCCTAACATAGTAGTGTCTTTCATAATTGTTCAGGAATTTAATACAAAGTACAATGTTTACCTGTCAGGTCAGAGGGGACAAGGTATTTCTTCTTGTCCAGATCTCCTATTCTGGCTTTGGGGGCTTTCTCCACAATTACCTGAAAAAAAGAAAAGCATGAATCGTTGCACAACATGTCCTTAGCAAATGAAGCAAGTACTTTTTTTCACACAACAAAGGCTCTGTGTTTCAAATGAGAAGTACTTTAAAAGGGGTTTTTTTTGTTGACTTCCTCAGAAACAGGATCTGAGAAGACACTAAATTGTCATTCAAATGAGGACTGACATATTTAACCCAGATGCAGTGGTTCAAATATGTCTATTTATATTGCCCGTCAGTTAGAAAGAAACTAGTATATCTATGTGTTTACAATTGAGAACTAGGATTTCGTACAGAAAAATGAACAGAGCACAAAATGAAACTATTTTTTAAGTTTCTTCCTATCAGTCTAAAAATAGGACTAAAAATACAACCTGCCCACACAGCAAGCGGCAGCGGCACTCACTGTAGAGCTTAGACTATGGACAAAAAATTAATCAGCAGCGATTCTTAATCTATTAATTAAATTTTTATGCAAAAATAGTCTCCTCTGGTTTTTGAGTCTTCTATGACAGTAAAATGAATATCTGTGGGTGTTGGACTACTGATCAGACAAAAAAAAAAATGTGAAAATGTCATCTTGAGCTCTGTGAGGTAGTGATGGGCTGTTTTATGTCCTGACAACTAGAAGTCCAGATAATTTTAATCTAAAAGTTAAATTGAACACCAATTTACAATAATCATCAGCTTTTAACAATCTATGACCGAGAACAGATGCAATAAAGCTAGATGGGTTTGAGGAGACAAATCTAACTCAGCGTAAAGAACAAAAATCCAAAGCAAATTTGTGTCCTGGTAGTTTTGACCCAGTCAATCTTATTCGCTCCTGCTTGAGAGGCAATAGGCCACAAGCTGTGGACGATACAATCTATCTACAAGGAGGAGGGCGACGTAAACAAGTGTCCTGTTTGTTGACACAACGAAAACTATTTTAAGGTGCACTACCATTAGCGTTTCAACATACAGCCTAAATCTACACCCAGACCATAATCAGTCTGTACACACTTCACGCTGAATGTCTTTCACTGATATGACCACCACAGTCACTACAACCATCGAGGCGTTATATTATTTTGTTAAGTGATCTGTCTTTATGAGATAACAATATTTGATTAAAATAAACACACACCCGGAAGGATTACACAAAGCTATGGATGGCTGGCCTGTAACAGTGCGGCCGAAATCCTTTCTGGTTAACCTCTAACGTTAGCTTTGTTAGCTAGCTGGTGTGCTGTTTACTAACGTGGCAGTCAACTACGGATACAAATAAGCATAATTACGTGTAGTTACAACTGAACCACATGATCATAGTTAGATTTTATGTGAGTACAGTGAGAGTTACAAACAATCAGTTGAGGTTAGCGTCTGCAATCTAGCCACCCGTCAAATTGCTAAACAACATATATCGAGCTAGCAAGCTAACGTTAGCTACTTACTGGTACCCTGTCCGGATACTTCTTTCTTATTTTCTCGCCCTCGGACCGCCTTTTCTCAAAAGGGTGCTCCTCTTTGTACTGAAACTTCATCGTTAAAAGAGATGACAGACAACAAGTCGGTCACTCCGGGGCTGTAAGGGAGCGGTTTGCTCAAGGAACGGCTCAAATCGCTGACACACACGACAAAAACAAACGATGCTAACTAGCCGTTAGCTTCGCCACAGCTGTTTTCCTAGTGCGACTGCGGCGGAGGGATACAATAACAATATGACGTAGCGGGGAGTCTAGCTCGCAGGGTAGACATTGCGCAACCGGAGACCACATTAGCGTTAATCGTAAAGCGACTATCTGTTTGTATTCAAGTAAGATATCTTCATTTAAAATTTATATGTTTTCACAAACTTTTAAAATCTATGATGCAATCTTCCGTGGAACTATTTTATTTTGATCAACCGCTGTGCGTAGAGACGTAGGGTGGGGTAGTGATGAGGCAGCTGTCCTTGTCATATGACCGAGGCCCAGCGGTTTGCGGCTAAAGAGAAGAAACTCAAAAACATGCGATTTTAAACTGTCAATTTTATAGGTATCCGGCTCAACAACCTTCTCAGCAAAATATGAAATAATGTAAGTTATTGTATATTCACTCATTAACCGGGCACAGAGCTTGATCATGACTGAATTGGCTTGAAGTTTCCACATAAAAATAATAGGAGATGAATGAGATAATTATTCGAGTTGTGAACCTGTTTTATGGACAAATAAAACTCGAACACTGCTGAAGTGTCCATGAGCAAAAATCCCGTATATCTTCACACCTGAAGCTGACATCCCTCATATAATTATAGGTATAGCTCACCTTTTCACACGGGAGATTAATTTGGCAGGGGGCCTTAAAAGTGAGCTGATGGACCCCTGTTAACACACACTGTAGCACTGAGGGGCCTCTTAAATTCTGGGGTCATTTGCCCACTTTCTTTGCAATATAATCTACAATATTTCATTAGATCTCCCCCTTTAACTTATAAGGCTCATCATCAGAGGACCTTTTAAAATATTGCTTTAATGTGTAATGATGATGAATGCTGATTTGGAAAAAAAAACAACCCTACTTTATTAGTTTTATATATGAGGAATCACTACTCACTGGCCAGTTAGGCTACTTCATTTTACCCCTAAAGCACTTGTCTATTCAGAGATTAAGGAAAAACATACACCTGATAATAAAATAAATAAAAGAAAACAAATAAAATATACAGGTTATTGTATGTTCTAAGTACTAAGTAAATTAGGCTTCAGACTCGCAGTTTGCCATTCCTGAAACACTCATGAGAAAGGTTGCTAACCTGTCTATTGCGTAAGTGATCCACAGCTCAATGACTCACTCTACATACTCATGTGACATCTAAACTCGCCTTTGTGCTTCATCGTCTCATGGTGGTTTGTTCTGTTAGGTGATTTTCATACAAAAATTCCCTCTTATGTTTAAACACGCCTTTTATGGCGACTGTTCTGAAAATGACATAACCTTTTCTTTTCAAACCAGAATGTTAACTGATCATTCCATGTGATATGTTTTGTTTTTTGCTCCAATAGTCTGGGTTCTTACAAACATTACGGACCCTATTGATCATAGTTTTCAACATAAATGCAGGCTAGTCTGATCTCTTTCACGTCAGGGACTTTGAAGTCATTGTGGGATTTACTCTGCTCTAGTGCAGGATGTTATGTGCTGAGTCACTTCTGGACAGGCTTGTTTTCCAGGTCCTGTGTCCAAGCCTCGCAATGAAACTTGAAACTTCCTATGAGGCTTATTGTGGATCTTATGATAGAGCTACATCGTAAATGGCGGACGTCAGTGTTTTATGGTGGAATATTACATAATAGATTCCGGTTTCCTTTGCTCGCTCCTCTCCTCAGGGATCCATCCTCATAACAGAATATCATAGAGGCCTACATCTATGCCCTCTGTAGACTAAGCATTTTTTCTTCTTTGCCAAATTCCTGATCCCGCAAATCCAAAGTAACATCTACCCCTTCCACCACAAACCATGATTTGATCCCAACAAACAACTCTCCCACCAGCCTACTCAGCAGCTACAGCTCAGTCCTGCCTCATCAGAGGCTGGTCAACAGGACAACCTGCCCCGCTCTTCCCACCTCTGTCACAACAGCCCAGTCACCTGACTTCACCTCATTCATCCGGTTGTGCAAACCTGGACTTATATCTTGATGATAGAACTGACATTGTAGCAGTGGTTTTCACACTACTCTGAATCTATTTAGTTTCTCCCTGGATAAAAGTATTAGTTAAACAAAAGGTTGTAGGACATGCCTGATTCAAGTTTACATTCCTCACACCTCAAGAGAAATGGCCATGAGCTGCAGGGACAGTGTAGAAAGAGATTTTTTTTAAAAAAGAAGAAGAAGAAGAAGAAAAAAAAAGAGAAAGCAGTCTTCCCTGGAAGTGCCCATTCCCAGGAACTGTTGACAAACATAACAGAGGAGGTGGTTGGTTGGAATTCTTACAAGTAAAGTCACTCTAAACAATGATAGACACACAATTGCCTGGTTCAGCTTTTGGTTTACTTTTAAACCATCATCAGGAGGTAGTGGTGAGGGAAACAACAGCTAGTATATACCAGTATACTCTGTTCCCACCATAGTGCAGATGCCTATTTCTGCACTAGAATGCGTAAAGAGTGAACACACGTCCAACACTTGAATGTTGAAGAAATAAACAGTTTCTACATACACCCATGTGTACTGACTGATCTGTAGATGTGCAGTCATCAAAATCAAAGTTCAGAAACTTACCTGTTTGCTATGACTGAGATGGCTGGAAAGGCCAGTATAAAATTCATCTTAAAAAGTAATCAACACTGTTAAAATTAGCCCTGCTGGAAAAAAAGCTTGACATTCACAGTTGCCTAAAAATGACATTTGTCTATTTACACTACACATATACTCTCAATCCCCACTTTTATTAGGTACAAAAACTAATGGAGTCTAATGCAAGAGGCCTGCAATAAATCCTACCTTCATTAAGATTATAATGTTCAGTTTTGTTAAAGCTGTTTTAAAGAGGTGAGAGAGGTTTCTGTTTTTTACATTTAAAATGGGATGGACAAAACATCAGAAACAGTATGTTGCAATACAATTAAACAGCACCACAAACTTCAGCTTCCAAAAGGATCAGTTGAATTAACAGTTCTCACAACCTTGGACCATGAAGGTAGGATTTATTGCAGGACTGATGCAGTGGACTGCATTAGCTTTAGCTGGGTGTACCTATTAAACTGGCAAGTGATTGTATATCAACACATATGCACAAACTACAAGCTATTAAGTGCCATATAATTTCAAGTTTGATACAGAATAGTACTTTTTGAAAAGCAGAGTAGGAATACTAAGTGGACAGATGCAGTTTCCCATCTCACCACAGGGTGGCAGCATATTATTAGCATAACCAAATAATTGTCTCATGCAGACAGTGTGTGAATCCATTTGGGCCCCAGCAAAAGTAGTCAGTTGACAAGGTGCAAAATGTTAAGATTGCAGAATGAATTGCCTTTAAAGAAAACAAGCTGGATAGTAACTGGTCGATACTGACAAGTGTTTTATTAGTAACACAGACCTGGAGACAGAGCCAATAAGAAGCCGCTGTGAGCCTTGACAAGACTGACATTGTTCAGAAGGCATTTAAAGACGGAGGGCCTAATAGTTGAACCCATACAGTAAGCGGAGCAGGTAAAAACTGAAAAGGGGAAGGCTGCAAATTTTAATTAAATACAAAACCAACTGCAACAAAAACAGAAGGGGGAAAAAATTAAGTGCAATTCCTATTAGATGAAATCAGGATGGCATCAAATGGCAAAGGGGGAGAGCGAAATGTCATGGTATGCAGAAGTCATATTATCATATATTATAATAGAGAAACAATCAGATATGGAAAGGCGGCACGGCAGTCCACATATCGTTACAAGCCATTCTTTTTTTTCTCAATTTTTCAGTCGTCTTTATCACCAAGTCCCATGAGGAGCTTTGGGGAAAGAGTGATGGTTATGGCAGGGGGGGAAAAAAAAATAGGCTGCTCGGCTATTTGTCCAGAAAAATGCCTGTGGATGGTATGTTGCAAGCAAAAGTCCATCAATTACACCATTTAAGTTGATCCATTCTTGTTCAGAGAAAAAAAGACGTACCTCAGGAATTTATGAATCACCGTTGGGGTATGAGGTTGATCTAAAAAGGGGCGGTTTTCTATTTTCCCATACTCAGTTGCTCCGAGAGGTTAAGACAGTAAATTGATGAGTTGTCTGCTTAAGTGCAATGTCTGGCGATGATGGAGAAGAAGAAGAAATAATAATGTAGAATTGTCTTTGTCGCTTTGCTGATCCTCCTCTTTCCCCCCTCCCAATTGTCAAAAAAGTTTAAAAAGGGACTAACGAACTCAGCAAGCATACTCCGACTCACGTACACAAGCTCACCTTCATACGCACACAGTCAGTATCAGGAGCGATAAGGCAGAGAGGCTCCATTTTGTTTTGGAAAAAAAAAATACAAATAAAGAATCAAGGGGGAAAAAAAAGGTGGCTCCCCCTCCCTCCTCAGTAGTTTCTGGGTTCTGGTGATCCCGTACTGTTCATCCCATGTTAGGCGGTCACCCCAACCCTCATCTCCTCAGGACACGTCTGAGAGGCTCAGAGAGGGCTGGTGGGTCGTCTGTGTAGGAACGGAGGTCAGGATGGAAGCCGGCAGAGAGGAAGAGGCTGGTCAACAAGCCCCACCCTCTCTCCATTCAGCCGATCACCAGAGCCGGTGCTGGTGGAGGTTTCGACTGAGGACGGAGCGGACATCAGCAGTGAACCTAGGAGAAAGGCAGACACAATTAAACTCCAGAAAGTCTTATGATTTCACTATCTTAGTTATTAAAGGAATAATTCAATAAGAACTGCCCATATTTGAGAAGACTGATTTTCAGACTAAAATTTTCCCTTTGCTTCCAGTCTTTGTGCTAAGCTAGGTTAAGGAAGAAAGCAAATAAGCATATTACCCAAAATACTGAACTATTGCCATGGACATCTTGAAGCACAATCTTTTGTAAAACTATGAGCAACAGATTTATTGAAATATTGTCTTATTCAGAATGATATAGTAAGGTTTCCTGCAGTCGATGTTAGACTGTGATGGGTGTCAATGACAAATTCATGTACAGCAGTTGCAGCTTGCTCATAAGTTACCACACACTCCCATTTGAATACAGACAGTATGCACACGACTTAAAAGTGTTTGCATTGTCTATTTGCTTTCATGTCAACTTTTTTTTGCCTTTTACCTTAGTGCATCCAGCATAGGCAGCAAGTTAAGAAGTGCTGTGTCACTAGGGTCGCTGAACCAGGACTTGATGGGTATTGCATTGTCTGGAGGGGAGAAAAAAGCCAGTCAGTGTTGTCAGAAAAATAGACATGGTTGTGATTTTATGCTGCTCAATTTAAGAGACCACTGAGTGAGGCGCTGCAGATTTAATGTACTGTTACAGCATTTACAATACAAGCCTTGTAGTGAGAACAAGCCACTCAGTTTTTTATCCTCCTCCTGCCTCATCACAAGGTTGATATGCATCATTTGCTCTTGTATATTAAAGATGAAGGTAACCAGAATACAGTTCTCTACAGTGTTCTTGTTGCTTATGTGCAGAATGAGCTATACTGTTTAAGAGATTAAGAAGACAAACTTGACTCTATTTAATTTTACATTACTGAAAATTGAGAGGTTAAGTCCAAGTGAGTCAGTGGGGGCCCCGACATCCTGCATCATGCTGCCTTTTGGAAATAGGAAAACATTTCTTTATCATTTCCGGATGAATCAGCACCGTAGGCTGAATCCAAATGCCCATCCTCTGGACTGAGTCCTCGCAGACTTCAGTCGCATTTACTGACGTGACCAATGTCATTACCTCAAGTCTGTGAGAGTGCAAGACTGCAAGGCTATATAAACTGCTGACACACAGGTTTAAATACTACAATAATAAAATGTACTTTGATTACCTCTATAGCTTGCACTTATACATTTCTGTATCAAGATGTGGCTGAATATTCTTTCTGGCCTACACAATTCAAGTAACTGTATTGTAGTAATTGTAATGAAGTAATCATAAATCAGTAAAAATCTGCACCTCAAACAGGCTCTCTGCAGAAAGTACTAGCAGACTTCCTGGGAACATGTTTGCAAAATCTACAAGGCTACAAGAGTGGTTCTTCTAGTCATATGCAGCCCCACCTCCCATGTTCTGGACCATGTTTGTATGGTAAAATACATGAACTGAGTCCAATTGATTTACAGCAGGTGCACTCCATGAGGCCTTGAGTCTTACCTGGATGGCTACGATAAGCACCAGGCGAGTTGTCCAGGATGACAATACTGGACAGGTCATCGTGTACTACAGACAGGTCTTTAATATAACTACCTAGATCCAATGTACAATGCTGGCAAAAGAAACAAAAAAGGAGAGTGTGTGAAGTGACATTAAAGACCAGAGGGAATAGGTAGTATCAGCTTTAAAACATACTGTTTAAATACACTTTAGAGCAGTACCTGTCTGTAGTATCTGCGTTTCAGGATGTTCCTGTTGTTGTCCAGCTTGTCTGCCACTGCTGAGCCATAGATCTCCATACTAGCTGTGAAAACCACCAGCTCATACCACTGGCTCACCTGTGTACACACACAAAGGGTACAGAGCACACAATAGTATAGTGCACAGGTTAGAGTAAGTCACAAAGGATCATTATCCAAAACAAATATAGATTTATGACATCAGGTAGCTTGAGAGTGCAGTACAATGAGGAGTGATGGCAAAGATGACAGATGGGATAAGATGTTACCCAGGCAAAGATGTTTCAAGTACACAGCATTCTTTACTGTTCCCATGCATGTTAATCTGGGATTCAAACACACAAACACAGGCACTGATCACAGACTGACACTCACCACTTCTAAAAAGAAGTCAACATGTGGCCTTTTATGTACGAAGAATCTGACTGGGTGCTTGTCGATGACGACCTGCATAAAGAAGGATACACAAGAAGCCCATTCATGTAGACAGACCGTGTTTAGCTTGAATGCATGTGTGTTCAAACATGTAAATTAGTGTCTGAATGCTCATACTTTGAGAATGAAGTCTGGCGGCGTGCCAGGTCTCACTGTGGGTCTGAGGACCCCGTCATGGTGAGAGTGGATCAGTGTCTCGTCCAAGTCCAGAACCAGAATCTTCCTCTTTACTGCATCTGGAGTTTATCATTAAATATTGACAGGTGTGACACTTTGTTCAGTACATGTACATGCACATATGAAACCAGGTTACTGAGAGAAATGAGGTTACACAGGAAATTGCACAACATGTTTACATGGACTGTATTAACATGGTGACTTTAAAATCTGCACATACAGCAGGTCAGTAATGAGACAAGTACAAGTATGCATCCCCATGTGTAATGATCTTTCCTTGATGCCTGCATCACTGCTCCTATTCTTTCGCTGTCTGAAATCTTTGTCATGCAAAAGCGCACATATAAAATACTCACTGATCCATGCATACATGACCCAAAACTGTCTTTCTCCAGGAGAAATCTAGCTAGGGAAAAATCAAGTACCTCTAACTTCTTACCCTGATCACAAAACCTGGTTTCTCATGAACAAGACTTGAAGCAATCAAGTTGCAACAGGAAGCCGACTGCAATCCAGTCACTCAAATGCATGTAAACACGCTCATGGAGACAAATTAGAAAACTCTGTGCCAGCTTCGAATAACCAATACTGCCCATACTGCTAGTAGTTGTACTGTTCTTCACAAGGAGATAAAGCTAGCACACGAGAGACCTGGTATTAAATTGGATTTGAGTAGCCTTATACAGGTAGGAACATGATCTTTATTAATTAGGCTTGCCTGGAAGATTCTTGTATTAGTATACGTTGTTGGTTTATGATCGGGAGAAGGCTTTAACTAAGTGGATATTATGGGCTTAGGTAACACTGGCACATTCCAGATAGTGGCACCATAATATTCACAATAGGCTGCCCTTGAGCACAGCTTTATTTGCTGCAAGGCCTTTGAGGAGATGTGGATGACACCTCTGCTACTGATCTAATTCTGCTGTATGAGAGAGGACTGTGACACACAGACCTGAAGACCACAGTTGAAACCACTTCTTTAATTCGGCCCACAATGTTGTCAATATCAGCAAAAATGGCAGCCATTTACAGATAAATGAATGTAAAGGAATCACTCATTGACTGGAGACTCGACCTGGACCTCCAGCGGACGTCACTGTATTGAGTGAGAGGCGAGTCAAGTGGAACTGAAATGCAATCCTTCGACTAAGTCAAGAGTGTGCTTTTGAATGAGCTCTCTCAGGGCAGAAGGGAAGCTCATTCAACAGCGCGCACACACGTCTCCCATGCTAGTGTAAGTGCTGCCTGTAGCATTTAGCATTTCCTCTCCACTTCCACACCACAAACACGTCTCGTCACTGTTAGTGTCAGAGCAGGAAATCATGCCACGGTGTTGGGTGGATTCTCACATTTATCTGCTACCATAATTCACTGTTTCACACAAATGCTTTTAATGCGACATGGCTGTTTACCTAGCACAGTGGTTTTCTGTCCATAACCAAATAAGGCAGTCTTTAATTTTAGCATTCTGGTTACACTTCTTGTGAAAGACTTTGGTCTGTATGCTGCCTCTTTATTAGTAAATGCTTGGTGTGCAGTGTAATTTATAATGTCCAATATTATTTACACAGCAGTATTGGTGCTACAAATCTCTGTATTTTACACATCTTATTAAATATCAGACCTGAATTTTACTGATAAGATGTGGCTTTAAGGGGTGTCAAGTATTCATCTCATTTCACATTGCACATTTATAGCTTTGCAACAGACTGACATTTCCGTTGAAGTGCTTATGTTGTTGAGGGAAGTTCAGGAATACAGTCAGCAAAGTCACTTCTTACTACTTGTTTGGCTTTAAGTTATAATGATGTGAGAAAATGCCAAATGCCTTAAAGCCCTGTTTGTTGAAGTCACTGAATCTATTGAGAAAGAAAACAAAGACTAATTGTGGTCAGGCCATCTGACCTTATATATAAGCGAAGATGCACAAATGATAGTTGAACTCTTGTGCGATTTTCCTCCTATTATAGGAGACCTGCCAAGGTGCCTGTCCAGAAATACTGATGGTGTTTACTCTGAGGTGAGAATGGTCCTGAGAAAGGGGTCAAGCAGTGTGTCTGTGCACAAGGGTGTGTTGTTATGTTGCTGATAATTTCTCTTTTCTGCACAATCACTTCTTCCTTGACTGACTGGTTTGACTTCTGCTTGAATTTCCATGTTACAATTATGTTGTGGTCGCGTCTCCAGTCCATGTAGTACCACATGAAACCAAATCTGTCTAGGTAAAAGTATTTGCCATACTTTTCCAACTAGGTTTACTACTCTTGACAGTCTTACACAAGGGCCTTGAAAATGTAGCCGAGCAGTCATATCATGAAAACAATCATGTACTCACTGAGTCTGTTTCTGGAGATAGGTGACAGAGGCAAAGTGTCGTATCGCACCGTCTGATACTGGATTATCTGCAAAAGAACAAGGCAAAACAGTCAGACAATCCTTAACAGATCAGGATATTCTGAAAACACTAAACCATACACAATGGGCCATCGTGAGTTAACTGTACCATGAACAGGTTTCAAGTGTGTTTTTTTTTTCCATTACTTTGAACATCCTTGATTCAAAGTGCACAGAAGGCACCATTCTTTTCATTTCCTACTACACGCTACAAGTGTCTTTATTTCAAGGGGAAATTGCATTTGCGTGATTTTACACAGAAGGCTAGTTAGTGTTTGTGAATCCTTCAGGCCATAAAGAAAAGTGGCTTTAAGTCATCTTAATTGTGTCAATCCAATTTTAAAAAAGCATAACTGAACTAAAGATAATTTTGATCAGATGTAACACTAGTATCTCTAAGAAAGTCTTAAAAACCTTTAAGTCTTGAAATCCTCAATCTTATATTTGAGTCTTTAGACAACACACTTGTGTAAAATCAGCTCTCATCTTCTGAGCAAGAGAACAGAGGAGGACACCATACTGACATGAAGTCAGCTGTGTCCACCCCACGACTCCTCCTCTCTAACTTCCTTGCACTGCTCTGGTCAGAGTGACTACAGAGAGGATCCTTTCCAGTATGCTCTTGCCCAGGGGCTCTGCACTTTTCTTCACAGGGCTATTTTTATCCCCCCAGCTGTCGGTGGGTGTCAGCGGAGCATGGGGCACACATAGAAAGGCAGACTTGCAGGGTGACTTTGACTGAGCCTGGGCTGCTTGGTACCTAAGCCTTGGACAGGGCCTCCCTCTGTGTCCCCTCCTACTGCTGCCTGGCAGAGTAAGCTCGGGGGAAGCCTATTGGTGCCAGCAGCTGCTGGGCACCACGGGGGGACCTCACCCTCGACTCAGCTCTCTGCACCTCCAAGAGTGTCCATCTGGACCCCAGGTCTGCAAACTCAGGCTGAGTCCTTTGCCTCCAGACTTGGGCTTCAATGCTCTTTTAACCCGACCAACAGCTCAAAAACCCAAGCTCTTCAATTTATAATAAGCAATGGAGAAAGGCAGCTAGCCATTTGTGTAGCTGTGACCAGGATACTGGCACTGCACTTTGTAAATTACTTCAAATAAACTATCAATTTGGGCTGCGGCTAATTCATTTTTTCATTTTGAATCAATTGGTTGATTTACTTCTAGATTAAACGATTCGGTTCCAGAGCCCGACTGACGTACTCAAACTGCTAGTTCTGGTTGCCCAGTAGTACCAAAAGGAAAAATATTAAGTTTACTATTATAGAAGAATAAGAAAACAGCAGATTTCCAAGATTAAGAGGCTGAAACCAATTTGGGGCATTTCTGCAGAAAAAAAAATTACATAAATGATTATAAGAGA
This sequence comes from Centropyge bicolor, assembly GCA_037975185.1. Classification (NCBI taxonomy): domain Eukaryota; kingdom Metazoa; phylum Chordata; class Actinopteri; family Pomacanthidae; genus Centropyge; species Centropyge bicolor. The sequence continues at coordinate 1,526,278 of JBBMOC010000079.1, forward strand.
TTGTTGCAGATAAATTTTTTGTTGATTTACTGATAGATTAATCAACTAATCCTGTTATGAGTTCTGTGTTGATTAGCAAATTGCTTCAACTCCACAGTCATGCAGGAGATGACGAGCAGAACCATGACGCAACATTGTTCAGTCAGATTACTGAACAATCATGCCGTCAGTTGTTGACACAAAGTAGCGTGCATGGGATTATGTCCTGGTCCTAATATTCATAATCCAATAGAGCTTTTATTGATCCAAATTTTTGAATCTGGTCACTTAATACATTGTGGTCTTCTCGAATGGAAACACCTTGAGGCCTACCTACCAGAAAACAAAAGGGAGTTACCAAGGGTATTAATAGATTTATAAAAGGGTTTATCATAGTTATAACGAACTGGTGCACTCAAGTTTTATATTAATTGGTCTTATCATCCTCCTCAGGTCAAATATATTTCATTAAATCACCGGTCATGGTTTACCTGGTTGTCATCTAAAGGATCAATGTGACATGGTTTCCTACATCAGCGGCTTCTGGAGCATGATATTGTTCCAGTGCATCACATAAAGTAAACAACCCGGCTAAACTGTGAGTGAAAATGAGAGAAACAGAGGGAGGCCAAGAGAACAGTACGCCCTCTGTGCTGACATAATCCCTCTCACTTCAGCCATAACATGGACTGGACTACTCACTCTCAGGGCCTGTTGACAACCCGCAAGTGTTAGTGCCACACAATAAACTGCAGACAAACCTCGAACAGCAAGATGATTACAACACACGGGGCAGTCCTCCAAGCTTTGTTGGCTTGATACGGAGCTAGAGTCGAAGTCCACTCATATTACACCACATATGCATGTCTATTAACAACTCGACAACACCTGTGTGTGTGTCTAAGTTACAAGCAGGTGGCTCCTAACATGTTAAATGCCATGTTTATTGTGGAGGCATTTGTAAGCATCTGAAGGTGACCTGCAGGCTTGCACTGGCTGCTCCTCCTCAAATTTAGTGTTTGGATGTGGGAGGTTTCCGCTCGGCACTGTAGCTGAATGAGCCATTCATTCACACTATCTCATCACACAAAAGCAGACACCGAGATACAGTTGAAACAATTAGTCTATCAATGCTTTGTCTCACCAACCAAAATTTAACCTGCAACAATTTTAATTATTCATTCACTGCTGAAGTCGTTTATAAAGAAAAACATTCCATGGTTTCAGCTTCACAAATATAAGGATGTGCTTGCTTTACCTATTTTATATGGATAACCGAGTATCATTTTGAATATCCTTTATAATTGACATGAAATTTTAAGGCCTCCACTTGGGCTCTGAGAAAAAGTTATCAATTTCTCATTCATTTACATTTAAAGGCTCTGTAGCACTTGATGTGTTGCAAATGTGTTAAGGCTAATTCATATACTCTTTTAAATGGAGGTTTTAGACACTCCTGTCCATCTTTAAGCTGGATGATAAAGCAAGAAATCTGACACTGATGATACTGAGCTTAAACGGGAGGTTGAGGCTAAACAGACAGTGGGATTTGGTCACACATTTACATCTTTTACGGGTTATTTGGTATGGATGCACATAATGAGAGAAAAAGGTACAGCACAGGTGAGACACACAGGTAACCCAGCTCTCTGTCAGCTGAGCACCTCTATAGGAGGACGAGATCTGAAAAATAATGTTAAAGCATACATGAATCATGGCAACGTAAAGATCTCGTTCAATCGTTTCAGAAACACAACAGGATCAACTGCCAGACATTTTTCAACCCCCCTTCTCACCGTTCGTAGGTGCTTCCTGAGGATGTACATGATGAAGCCCCATATTCTCGACGTTACACCGAGAAAAGTGCGGATGCCAAGTAAACACTGCCGGGTCTTCAGCATGTTGACGAGCACGCAAAGACCCCACAGCCACTAAACTTCAATTCGATAGCACGCTTTGTCCCGAAGTTGTTGGGACAATTACTGAAGGAACTTGCTTGCTAGTGATAGTCAAAAATCCGTCTTTAGCCACAGCCGCCAAACTAGCGATTCAAACGAACAAGAGGCCAAGCAAACGTGTGAGTACCTCGCTCTGCACACTTGTGGCACAATTAGCATTAAATAGAGTGCATTTTCATTGTAGCTGTGAAAGACAAACGTGGACGTGGTCAAAAAGAAGAGCTGCTGCACGACGACTGCTGCTGTATGGACCTTAGCACGCAGCTCGTTGACAAGCTAGCTCAGGAGCTAGCTGTGTACCAACTAACGTTAGCTAGTAGCCACCAAGCTACCGCTAGCTCGACAGGGTGACCACCTTGAACCCGGGACAAAAATACCCCAAAAAAGCTGCGGGGCCGTTCGTTGTCAAGCACCGGGTCAACGCGACTTCACTCCGTGCGGCGTCCGAAGAGAGACAGCTTCACAAAAGTTCCCCAAAGTCTAACCGGCCCGGTTAAAATCAGTTTGTAGTCCAGTGGAAATCCGGAATGAAACTGCGAGCCGCCATCGCCGCCTTGCCGTCACTTCCGCGAGGAATCCTGTGGTTGCGCGCAGCACGTCCACGTGGAAAGAAAATAAACAGACGTGGACGAGCGAGTGTGAAAAAAAAGTCTGCTAAAATTAATTAGGTTTATTATCAATTTGAGATTGTTTTGAACATTTTCGTCCAATCTCTTAGTGATTGTTCAACATGAACACGACTTCTGGTTAGTCGTGTTTTTATAAATAAAGTTTTATTCCCTTTGTGACAGTCATTTTGCCACCGTGATTTAAAGTTGTAAAACAATAAAATATGAAAATTTCCCTTGGCCTGAGTGAATATCATAATATTTGGCAGGGGCAGCTTTTACAGTGGTTGATAGACCAATGTGTTTTCCAACTATCATATCATGCCAAAAAATAGGTTACACCTAATTACTTCAAACTATTAGGAAACTAATAAACAGTCTCATGCGACACTGCCATACAAATAGCCCTGATTAATTTAGTGTTATTTATAATGGGAAATGGCTTCATGGAAACCCATTAAGAAATCCACATTTATCAACATAATTTATAGCTGATAAAATTAGACTTTATAAACTGTAATCTTATTAATAAATCTCATGAATTCACTAATATTACTTCCAATCATGGTATGGAGAGGTCTCAATTTACTTTAAAGTGATTATGGTCAGATTGCTTCTTTTGTACTGTAAGGTTTTTAGAGACAGGCAAATGTAAAAGTATCCAGTATTTTACAAGAACCACAGCAAAACCATTGTGAAAAGAGTGAGTTGGACGACTCGCTCAGTGTGGCTGGGATGTGAGGTTGTACATTACACACACAATATTCAATTTTATTAAAAAGCAAGTGTGGTACAAATCAGTAATATTTGGATAAAAACTTTGCATAAACCCATTTAATAAACATAATACATTTTTTACAGAAATAGTGTGCATTATTTAATATCTACAAAGCTCCATGAGATGATGACAAAGCTTTGAATATTCACTACTGAAAACAACTGGATCTTCTGTGCCTTCAGTGGGTTTTATGTCCCAACCCTACACATCAAGATCATCATCAGGATCCTCCTGGTCATAGTCGTCGTTGGCATCAGGTTCATACAGAATTCGCCCTGAACCTGGGCCCGAATGGAGCAGAGCTGTTTTCCTGTAAAAGAAAAAAGGGGACATTGTTTTTAGGTTGTTTGTTAAAAAAAAGAAATAAAACATATGGAATGTAATTTCTGGAAAAAATGACGATTGTGTTAAGGTGTCTCACTTTTCTTTGCTGAAGACAAAAGGAAGTGCAAGTTTCTCCTTGGCCTCACGCTCTGTGTCAGATAATCGAAGGTTGAAGGTCAAGTTGGCTGTTGGGTCTGTCTATAGAAACAAAAAAAGACATGTTCAGTCCTGCCACATCTGAGCCCTATCTTTCTTCTATTTATCCATGTATGAATGTTTTAAGCATGTGTTATATGGTACCTCCTGTTCCTTGGGGTCAGTCTGTTTGGGTCCAAGTTGGCTGGGCCTGCTCTGTACTATGAGTGTCAGATCCTCTTTGAAGCTGAAAGTCTCCTCCTAAGGATAAAAAAGGCAAAGTTAGCAATAATTTTAAACAGTGTATGAACACAAAATAGCCATCCCAAAGGAAACCCTGCTTACATCTTGCATAACTTTCCCAGATTTTGAGCGCTTTGTTATCTTTGCCACCACTTCTTCTCCCTTCATCCCAGGTGCTACTGTGATGACTGAAGTAGCCAAGTGGCATACACTTCCCACAGTACCCCTCTGATGCATATCTGCATGGAGCAGACCGATAATAGCTCTCACAGCTCCCCCTAATGAAAACACAGAAAAAGATCCTTAAATAGTGGAATTCCTTCATGGTCTTAAAGTTCCAATTTTCTCTCAAATGAGTCAGCAAAGATTATTTGTGTGACAAGAGGGTGATGAAGCTTTTAAAAAAATTTCAGTGTACTGATTTCTCAATATCGCAAAGTTTTACAATGACTCTTACGGCCTGGATGCTATTCCTTCCTTCATTCATTTCATTCAATGCCGCTACAAAACCTGGCATCATGCTGACATACAGACATTAAGAGGATAATTTATCACCTTTTCTAAGCTGCTGAAGAGTCTTGCACACAGCAGGAGGACTCGTATGTCTCAAAATCCATGAAAGGGAGTCGATTATTAAGGTAGCTGGTTTGGGGTGTGACGTTTGCTTGAGCAGATGTGTAAGTTCCTCCAAATGGATCTGGTTAACTGTGAAAGTTGGGTTATCAGTCCAGCCGAGCGGGTCTGAATAAGCATTGTGAAAGTGTAACCTGAAGTGACAAAAACAGGCGATTAATGATCAGTTTGGTTATAGGTTAAATAAACTGCCTCATAAAAAGAGCTGAAGCAAATTATTATTTTCATTAACCAGGAATCTATTAATCAGCACAAATCTGAAATTACCTCTGATTCTGTGATACTTTCAAACCATCTTTCAGCTCTTCTTCACTGGCTTCAAAGCCAAGAACATGGACAACTTCCTCCCTACATTCACAACATAGACAGGTTATATGATGCGAGATACATTGATAAATGAAAAAAGCACATAAATGACCAACCAGCCATCACACACATTTCTTTAATTACCTATTCAATGCAGAATTGATGAAGCACTTCAGGAGGTGTCGACCAGAATAACAAGCAGAATCTGCCAATGCAAATATAAATGACATGACTCTCCTGTATGCTATTGCTTCGTTTCACATATATAATAGTTGTTATTGTTCACGTCAATTCAACATTTAAAGTGTTTACCTTGTATTATAAGAAACCCTCCAGCATCAGTGCCTTGCAATAATTCAGTCAACATGGCACTTTGTTAGTAAAATGCAAAAGATCAAGGTAGCTTTAGCTTGTTAGCATGCTTCTCATTTGCCTCCTATTTAAACGTGAATACCGTAATAAAAAGGTCAGAAATCTCAGTAGTTTAGCTGCAGAAGGACGACAACTCTTAAAGTTCAGAAAGTCAAACACCTAAAGTCGCGGCAACTTATATTTCACAGAAAATCAACCCGTCTCTGCTTATTTCAAGTCCAGCATGTTTCGCTATGTAGCATGTTTGGGCTGTACATACTTCAACACTTCATATCCCAAAGTTCCTGTTACCTCAATATCACTTATATGTGGGAAATGTAGTTCTGTAGCCTTGAAGCTCTGTCTCTGTGTCAGGATTATAACTGCGTCATAAACTACATTACCCAGCACACCCCACAGGAAACATTGCAGCCTCAAGAGGTTTCTGCCGCGCACAGAGAAAACCTGCGGAATAAAGTGAGAACTCCGGTCGTTTTGTGTGCAAACAGCGAAGAAACGACAAACTTTATCGGAGAAGTTCCCACTATGGACCTACGTTTACTAATATTCGCGTTAATCTAAGGAGTTTTTACAGTTTTGCCACGATTCAGCACCGATGGTTATATAAATGCAGTGACGAAGAAAAAGGAGCTATAAGCGGCAGAGGAATTACTGTTTTGTCGGGCTAATAACGTTAGTGTGGCGACAGTTTGCTTTGCTACCTTTAGCTCTTAAAACGGATCCCCAGAGAGGGGATATTACAACTACAACCTCGATCCACGGTGGAGTGTTTGTAGGAAGAGTCCTCGGTCTTCCGCGCCCTTGGCTTGCTGCTGCTAAAGTTGCCCGGCGGTAAGGTGCAGCCACGCCGGGGGAAGGCACAGCGCGACGGCCGCTACTCCGGCTAGCTCGCCTGCTGCTTCTGTTTCTTGGATCGAGGCCTTGTCGGTGAGGCGACAATGCTTGACATAATGTCTGAGCACCAAGGTATGTTTCACTTGTATTACTAAAGAAACGGTGCCAGTGTGATGTTAATGTGTTCTCTGTTGAAATATGCGTGCCGTGTTTTGCGGACATTAAGATGGCTAACCTAGCGTAAGTTATGCCCAACGCTAATGTTACGTCTGGTTGCGTATTCTGTATTAGCAACACGATGTGCTATTGCCCAACTTAGATATGTCGTCAAAATGTCATGGAAGTTTTGTTAAAGTGAATGTATTTCATGTTTTGTTACGATTAGTGCAGCTAATCTAATGTTAACGCATTTATTGCACAGTTAAGTTAGCTTGCTTGTTACTTAACGCGCCGATCTAGCTTAACGTTAATGGCTAATAGCTGAGAAGCTAACGTTACCCTACCGCCTCACTGAAAACCCTCTAACTTGTCAGTTTTAAATTAAGTTAGATCACTTGTCAGCCACGAAAAACACAATTTCTACCATGAGATCAAACTTAACTGCTGACAACACGGCCGATTAAACGTTAACGTTGCACCTTGCTAATGCCAAGCTAACTTGGCTAATGAGCCTCCCACTTCCATTTAGCGTGATTAGCGAGCTGACCGAATGGCTGATTGTTAGCCCAAGTTAACTCTCATTAGAATCAAACATAGCTTAGCAATGGCGACTTTAAATGTAGCTTGTGGAACGTTAAATGTATGGGATTTTAAGGAACTCACACTAGCTCAAACCCCATCTGCCATTATCACCGCATAACGTGTTGTGTTAGCTTCTCCTCTAAATGTCAGCTAACGTTAGCAGGTAGCATCCAGACAATACAAAATGACAAGTTTAAAGCTTGGCAGCTAACAAACTGAGCTTTGTCGCTACGCTTTTACATAATCGACTCTTTGTTTTAACATTAACTGGTGAAACAATTATTCATGGCTGTTGCCGAAATATCCAGACTTTGTATAAAGTTCAGATTGTGACACCGGTTGCGGTTGTTTGCAGTCAACTGGCATTAACATCCACCGACTGACTTGCTTACTTGTTTAAACGGTTGTCAGTAAACCACGTCGGCCAATTTAATGTACCTAAACAAAGACGGCTCTTAGCTCAGCATGCTCATCACTAATATCCCTGATTAAATTATTGAGCCGCGTTAGCAAGCTAATGCTAGCGTTGGTCCACATGTGTCTCATCACACAGGCAACAGTGTGCTTAGTAATTCTGTATTAGCTGTGTGCGTGAATATGATTAGCGAATCAATACTGGTTCACTTGTGACTTACAAAATTGTCTTTTTTCCACCATCAGATTCACTGTTGACGTGCAAAACGGAACCTCTGGTGAGTACTTTGTTACTTTGAATACTCTGAGTAGTTCATTCAGTAGCTTTCTGTTATTGTAGCTTGTTTGGATTTCATTCACTTTCTTACACAAAGACTGTGCTTTCTGTAGCCCCCAGAGAGGAAAAAGAGGACTGTAGAGGACTTCAACAAGTTCTGCAGCTTCGTCCTGGCATATGCCGGCTACATCCCCAGTCCAAAAGAGGTAAGCTGCCATGAATGTCACTGTGGATATTAGAAATGGCTGTTGCCTGCCTTGATCAGGTTGTGAAGAAGCACCAACATTTTTTTTTGTCTTGTAGGAAAGTTCATGGTCCCCAACATCATCCAGCTCTGCGCACAGTTCAGGGTTGTCAGCAGACGGAGGTGGTGGAGGCAGCAGCTCCACGGGCAATACATGGGCAGATGGGAGCTCCGACATCCACACCATCCATACGTTTGTCCGCAAAGCTCGAGCAAATAAGGGCAAAAATATTCGCCGCATGCACTCTGATAGCACTCTGCTGGACAAGATGCGCCTTAAAGACTCCTTATATGAGAGCCAGGCGGGCAGTAAGGCAGAGCGCAAGAAGGACAAAAAACTGAAAAAGTTGTCACTGGGTTCTGCCATGACAGCGGCAGATAGTGGCAGTAGTGAAGGCGAGAAAAGAGCCCGCATTAAGCGCAGCAAAAACTCAAAACAGCCAAAAGCTAAGAAGCTCAAAAGTTCAACGGCTCAAAGTGAGACAGACTCTGAGGCACGGCATACACACACAGAGGTACGACCCATCAGAGAGGAGCTGGCGCCGCACGGGGGCTCCACCCCAAGCATGCAGGTTCTGGGGAAGATCCACCCAGACGAGTCCCTCAGGGAAGCAGAGATGAGCTCCAGCGAAGGAGAAACCTGGATCGCTGATGAAGACATTATGGTGGAGTCAGGTATGACATAATGCTTATAACTTAAATTTATTAAGATGATTGTTTGTCTGCATCCAATAAGGAAATTAATACTAACAGCTTTCAGGTTTCTGGTGACTTGGTTTTTTTGTCAGTTTACTTTTTCTCAATTATAATGTCCTAAAACTGTGTTCTCTTTATCAACACAGGAGATGACTCATGGGACTTGATCACCTGTTACTGTGGGAAGCCATTCGCAGGACGGCCGATGATCGAGTGCAACCAGTGCGGCATATGGGTGCACTTGTCGTGTGCGAAGATCAAGAAGTCCAACGTTCCCGACATCTTTTACTGCCACAAGTGCCGGGACGTGCGGCGGTCAGGACACAAAAAAGACACCTAGAGATGGAGAGAACAGGACGGACACAGAACAGCCACCCTGTTTTCGCTGTCCTCTGACACTTGTTTTCTTTGATGCCTACAGCCAAAACAGCCTAAATTATCAACTGGATGGCAACTGTATTGTCACTTTGTAGGATTTCTTTTGACAATCACAACCATTCTTATTTATCCCTCACTTTTTTTTCCCCTCTACTTTTTTTTTGGCTACTGTGAAGAACTGGACTGAAGGCAACAGTGACGGTGGAGAATCATTTATTTGTTGCTAATTAATTCCTTTATTAATTGGCTTTATTGTTGTATACTGTGCTGGTGATGTGCACATAAATTTTTTACTTAGTCTCATATTCACTGAAGGTGCATTTTGACTTGTAAATTATTTCTTGAGGATATTGACAAATCAGTGAAAATTTCCTTTTAGTGTCTCAAGGAGTCCCATTTTCAGTTTGATAGCCATTTCCTCTCAACTTTAAATCAATGCAAGTTTTACACAATGACAAAATTTATACCTTAAGAGATGGAAAATGTCACTCCTGTTATTCGTTTCGAAGCATGTGATAAGGTGGGCAGCTCATTTTATTTTGGATCGTGTTTTGGCAATTCTTGAGTTTTGCTTGTTGTTTCGGTTGTCAGTGACGATCACTGAACTTTAAAATGTAGAGATCTCACTCCTCTAGAATAAGCGATCTTTGAATTCATACATTCTGTTAACATTTACTATTTTGCATTTACTGAAATTGCATCTAAATTGCTAACATTTCAAATTGCACACAGACAATTATTTTGGCAGTGCACTTTTTAAATATGAACCCAAATAACCTTTCTACTGCATATATGGGTGTTATTTGGAGTATGATGAGCTATTGCTGATTAAAACTGTACTTAGCATGTAGCTGTGTACATTCATGATTGAGCGCTTAATGTTTCTCCCTGTATGGCTTGTTAATCATTGATAGCCATTTACCATGAACAACATTTACATTGAAAGCTGTTCAGTTTTGTTTTTGTTTCATGTGCATTTTTATTTTGTTTTTCATGTTAAAAACTTGTTTGATATGAGGGAGTAATGTTGCTATAAGACGAATGGTTTGGCAGTGCTTTACATTATCAAAGTGGCTCTGAGGCTCGTTTATGAATGGTTGTAAAATATTTGTTTTTCTGTTTCATGTAATTGTTTATTTCTTAGCTTTCTGACAAGCGGGATTAGAGATGCGCCCGCATCAGAGAATGGACATAAGATTGTCTCACATGGAGAACAAAGTTGTAGTGTACAGAAAATAAGTTGATGCCACGTAGGTTGTGGCATTTGTTTATGTTGTTTGGTTTTACCGTGTGCTTTTTCTTTTGTTGATGGGAGTGTCTTGGTAAGTCTCCAGTAGCAGTTGCACTCTCTCTACAACTTCAATTCTGTGTACATATCCTGTTCTTTGACAACTGTACATATGTGAAAGTGAAGAGAGAAAATACCCGAGCAAAATCTATATTTTCTGCAGTCTGATATTGTTTTCATTAATTGTAGCTTGAAAAATAAAAGTCTTTGGGAACATAAAGTTAAGAGTATCTGTAATCATTTGTATTGGCATTGCACATAAAAAAGACATTTGAAGCAGTTGTTTTGTCATATTTAATTAGATGTTGGCACACAGCAGTGTTTGTCATATTTGTCTTCTACCACTAGAGGGAGTAGGTTGACACATCTCACTTGTATGGCAGTAAGTAATATAATAATGAATAAATATATAAAGGTCACATATGAGTTGGAACTGAAAAATATGAGGAGCTCAATTGTTGGAGTTGCTCTTTATTCCCTGTATTCTTCCCAATGGACGTCAGGGTCATCCTGTAACACAAACATGGACAATGCTCAGTTAAATGAATACAATGTTGGATAATTTGTCAAGTCAAGTGTCCATTTCTCTCAGTAAAGCCTCTAATGTTGTAGCTCTATGTACAGTTTTCTCACAGCATCTTTCTCTGGTAACTCACCTTTCGGTTTCGAAAACTGGACATTTGAAAGCCACCGATGGAGTCCAGAGGAGCAACCTTCCTCCTGTCAACACATCAATAGGGGTAAGACAATCCCAGTCGAGAAAACTTTTGTGTGTTCTACAGTAACTAAAAATGTATAATTTTATACATTTCAATCATACTATACATTCACTCTGTTTGACCAGATGACTTATTTAAAAGAGCAAAGATGTTCAAAAGCAACAGCAGCCAAAATGTCTTGCATAGTTTTAGTTATGTTCAACTGAATGAGAAAAAAAATCTCATTTTGTTAATACATGAATTAGAATTTATTAAGCTAAATTTTGGGTTAATTACATTTTCAAACACCCTGACTTCTTCATTATACACCAGTAATATTTTGTATAGCTTTTTGCCTGCATTACTTTCATTATCTCGCACAGGTTTGAATACATTCAAACTGCATGATACAAGGATCCCTTACCTCTTTTCATTGGCTTTACGATGGTACTGGTACTGGTTCTGGTTCTGGCGTGGGACAGTAAGGTGCTCTGTTGGGGTGAGGAAGGTCTCTGAATTCGAGATGTGGCCGTTCACATCCCTGCCCATCTCCCCAGCGTCACCCACGGACAGGTCTCTCAGGTCTGAGCGATCGAGCGGACGGGAGAAGAGCTCCTGGTCCAGCCAGCTGACTTCCTGAGGACGATAATCAGAGTGTAAAATAGACTGCACAGGATCAAATGCCTGCAGGTGTTTGATTTGTCCAAAAGGGTCCACAGTTTGTGTGTAAAGGCCTACCCTTTTGTTCCTGAATCTAGTTGGCAATACGGCAGCAGATATCGCCTCCAGCAACATGTAAAGAGCCAGCAAAGGTAGCACACACCTGGAGCAAAGCATCTGAACAGAGTGAGATAGTAAGTAACACAAACACACAAGAGATTGAGTTCTAAAAGAATAGAAAAGAATCAGATGCTTACCTTAAATCTTCTGTTTTCTTTGTGGAGTTCTGACCTCAAAGCTGATGCTGGTTGCAACTGAGCTGTTGACCAGTGTGGAGGGTATTTGTAGACATGCATCTAGGGTGGGTTTATATCATGGGACCGCCATCGAGGGCTGTTTAGGCTAAGTGAGTGTGTTTGTGACTGTGGCCACAGACATGCCAATTACATCTGTCGCCATGGCATTGTCATCATTAGTTGTTTAGTGTCAAACCTCTGCAGCCGCTCTGAAGAGATTTTGAGTGCTGACAAGCTGCCTTGACACACGTACATACATATACACATACACATTGTTCCACACCCTTTTCAGTTTTCCCTGCAGCCAGTATGAGGGAAGATGGGAGCGAGATAAGTTCATTGTTGAGAGGCTTGTTGATCACAGTCTTGCCCTGGGGTGATACATGACGCTCAGGCTGGTTTCAGCTGGTTTGCTTTCATCTGCATTTATTTATTCATTTATTCATTTTACCACATGAACGTGTCTTTAAAAACCTTTCATATGAGGAAACTGTTCTATAATTTGCTCTGGGCATCATTGCTGAAATCAATATCATGACAATAAATAATTATAATGATAATAATCATGATAATAGAAATTGTCATTTTTAATCTTTTCTGCACAGTCAATTCTACAGAATTCCTTAAATAAGTTGGAAAGAGGTCAAAACAAGTTAAAATAATTACTTCCTAGTTACTACATTTTTTTCGTCTTGTAGTTAAACAAGATCTAAGGGCTCAGTAACAAACACAAGTTATGGGAAAGAGATGTTTTGAATTGTATGATGTGATCATATTACAAAATTACTTCACAATCACAAATTCATCTTCAGTTTTTTGTTTAATGCAACAAAGTGTGTTTCATTATTTCAAAATCTTCACATGCATGTAAAACAGTAACCTTATTAACTACATTTGCTCAGTTTTAATTTCATTTTGTTTAGAATCAGTAAGTTGGATTCTTGAAATTTGTAAAATGTACATATGTAAATTAAGTCAAAACAAGCGAAGTAATGAGTCAGTGCTGTGAGATAATACATTATATAACATATACCTGAAACAAATTAAATTTGTTTGTCATTTGTAATGACTGTAGTGCAGAGTCACATTTTAAATCCTTTGGACTAAATCATCCCTGTAAGAGTCACTTTGTAACTTTGAAGAAATGCTTTGATTAATCTATAAAATGCCATCAAAAGTCATCAGAGCTGAAAGTCTCATATTTAAACTACTTAACAAGGATAACAAAAGGATGAAACTAAGGAAAGCAAGAAGCTATTTATACTTGATAAAAATATAAAGGATTAACTTAAGCAGTTAAACAGTTAATTAATCCAATATTCATATTTGCACTAAGTCAGTGTGTTTGGCTTTGAGAGATGTGAAGTGAAGCTCAGAGATCGTATCATGACCCCAGTGTGTGTGGTAATCTTGAAAACTTGATCACTTCGCTTCGCCTGACTTCACCGGGCGGATGGCCACCCAATCCAGACCACACACACATCAGTCTCCATCCCTCCTGCCGGCCTGCTGCCTCTGTCTATAGAAAGAAAACAGAGAGGAGACAGTGTGGCAGGGATGGATGGAGAGATTGGCAGAGGACGGGGTGGAGTGGGTCTGCTTAAAGCGTATGCACATTCAGACACGTTTTCACTTTTCCTCCTTTCCCGCCCTGTCCTAATTATTTCTATTTTGGGATGCTGAGGCCCACCAAACATAGAGCTGCTGCTGATAGATCAGGCGTGTATAAATAAACCAAGGCAAGGCTGGCAGCATGTCAGCAGGGGCAGAGGCCAGATAGGCTGCACTGATTACCTCCATTATCAGGGACAAGCCTCATTAAGGGCCTCTGGCTGGGTGTGTGACTGTGTGTGTGTCTGTGTTCGTTTATTGCAATAAAGGACCAAATGTCCTCCTGAAGATGTAAACTTATGGAGGATCATTCAAAATAAGAACATTTGGTTGTCTGTATATTTGTACATTTAAACACTTTAAGTACTTTAATCAAGTAAGTAATCGAGTAAACTTGAAAGTGTATTAATACGCTCTGATAAAGTGCAAAGTAAACATTCTTTAACTCTTTCAGATTATTTTCTGTATGATGAAATTTAATTTTCAGTTTGTTCATTAGTTTCAGTTACGGTTAAGGTTTAGAAATTAAAATAGCCATTGAAGGTCGTCAAGAGTAAAGTAATATGAATATGTCTGTGCGGTAAATCTCTATCTGTTTGGACATGATTCAGTGAATCATGGCTTAATGTTCCCTGGGTGTGTGTGTTTATGTGTATGTGTGTGTGTGTGTGTGTGTTGAATGACCCCGCCCTGGTCCAGCGGCCTATAAGTACCACACAGCAGCAGGTGCCAAATATAGACTGAATAGAGACTGTTCCCTCCACAAAAACGTGAGCAAAGATTTACATGAAATAAAATTTAAAAGATGAGAAAAATTAAATAAAGAAATAGAAATTTATTTAATTTAATGACAGAAATGTTATTTCAGTCCAGTCCTTTGTGTTCATGTTGTTTATAGAGACACGAGCCAGGTTTCCACCCAGACATACCACAAAATTTGAATGAATTTTCACAAAGCCTTCAGAGGAAATGTGAATTTGCATATGTTTTCAGCTGCAACTGTTATAGGAAAAGTTGGTTTATCAAAACAAGCAGAAGATGGCGCTAAGGCTTCAGTCAGGTGGCATTATACCATTCTAATACCTTGCAACTAGATGATATAATAAGAAGAGCACCATTTAAATCAAATCAAATGGGTCTAAGGTTTTCATCTACTGTAGTTTTTGGTCTCTACAATGGACATTTAAGTCACATGCTTCATCGATGCTGGAAAAAACATCTACTCAAACTATAAATTGGTACAAGTCACAAAACACATTAGAAACTTAGAACATCAAAGAACTTATATGACAGGCATTTATTTAATCATTCACATATGAGGCATCCTTTCAGATCAATCTACCAGGCCAAATGTGATTGGTTAGATAGTTAGGTTAGAAAAGAATGTCAGAGTCAGAGCCAATCAGAGGTAGAGTAGGGCGGGATGTTAGCGGAATATAGCTTGGAACATCGGACTTTTTAACTAATTTGTTTGATTTATTTATGCTTGTTTTAGTTAATTTCGAGTACATTTAAGTAACTTCAGTGACTGCTACAGCTACTATTACCAATCACTACTATAAGTAAGTACAGTTTTATGGTAGGAATACTTTTATTTCAGCTAACTTGTACTATCATTTTATGCTAACGCTTACATACATCTGCTACATTTGAGAGATAAATTCTATAGTTGTTACTACTCTTTTATTACATTAACAGCAGCTTTTTAAATCTTTAATAATTTTTTAATCAGAAATAGTTAATTGTCTGAACAGTAATTTCTATTGTGTCATATTTTTTTCTGCATCATGAGTATTAATACTTTTGATACTTTTTAGTGCATTTTGTTCATAATACTTTCACACTAAATGTCTTTTACCTGTAATAGAGTATATTTCCACTGTGATATTTAAAGAATTTGAATACTTTATTTAGTTTTTTCAGTTGCCTGTACTGACAGCGCGTGCCTGTCATTATTGAGTTATTGGCGCCCTCTAGTGGTTGTTGCCTTAACAGCTCAGCCCCTCCCTCCTGCAGCTGCAAGCACAGATAACAACATGTTCCCATTTCCATGTTGCATGTCCTCATATGTTCGACTGTTCAACAACAAGTTGAAACGTCGGATCCTTATGAAAATGCACGACTGCCCAATCCTGCATAATCCTCATGTTTACATATGTCTTTGTGCGACTGGCAGCAGGCTGAACTGAAGCTTTTTAATGAAGGTCATATGAGCGTGAAAGGGGAGGAGAATGTAAATTATATGATGGGAGGGAGGAGTGACAGCAACAGTGGAGCTCCGATAAACAGGTTAGGAAGAAAGAAGACGCCAATAAACCCCTTCCGGGCTCAGTGGATCTGGCTTTTCTCTCTTGTTTAAGTACATTTACTTTTATTAGCCCTTTTTTTTAGGTGGGACCAAGAAGAAAACAGCTAAAAAGAGGTGAGATTTCTGCGACATTTGTGTGCTTTTCTGTCTTAATATACAAAGGATACGGACGTTTTACCAGAGACTGTGTGTGTGAGGCAGAGAGATATAAACAGAGAGAGGAGGGTTATGCTCAGTAGGCTATGATGTGAAAAGTTATTTTTTAAAAAGAGGTGATTATATAAAAAATAACTCCTGGTGACCTTATGAGGGATTTGTATATACTTCAGTTTTATCAAAACCGGAAATTAAGGACATGATAAGAGTGGGAACCAGTGGAAAATTTAATGAGCCCCCCCCACACACACACAGGCACACATACACTTCTGCTAAAACATGCCCCACCCACTCATATTCCCATCCATCTCAGCTCTCAAACATGCTGCATCAAGTGCAAAAGAAAAGTTTCCACTTATGTCTATCTTGATAAAGGACAAACTGGACTTTGGATTATGTTATGGTGGTTGTAAACATGTCCTTGTACTATCTTTAGGGATTTTATGACATACATACAAGAGCATGGTTGTAGGATATTATAACTCATACAACATGATTGTGTGACTGAAAGAGGCTAAATGTGTTTAAAGTTGGAGACTTTTTGTGAACCTCTCTCTCTCTGTTTCTGTGAAATCCCCTTCCTTCTGTTTTTAATCACACACCCCTGCCCTTTCCCTTTCGTTCCCCCACAGTTTCCTTCGAGAGACGCAGGGAGTGGAACGGGAAGTGTGACCTCCTTTTACTCCGTGCCCAGAAAAGTTTCAGCCAGCTCCTCACCATGTCCGCTCCTGGTAGGTGACTCAACGATGCAAAAATAGATTAATTTCTTTCAGATTTCTATGTTTGCTTTGTATTTTAGTTAGGAAATTTCAGAATCATGAATAGATTAAGACCTCTGATGTGAGTTTTTCTGTTTCACATTTGATAAAAACAATGACTAACACTTTTCCTTCCTTCCTCATTGGCTTCTTCCATTGTGTCATATTTTGCAGCCTTTGTGAAATGATTAGACTGTTGAATCTTAAGAGTTTCAAACAGACTTTCCTGTACACTGAGCATCATAGTGTAGTGAAGCAAAACCCTTCCCTGTCCAGATGCCTTTAGTGACCTTGTGAAATGTTATCCTGCCCAGTGTGGAGAAATGTGAAACAAATTCCCTGAATGCTTGCATGTGAAAGCATGTCTGATTTAGCTTGTTGGTCCAGCATGCTCCTCCCTCTGGATGGTAAAGAGCAACTTAGGAGGTGAAAGGCACCGTTGTGTGGGCATGCCTGTCTGTGTGCATTAGGGCAGCTTTCCTGCGAGCATGCTTTTTTAAATTTTTGTGTTTTGCTTCCTACTAGAAGAGAAAGGAATGTGAAAAGAGGTGGAGCAATAACAAGCCTCAAAAGTTCACAAAACACTTCATTAATTCACATCCTCTTTTTGAATTCAGGCGCTTGTTAGAAAGGCAGAAGTGCCATCGGTTGCGCTCTGAAATTAATCCACATTTGTTTTAAGATTTAATGAAATGTCACAATGAAATGGTGCAATGACCTTTAACACTGCTCTGCTGATTTGCTTAAGACTGTCCTGCCATCCAAACAAAAACCAGTTTGGTCAGCTGAGACAAATATGACGCAAGTGCATGATACACACTGCTTGTTAATGCAAGACTAGTGCTGTATTGTTTAATGATACTATGTTTCTGTGATAGGCCAGGCACAGATTTTATTTGTTTTATTTCATCACAAGTAAACTCAAAAAGCTTTGCATTTAAGTGTACACAACTGTAAGCGCCACGTATAGAGGAATGTGTGATGCATGAAATGCAAAAAAAGCCACTAACACCCTCAGAAAACAAACTCACACCTACCCCACAGACAGAAACCACAGACACATGTAAATGGGCGTACGCACTAACTAGTCACAAGCCTTTTAACATAGAATGGTTTAACTATATTTCATATCTTAAACATATTTAATTTATGTTAATATAAAACTGAAAAGCCGAAAATTCTCACATACGTGAAGCTGATACCAGAGAATATTTAGCATTTTTGCTTAAAAAAAAAAGAAAGATTATTATATAAGTCGTTGAGTAACTTTCTGTCTTGACCAAACAATGACTCAATGAATCATTCCAGTATTAGACTAATTACAGATGAGGGTAAAGCAGTTTTGTCAGCCATTAGTTGTGGGAAAAAACCTTTTGAGGCAGGCACCAAACAAAAATGTGTACACCTATCTTAGTATTTAAAGGATCCATTTAACTTCCGTAGAATACAAAAGAAAAGAGCCGTATCTAAGCCGTCCTATCTGAGAGAAATCCGGTGCATTGTTTTGCTTAAACAAATCTAAAAACAAATGTGGTTAATACCTCTGGCTGGGGACAAAAAGAGAGATGAAGGTCGAAAGATGAAAGTCGTAGAAATGTCCAAGCTGTCGTCTCTGAAAAGAAATTTTGTGGTGACACTCCATTGCAGTCATCTGTTAATGAGTGAACACATGACAGTCAGCATTCCACTTTATTGAATACAGACAACCTCATGCATATCTCTGTCGCACCCACCTCTTTCAGACTGACATATGAGCTCTTTTCCTTGTGTCATTTGTGCCTCTTTTAAACAATATTTGAATGTCTGTATATTAAGTGAATCATCCAGTATTCTCCAGTTGATAATGGCAGGGGAAGTCTTTATTTTGAAGTCTGACTGGATTATTGGTGCACTTGAACAGAAAAAGAAGCAGAAACAAATGTATATTATCATGTTTATATTAAGACTTTCTCCTTATTGAAATTGTTGAAAACTGTACTGATTAGTGTAGTTTGCCTTGGTCAGATAAGCTACAACTGTTGAATTCATGCCACAACAAAGACTGTTATCAGGTAATTGCACTGTTTATAGAGTGTATTTACCATGAAAACAAGTGAAAACCACTCGGGCTCTTATTGTCCAACACAGTCCAGTGTTGGCTGTATATTTGCTCCCTCATGACTGTTTTCAGTGTGCACCGTGGCTCCGCTAATAAGTAGCTTATTGGCTCTACTGTCCCAGCAGGGAAAAGCAGGATGATCCACAGTAAACACACATGCTCTCCTGCACACGTTTGAGCACAGAGCAGCTGCTATCAGCCAGACACACACAGATCACAGTTTCCTCCATCCAAGTCACTGTGGCGTAATAATGACCTGAATGAGTTGTTTCTGCATTATTTTTTTATTGTCTATTGGAAGGTGAGAAGTTGAGGCCCAGACTTGGCTGAGACATCTGATCATGATTCCTGAGATAAGATGTTTAAAACAGGAAGTAGTTTTATGGGGTTTTTTTTAATAGTTGTATTCATGCTTCTCTTCATTGGTTATTATATGGTTTTGTTCTATGAAGGAACAAATTCAGTCATGTAAAAAAATATACCTTAAGAATGTGATGTTTGAACTAACAGCATTGGCTTTTTTCCAGTTTATCCAGGCTCTCCGAACCAGGCACCCTACCCCATGCCTCAGCCCGGCGGCCAATCCGTAGCCCCTTATCCATCTGCTCCGGGGGGTTACGGAGAACCCGGTCAAGCCCCTCCACCAGGCTTCAATATGGGCTACAATCCGGGCCAACCTCCAGTCATGTATCAGCCTGGTCCTATGGGCCCAGGCCCAGTTGCAGGACCTGAGTATGGCGGCCACCAAGGAGCCATCTCCCCAGCCCCAGCCGGACCTCCAGCTGCAGTTGCCGTTGGGGTCCCACCAGGGCTTGAATACCTCACACAGGTAGGACAGAGAAATCGAAAGAAAGACCTGCAACAATATAGCTTTGTTTCTTCAAATTCCATAATATGTATGTGGAAGGTCACAAGCCTGTGCAGACATGTGATTTCAAATGCTGTTTTATCTTGTTTTAAGATTTCCTTAGAAGTGTTTTATCTTGAAATAGGGTTGATTATTCATGCATCATTCCTTCATTACTGATAAGAAGCTACCCTAAATTAGCCTACCCTGTACCATGTGTGTACCAATGAAATGCATAACTGCTCTTTCACATTGAAGTTCCTCATTGTGCATCGATTACATCTTGAGTGAAAAAAAGTTATGTGAAAATAGAAATAACTAAATTTATTTCTGTTATAGTAATCAATTTACAAATTATTTTCTTTTTAGTATTTTTCACTTCTCTCGCGCTGAAATAAAATCCATTGCAGGGTGAAAGTGTCTGCTTTGCATCAGAAATTGGAGCGAAATACACCTTTCAGTTCAGTTTTTCCATTCCAAATAATCACAGTCTTTTACCTTGTGAAGATCACATCTAACATTGTTCTCTTTAAACTCAGTAAGTTTTCTTTTTGTACAAACAATTTTAACAAAGGCTTTAACTTGCTTTCATGGCTCTTCAGCAAATAGCTTTTCATGTGCTCAGATGGAAAAGCAATCAGTATCAAGATTGTCAGTGCATTCATGAAAATTCGTGAAGGAAGTTGCTTTGCGTTGCAAATAGGTGAAAATTTCCCTTCACGTTCCGTCTCAAACTGCTTCCTCTCATGGTTTTAGATTGACCAGATCCTGATCCACCAAAAAGTAGAACTCCTAGAAGGTAAGACCTGTTCATGCAGCCATATATAGACTTTCCACTTTGTAAGTGAAAAATAAGCAGCAGCAGTTTGTCAGTTTTTCACCCTTGAGCTTTAAACCTCTCAATATGAATTAGAATGATAAAATGACGCCTGGGATTGGAATTCTTTACTTATCTGCACATAGTTTTCAACACTTCCACCCGTTTTCCTTTCTCCCCTCTCTTACCAACCCCACCCAGCATTCATCGGGTTTGAGACCAACAACCAATATGAGATAAAGAACAGTCTGGGTCAAAAGATCTACAAGGCCAAAGAGAAGAACGACTGCTGCACCAGGAACTGCTGCGGCTCACTGCGCAGCTTCGACATGAAGATCAAGGACAACATGGACCGGGAGGTCATCCGTCTCATACGGCCTTTCCGCTGCGTCTCCTGCTGGTGTCCCTGCTGCCTGCAAGAGGTCAGTATGTGTGTCGCTGAGTCACTAAGTTTTAATAGCCTCATACTTGAGTGATTTACCACACAAAGACCAATATTGTACTGATTCTATTGGTCGTTACTTGACAAATCGATCACCCCAGTTCATGACAAAAACTCTGTGTGTTATAATATTTGCTTTTGTACCAAGATAACCATTATTAATATTTAACCGTATTGATTAATTGAAGAGTTAGCTAAGTAAAGATGTTGATTCATAGTTTAGCCTTGCTTTACTGAATACCCTATCCCAAAAAAACAAGCTAAGCAAAATAATGGAAGTACTAAATTACAATGTTTGGACGCAGCATTAAAAAAGAGTTGACAACAAAACCAGAATAATATTAAGTTAAAGGATAACATGGGCACTGTAGTTTATTTACACAAATGTTCATTCATCAACAGCTGAAAGTGGTGAAACAAATGCTCTATTTACTCCTGTTTGAGTAATATATCCTAAAAAAACACACAGACAAATTAGGGAAGTCAAAGTATTGAGAGACTAACACATTCTCAGCTTTGGTCTTTTCATGGGAATTGTTGAGAGTAACAACAATGTAGAACATCCCCAGCCTTATCCTTTAGAGTCAGTTTTTAATTTCTCTGAGATTCTTTCCACCATCTCTATAAGGTATTAGTGTGAAAAATTCAGCAGCACTGTGTCTCTCTAGAAACAATGTCCTGGTTACTCAGTTTTAACTAGAGCTACTTTCTACTGCACAAGCAGGCCTTATGCAAACTGTTGATGTGGTATTTACTGGTTTATCCAGAGTAACAGGGTCATTGTTTCTGCAAAGAGATGTTGTCGTCATTGAGATGGATATCTCAAAATGGCATGTCAACGTGACAGCCCTTTAACAAAAGTGGAATTTGGATATACCTTTATTCATACCAGAACAATTTCAACAGGCTAAATTTACGTGAGATTATTTACAAAATGCAAATATGAGAATGAAATATATGAGCAGTATATACACAATGGACTTGAATTGAGATATGAAACGAGAGCTTGCATATTGGCGATTTGTGTGCAGGTTTCCATTCTAGCCAAGCATTAAAGCAGCTAATTTCACTGATTCAACTGCCTTCATCTGGAGTGGAGAAAAGTATTTGGTCCATTAGCATAAAAATCTGCAGCCTCACAGCTCTCAGCGGCTCATATTTACAGGCTTTTCTTTCCTCCCTTCACCTTGTGTTACTGTTGAGTTGCTGAGTGACTCTTCAATGTCTTTGTGCTCAGGACCGCTCAGGCAGTGGTTTGTTAGGACTATGAATGGCCCTTTGTCTGTCTATCTCCTAGACTCCCCCCGATCCCCTGCCATCCCTCCACCTCCACCAGAGACTTTTCTCTCTCTGCCTCTGTTTAATCACATCGTTGGCAATCTGTCTACAGTACTTTCCCATTGGCACAAGCCCAAGCTGCTATACCCTCACATACCGCAGTTCTGTTCACTGGTCAGACGTGAGCCATGTGAGATGTATTACCTTCGTTATGTGGTGCCACAGTGAAGCAGTCAGGCTCACTTTTGGCTGACCCATGTGATGTGTGTGACATGCAGACCCTGTGATGTTTTATTTATAGCTGTCAGTATGAAGGGATGAGCACAGTCTTAAGCTCCCTGGGATAATTTTATAATTTTTTGCTATGTTAGTATGCGTATGTAACTATATATGTGTCCAACAGATGGAAGTCCAGGCTCCACCAGGCACCACTGTAGGCTACGTCAAACAGGACTGGCACCCTTTCGTGCCGAAGTTTTCCATCCAGGGACCCAACAAGGAGACGCTGATGAAACTGGAGGGGCCCTGCTTTGCCTGCAACTGCTGTGGGGACGTCAACTTTGAGGTGAGGTCAGAAGACTGTTGTGTTTGTGGGTGAAACTCAACTCCCTCGCTAGATATCACGTGGTTCAGCCAGCCAAGAACTTCCTGTTACAAAGCCATTTAGTTTATCTAAACTCAAATTGAGCTCTCCAGCCTTCTGCAATAATTACTGAGATATTAGTCACTGTTTCCAGTCGTGAAACAATTTCTGTGATATTGGAGATCTGTAACAGGTTAATTAGCTTAAAAGAAAAGTTAGACATTTTGAGAAATACACTCATTTGCTTTATTGTGAAAGTTACATGAAAAAATCTTTTGCAGTTGGTCAGCTTAGCTTAGCTTTACACAAAGAATGGAAACAAGTAGTTCCACAGATGCTGCTGGACAAATTTACCTTTGGTCTGAGCCAGGCTACCAGTCTTTATGCTAAGCTAAGCTATCTGACTGATGGCTGGAGACATGAGAGTGGTTTCAATCCTCTCATCTAACTCTTGGCAAGAAAGTGATTTTCCAAAGTGTCAAACTGTTTCTTTAAGTGAACAGTTCTAATCCAAGTTTGGCATTTCTTGGAAACACCTCAAAATCCAGATGAGTATACTTGGTAAAACTTCTTATATAGACATTGTTCTTATTGCTGTGCAGCTGAAGAGCAAAGATGGTGACAAGCCCATTGGTCGGATCAGCAAGCAGTGGAGCGGCCTTTTGAAGGAAGTCTTCACAGACACTGACAACTTTGGCATCCAGTTCCCTCTGGACATGGACGTGAAGATGAAAGCTGTGCTCATGGGAGCCTGCTTCCTCATTGTAAGATTATAGTCTTCATTTTTTGCCCTGCATTGAGTAACACCATTTTCATTTTTTGCATACTTGCTTCCTCTGATCAGGAGATGAATTCATTTCCTTCTTTGTCTTTTTGCAGGATTTCATGTTCTTCGAGAAGGTCGGGGAGGCCAACCAGCGCAGCACGGTGTTTTCATAACAGACCAAGGGAAAAACAACAGCATGAGAGCAAGGACTTTCTCCAGTTATGCGTTCTCTGTTCATGTACTTTGTTTTTCTATGTTTTTAAACTCTTCCTTCATCAAATTCCATCCAACATAGTGCCCTCCTTTTACATACACAGACCGATATGCACTAATGAACTCTTGATTCCAGATGTCTGCCAAAGATAATTTTTTTCATATCTGTCCAAACGCAGTGAGTGATACTGGCTGTCATGTTGCCAATGTTCCTAACACTCCACACACTCTGTAGATGTTTATCTATTTTCAGTGAGTGAACATACCTCCAGCTGCGATATTATTCCTGCCAAAGAAAGTCAACCTTGCCCTCAGTGTCTTTAATATAGAAACAAGAATGGATATAAACACACGTTTTGAATGTGCTTCATGCTATTCTGGCATTAACATTTCATATCTCTGCCGTATGTTTACTTTATCTATTATTATCACACTCATAAATCTTATTTTGTGAGCAATTAGTTTTAGTGCAATACTATTGTTGAGCCTGTATTCATTGTTTTTTTACTTATGCTAGCAGCTAGTGAATGGTAGTGCTGCTCTGTCGGACTGGAGTGTTTCAACAACTATTGGATGGATTCCAATCTAACCATATAACTGGTAAGATGCTAATCCATACAACCATACAACAATGTTACTTTTTATCAATCGCCATCTTCAGGACAAAAGTTTTAATTTGTCTAATTCTTAGGTCCATGACAAAAACCTGCAAATCCAGTGACATTCATCAACCTCAGCTGTACTTTATGTTTAGTGCTAATAAACAAATGTTTGCATGCAAACTGGCTAAACTAACAGGGTTAACATGGGAGACCTAGCAGCTAGCATGCCTGTAGACATGTAATCTTATAATTTCACAAATGCTTAATACAAAACCTGAACATTAGCCACATTAAACAGGCTGTCAATATTTAGCTCATGCAGGAGTGGGAGCATGTTTAATGTCTTTTACTTGTAGTTGTGAACACAGGAGTTGACACATGCTGACAGTATTTGCCAAAGTTCTTTCTCTACCTGTCAGCTGCCTTTCTCTTCCGCGAGGCCCTCTGTGTCTTGAAGCCTAGTGTACATAACAAAACTGTAGCGCAGGTTACAGTGCAAATGCTCTCATGCTCCCTATGTGATTTAGTGGTTCCCATGGAGGCTGACACCACAGTCGAACCTTGCCCCCCAGTTTCCCCAGACACCGCTGAACATGTGCCAGTCTAATGATATAAGAGTCTGACTGAAGGAGGAATAGGAAGAAAGTAGAACAAGGAAAAAGCAGAAGTTGAGGCTTGTGAAGTGATGACAGAAAGACATAACCTCTGTAGTTTTTCTAGAGAGACGTGAATGTGATCTTTGGCCAGTTTTCAGCTCATTTGACTCATTTCGAATGAATAGAAAAAATGTCAGGTTAATGTTTCCAAATGTTGCCTTTTTCTCTCAAATGCAAAATCTGTTCTGCATCTAAAATCTTTTTCATCTTTCATGGGTGTGCCTCCTGTGAGGTTTCATTACCACTACTGCTCTCTAATCCAGACTCTCTGTTTCACTGTCAGTAACTCAATGTGTCTTATTGCCTGTGCCTATAGATGAATATATGCTACCATCGACCTCTGATGAGGAAAGAGTAGCCAAAGGATGTACAGTACATTTAATACAATTATTTGTTTGTTGGGTCTTATGTTACTTTGCAGCACTTGTGTTTCCACATCACTCACATAGCATCAGTTTCCTTTGTTTCCATCAAAATATTGTTTGTTGTTTGGAACTCTGTTGCCTTGAAATTGTGAATTCCATTTTTTACAGAATCTAAACAAATACCCTGTAGTTCAGAAATAAAACAAATGTCATATGAAGCCGTCGCTACAGTGTTGTTGTGTTCTTCTGCTCCAGATTGTCCAGGGAAAGTTTTGGGATGGTCCTCGGAAACCTTGAGTCCAAATGTGGAGCATGTGGTTTCACTTGGAAAAAAAATTATCTTTGCTCCAGAGGGAAATCCACTCTCTCATTCTCTGGCACAAAAGTTCAGTTCAACCAAAGCTCTGCTCTGCTTCAGCTCCTGGGCAACTTAAAATATGCGTTATCTACCTGCCTTCAGTCAACAGATTGTATCCACCCCCTTCTCCAGATGCAACAAAAGGAGACTCAACCTAAAGTGGATATCAAACTCCATCTTCTGGGAACATGTGGGAAGTACAAGCACAGTCATTTAGGGAACATGTCTGCACTTGTCCATCCACATCTCAATGCTCCTGGGAAATAATTAAAATGTCTTCCCATAATCTGTAATCCCATGGTTCTTATGGAGGAATCAACATTTCAGTGACCGAGCAACTGGTTGTGCAAGTTAACCTGACGCTGTGCATGCTGCTCCTGCTGTCTAAATATTTGCACTCTATGTACACAGTGTCACAAGTCACATTCCATGAAGAAGAATACAACAAACAGGTTGTTGTGTAAAGTAAACATGGAAAAGACCAACCCAACAGAATACTGTATATCCAAGGTGTGTGCCTGAGAGCCTGTGATCCCTCCCTGAAAATAGGAATGGAAGGCCCTCAGAGCTTGATCCTGCTTTCAGGGCTATGAATTTAAATTATGAAATTTTCAAGGAACATGCAAGAATCAGTATCTATAATCTGTGATTTGTGGTAATATACAGTGCAGATAGCAATCACAGTGGAGTTCATATTATCACATGGCAGCTCAGCATTAAGACCAGATCATCATTTTTATTTAATATAATAGTAATATATATACAAATTCATTAAGATACAAAAACTATTTGCAAAAAACACATCACATGTTGGACAGTGTCTCATTAAGAATGTAAAAAAAAAAACAGTAGTCAGCAACATTTAAGCTTTTTGTTAATTTCATTTTTCCTTTTTACATTCAACCTTCTTCATTTTTCTGCTTTTATATCCACTGGACTTTCCAACTGTTCCCATATCAAGGTGCTTTGGGCAGTTTCCAGTGTCAGAGTGTCAACGTGAAGCGAGATGTTGCTGAAAAAGTCAATCATCCATCCAGAAAAAAAACACTTCAGACTCGTCTTTCTGCGCTGACTGGAGCTCGCTCCCTCTCGCCCGTGCCGTCCCGGGACCAGCGGATCAGGTAGCGGCTGGCCTGCTGCAGGTTCCACTGGTACCTGGTGAGGATCCTCAGACAGTCCTCTCTGGAGCACAGGCTCAGCGAGTACAGCTGCTCCAGCTGAAACACAGGGATCAGAAGCCACAATCAAAATACAAATACTACAATGGATCTCTACATGTTTAAGAGCTTACATAATATATATCTATATTTTCTATATTATTTATCATGCTGAGCACAATATGAACTAAAATAATAAATGTCTTTAAACTAGACTTGATACCACAGAATTAGTTAATAAGGAAAGACCTGCCTGTGTTGTACATATATTGGGTATAATTAGTTTCGATGAGTACTTTTAAATTGAGGCATAAAAGTTTATTAAGTTAGACCTGAGACTATACTGTCTTTTTGATTATCATTTATGATTTTTTATATTGTTTGAAAAGTCATATAATGCCTTTTAATGTCCTATGCAGATCCCTTGCATCAGTTGCTTCTAAGTGACTCTTAATACACCTGTACACACCAAAATATGACCCAGTGTAACATACACAGGTAGATACAGTGTTTTTCTTCACATTTACATTGACAGTCTGCTTCATGCTCTGACCTTGAGCTGCTGCTCAGCTCGCACTGGGTTCCAGTCGTTACGCTGAAGTGCATATTGAGCCTCTTCCGTGGTCGCTCCATGTACTGCCTCCATGACCTGGGAACAGGAGAGTGATGAAGCTTTTACTTAAACCCACCGAACACGTTTTCACACAGGAAAAGAAAACAACAATAAATCAGTCTCTTACCTGTGAGATGAGACTGTCTTTCGTGTTCTGCACATGAGGGGACTTCTCTCGATCTCTGCTTCGCTCCCTGTCTCGATCTCTCTCTCTGCCGTCCGTGTAATCATCCAGCTGCGGGGTTGAACGTGCCATGTGGGTCATTTTTGCCAGGTTGGAGCCTCCCTGGGGTTGATGCTGGGGTTGGTGTTGGGGCTGTGGTTGTGGCTGTGGCTGGACCGTGAGGGGCAGGACGGCCTGTGGAGGCCACGTGGGGCCCTGGACCGGGTGGATCACGGGCCTCCTCTGAGATTTTATGTTCAAGCGTTTCAGGTTGGGGGGCGGCGGGCGCGGAGGCGGGATGATGCTGGCCTCGCTGAAGCGCCGTGGGTCCTGCTGCATCACCACACTGTGAGCTGCCATCACAGGGGGCATGAGTCTGCCATGCTGATCCACTCTGACCATCCCCACTGTGTGAGAGCGAGGCCGCTGTCCACTCACGACTGACTCCAGGCTCCGGGACAGACCTGAGGACACAGGAAGAGTGTTGAGTGAAATACAACCATAGGCATGACCAGAGTCCATGTAGGCAGTGCTACAGTAAAGGAATCCAGCCACTAGAGGGCAGACTGGTCAACTGTGAGCAATTAGGGAGAGAAAACATTTGGAGCAGTAAGGGTCAGAAAATAGCTGGTAAAAAAAAAAAGTGGCAGCTATTTTTCATTAAGCGAAAGAAAATATATTGTTGGACAATTTTGACAATATTTTTGAGTTGTGCTTTCAAGCAATGTAAAATGTGGAATATTGGTATGTTTACACGATTTATGAGAAAAATGAAATCATTTGTGGACCTGAGAAAGACTAGCAACCACTTTGTAGAGGCCAATAGTTATGTAATATATGTAATAAATAAGTGAACCATTTAGTTATTAAGCAATTTCACTGTAATGCAGCCTTCAGACCCTTTAAGAGATAAAGCACAATTACTCACAATATTATAATATTTAAAGTCCCAGAAGTCATAAAGTACACCTAACATTGTGCAGCTGTTTCATTTTCAGTTCGTACCTGCCATTTTCTGCAGGTTGGAGGCGTCCTTCTCTCTGACAGGGCTCGGCCTCCAGCTGCCGCTGCTGCACGGGTCAGAACAGTAAAACACATGAGACACACAAAGCAAACTGCCGACGGCCTCCACTCGCAAACTGACTGACAGGAGAGAATGCCAAGGCTACAAGGCAATAAAAGAGACACTGTAAAACAGGACAATGTTGTCCTATTAACAGCCACCAGCGATGAACTTTGTATCTCTGGGCCTTTTTTCTTTAGTCTGAGTGTATTTTTAACTGTAGATAAATGAATTCACTGTCTGTTTAAGCAAATAAATACAATGAGACACAACTCCTTTATCACTCGGAAAGTTAAGACAGTAAAGTAGAGTCATCTTACTATGACACATGTTTCCGGTTATTACGTACTCATTTTTATCAATGCAGATAAATGGCCAAGCCTACAATAATTTCTATCAGGATATTTTCAGTTCAGCTTCAGTTTGACAGCAGAAAAATTTGTGCACTAAACCATCATAGATTAAAAGAGTCTAATTAAGACAGAGAGGAATGAATGAGTGGAATCACTGACTCGTCCAGGTTTTCAGGCGTCCCCCAGCAGCGCTCAGGTTTGATGTCTCCGTGTCCCGTGTGCTGCAGGCTGCCCTTCACCGGGCCCGAGATGTAACTGGAGCTGGAAGCCTGGTTCTGCCCCGAGCTGCTGGCGAGCGCGGCGGCGGCGGCGGGAGGGAGCGAGGGCACGGTGAGGCTCGCAGGAAACCAGCCGACCGTCAGGGTCCTCTGGTTCTGGCCCCTCCACTCACACAGCTCTAGACTGCACAGACAGACAGGAGGAACAGTCAGAGAAACAAAAAGTGAAGAGCAGACCAACTTTATTTGCAAGAGGAAGAATGTGTTTTTGTTTCTTTATCTCTTTAATCTTTACTTTTTCACTAACTGTAAAAAACAGTAAACTCCGAAAATCCAGTGAGTGGGGCTTTAAACTTAGATCATGCATACTGTTTCCAATGAATTAATAAAATCCATGCTGAAAAACAAACTATATAGTTATTATTTTATTAATGAAATCATTGACAAGCTTTGATAATACCAACAGATGTATGACACATTCTTACACTGGTTTATTTAGGAAATTACTACTTCATGTTTTGGAGATAGCATTTAAGACTTTACGGGTTAAATTCAGGTTTAGGTTAATTATTTTAATGGTCTATAGATGCTAATTAACAAGGAATAAAGCAACTATTTTATGTTGATTTTTATGGATTTAAGTGTATTTTTGTATGGATTATTCAAAGAAAACACAGCAGACACTGTCATAGCTGCTGGACTCAAACAAACAAACCAAAATGCATTGGAGGACTGCGAGATCACGGCTGGAATGCACTTTTTGAGAGGAGGACGATTTAAACCCCTGTTCCATCTTAACAAAGGCCCATTGTGTTGGTCAGATTTTTTTCCCTTTACTCTTTCAGTCCCACCCTCCTTTCTCTCACCCACCCGTGGTCTATGACGGTCACAAGGTCGTTGGCTGCGAGTGCGAGTTTTCTGGGTTCGGCGAAGTCTCTTGTTGCTTGCACCTCCATTGGCTTCGCCTGCAAAGACAGAAGTGAAGAAGAACAATGCAAAGATGTTCTGACACATCATGTATTTCAGAGGCTTGATAAAGAGCCCCTCCTCTGATTTCGTCACCAGGGACAATAAAATCTGATCATGTTACACACCTCTGTCACCATTGTGCTCAGCTGGGCGAAGGTGGGCCTGTCAACAGGATTGCAGGCCCAGCACTTCCTCATGACTGTGTACAGTTCTTGCGGGCAATCTGGCGGTTTCTCCAGACGCTCGCCTTCCCGCTCCACACGCCATAAAATCTGGATTCAAGAGAGTGAATGTCAGAGATGCTAAAACTCTGAGTCATGGATCGTAATTACAAAAGCAAACAGGGCGGGGACGTATTCCCAGACAAATACGCCGACTGGCACGGATACAAACACTGCAAACATGGCGTGAACGTTGGCACGAGCGTGACGACGAGCGTGTACCTGTCTGCCTGACAGACCGAACCAGGGCTCCTCACAGTAGGTGAACATCTCCCACAGGGTCACACCAAACATCCACACGTCTGAGGAGTGGGAGAAGGAGCCGACACGGAGGCTCTCTGGGGCGCACCTGGGGGAGGAGCGCCACAAGGGGTGATTAGTGAGGATTTTAAATATCACTTCCTCCTCCACCTTAAAAATTTTCCCAGCAGCCCTCACCATGCAAACGGGATCCGTCTGTGTGCCGACATGACGTAGTGGTCCGTCTCCTGAGTCAGGCCTCTCATCAGGCCAAAGTCCCCGATCTTCACCATCTCCCTGGACGCCAGCAGGACGTTCCTCGCAGCCAGGTCCCTGTGGATGAATCTCTTGGTCTCGAGGTAATCCATGCCCGCCACGATCTGGTTAGCAAAGACCCACAGGCGGAGCAGGGGGTACTCATACTGACGCGATCGAAGGGTGTCGTAGAGTGAGCCCTGTGCAGCCAGCTCTGTTACCTAGAGGAAGGAAAAACAGGTCATTGAGCACTCCAGCACCTGAACACATCTTAGTTTGACTAGATTTATATATATATAAATGTTCCACGTTCAATCATCAAAACACACATCTTACCATCTTGAGGGGCTGTGTGAGCACCACCCCATACAGTCGGATGATGTTGGGGTGGTCCAACGCCTGCATGGTGGTCACCTCCTGCAGGAAGTCCGTCAGTGTGTCCGCCTGCCGGGACGTGCTGCTCCTGAGAGACTTCACTGCTACGGGCAACTGAGAGGAGTGAAAGAGAGACTCGATCAATTCCTTGGATCTAAAGACTGAAAACAGTCATTATAGCAGTTTTTTCCATCTTGGTATTTTCACTATAATGATACTGCACATACACTAAGAACAACACTGTGTTGAAACAATAATGTGCAGTAATGTAAAATAAAATCAGCATCACTTTTTCCCTAAATAAATTAGATTTAGCATTACATTTATATGTATGCTTGCACCAATCAAATACATAATATAGTATTTATTTTATAGTGCATGCTGATTGGGGATTATCTACTGTCAGATTGATATATATACAGCATTTATCTAAATTAATCTTGTTAATCTGTCTCTTACCACTCTCCCAGTGGGCGTGTGCCACTCTCCCTTCCTCACCACCCCAAACGACCCGGAGCCCAGCTTCTCTCCCAGAAGCAGCTCGCTGTCCTGGATCAGACTGGGCAGAGCCCGGCTCCCGCTCTCCTGACTCTGAGGCGGGCTTCCTCCGCTCCACGGCTCCCCCACATCCACGCTTCGGCCGCTCGCCACCTGTGGGCATCGATAAAAAGATGATGACTGAATACTATGTCTGATCACATACAGCAGATATATGACCACTGTGACAAAGTAAATACATGTTTCAGACCTTGTTCATCCATGATCGTGATTTTGTCTTGTGGCGTTTCAGAGCATCCCATAATCTTCTTTGTGCTGGAAGGAAAAAAAAGATGCATGTAAACAAAGTGATCAGTGATTAATCCATCAATACTGTAAATCCAAAGGTTGATTAGACACATTTAAAAGACAAACAGAGGAAGAGAAGATAAAGAAAAGAGCAATGATTTAAACCCATCTTTGTCTTGTGATGAATCAAGCATTAGTTGCCCAGACCTGTCTGAGAGAACAGGCTCTATAGATTTCCACCCAGCGTGGATGAGGCTCACCAGGTTTGCTGATTCCGATCTGCTCCAGGTCGGACTCCTTGACGTAGGCGAAGTGCTCGATGCGGGTGATGTTGAGGCCATCTCTGACCCGCAGGTAGAACTTCTCCAACTGGACGTCGGCCAGGAGTTGGTACAGCCACTGAGTGTCCTGGTCCATCACCATGACCCGGCCGAGACGCCTTTACAGACAAAGGACATAAGACAAGATGGAGACTTTGAGTATTTTTGTCCAGTTTTCCTCAGATTCCTAAACACTGAATCTCCTCAGGTCCTTTCTTTGTGGCCATTAAAACTAAACTAACAATAAAGAACCAGTGCTCTATCTGAAGCCTGTCTGCTCCCACTCAGGCCTTGTTAGGTTTTCATGGAGACCTAACAAAAAGCCCTCGGTGGAGGATGCCAGAGGGGATTGCTCAGCCTTTCGCCGTGTGCCAACTTTTGTTAGTGTCCTATCAGAAGGACTCACATTGGCAACTAATTGACTGTCTGCTCAGCTTTTGTTCAGCCATTCATAACCAACACGAAGCTTGAGTCATCTGTATGTGCTTTCACCTGCAAACAAGCTGTTAATGACCCAAATGAGAATGAAAGCAGATGAAGGAGATGCTGAAAAATGACAGAAGCACAGAAGTGAAGACACAAACAAGAACAGGTGGAAAACAGAGGTGAAAGATTTTCTTTCCCACAGAAGCATGAACAAGCAGGTCCGGTATCAGTATCACTTCAGCGGGTTGTGACTCATTATGAACCTCAGAGGCAAAAATCCTGCAGGGAGTCCTGAAGCAATGTGAAAAACTGAGAGGCGGAAACATTATCTCGCTGGTGGTTCAGGGGCACCAGTCAGACAGGATTCTGTTCACACATCCAGCATAGTATTTCTGACAGTGTTGGAGTCATGATGTGTGTTGAAAGCAGCGTGACTTTGAATCAGCTCCTGCAAGGCTGATTTGCATTTGTTTAATATCTTTAACGTCGCCTATTAAACAGTGTCCCGAGTCGTAACTGCAACAACAATTTGCTTAACTTCTTTTTTGTTTAAAAGTTAAAAGGTAGCAAATTCTTCTGTTGTTGGCTCCAGTCTCTGACATGTGCTCTTAATGTCAGCAGAGGGTTGTTCAGCCATAAATCTCCTGCTTATCAGAGAACCGAGCCCAACAGGAGGTATGAGTCATTCCCTGGTGAGCAAACCATGGGAAGACATTGACATCTACAACGAGCAGTGAACACAGCCACACTGTCTTCAGCTCAATCCTTCAGCCAACTCTCTGCAAAAACCTGGGTAAGAAGGTACGAGTCTGGGCTTGCATTCATTTCCAGGGACAACTCCCAATTAATTTGCACCCATCTTGAGTGAGTGGCAAATTCTCCACAGGTCACATTTGAATGCAAAATGAAAACACTCACACATGGATGCACGTCGGTAAACAGAGAAGCCTGTGATCGTCCTCTCTCTGTGTACAGAGGGATGAATCTTTAACCTGCACAGCTACTGAAAAAAACCTCCTCTCAGCCTGATGGCATGTGTGACCAAGCTATTTAGTTATGCAGCTGAACAGTCACAGGTTAAACTGGCCTGGCTTTTATCTTACACTTCATTATCAAAGGGCCATACTGATGTTTATCCAGCACAAATGCACTTTTGTTGCAGGGCACCTGTTTACCCTGGTGATGCCTGCTTCCTGCGGCTCAGCCCAAGAACAAATCAAGATCAGTCACACGCAGTCACACTCGTATCATTCATCTCTGACAAAGCTTCATCAGGAGAGACAAGGGCACAACAATAACAATAGATCACACCTATATTCTGATCTGTTATCAGAGGAGTGGAGGGTGTGACTAGTGAAAATTGTTCAAGATGCTGTGCATTTTTTTAAGAGCACAGAAGTGAAGGTATTCTGATCTTTTACTTAAAGTAGTGATACTGCAAAGTAGAGTACTGCCTGCAACTATTACCAAAATATACCTGTGTGTACTATAAAAACTAAAAGCAACACCTCTCAGTATTTTGTTAGTATATGTTATATTATAGGATTATTATCATTGGAGTGTTAGCAGCATTTTAATGTTGAAGGTCTATGAACCACTTTGCAAATTTTTAAATAGTTTAATCCATAACAAAGCTCCATATTTTAGAAACTCACGTGTTTTTGTACAATAATCCTAAAAGTAAATTAAAACTTTAGCTGTCTGACAAATGTAGTGAGTAAAAAGAACAGTGAAGTGAAAGTACCTTAAAACTGTAATCAAGTACAATAGTTGTAACACAATATCTGGCATGAATATTTATTCTCATTATTCTATAAAAATACATTATAACATTAGTCTCAAAAGTTTCAAAAAGTGGATTTAATGACTAGTTTGTCAGTTTTTAAGAGCAGATACAGATTTTTCATTGAAACTAAATGAAGCCTGATTGTTTCGTTAAACTTCACACTGCAGCTTCCATATAAACCAGATTACAGACAGTTAAAAACTCTACTCACCTTTTATCAGAATAATAAGTTTCTCTGGTTGTTGACAGCTTCTTTAACCAAACACACCCTGGAACAAATGCTCCATGTTGGCATTGAAACCTGCAGCGACGTCGACGGAGGGTTTTCCCACTAATCTCCACTTTTCTCTGGATCCTGAACTGGTCCTTTCTGAAAATCAACAATCTGATGTACTCGGTAAATGTGATACACTCAATCAAAATGTGCCCTATATTTATAAAGTTACATGTGTCATTAATCTTATAGCGCTCGTCTGTGATCTACCTGTTTTCAACTCTTGGCTCCGCCCCTCTCCTGTTGCTCAGCTGACCACACCTCTACCTGCCTTCATCACCAACACCAGAGAATATGAAATTACATGCACAGGTAATAACATTATCCAATGCTTTAAATAATCTGCAATCACAACAAATGTGAGTTAGAGACACACTGGATGCAGAATTTAACATGTAAAGTTTACAATCATGAACTTAAGTTACTTTTTTTAGGCACAAAAAACTGACTAAAACTAGTTTATTGGGGACACAGAGCTGAGACTGTTCCATCATGATGTAACATTGCTTAATATAGTGTTTGATTTAGTTCTTATTTCTGTACCTGACATAAATTCTCCTTCATAAAAGTTACAATGTTTAGTCTTTGTTTGAAACTGTTTTTGTCTTAATTCAATTATTTATTGTGATGTTGATTCAAAACAACATTTTTTTTATTTTAGTAGACAAATGTTTATGAAAGTAGACTATGTGCAATAAAATATAATAAAATTAAACAGTACAACTATTGTCAGCCCCCAAAAGGACCATAAATCCTTTGTGAAACGCTGAATTTTTTACACTGATCATATGAATGAAAGTTGACTAGAAACATGTAAAATGCAAAGTTAAATGAAAGAGTATCGTTAATGTCAGCCTCTAAAATGACCATAAAGTTGAAGAAGCTCCTTTGTAAAACAGTGTCACCAAATTATTACTTATATTTATTGCATGACTGCATTAAATTGCATTAGTTAAGTTGAATATAATGAAATGGAAACATAACACATCAAACATTTGTTGTGGTGTGTTGTCGTGTTGTTTGTTGTCACTATAACAAATTATATAGGTCAGTAAAAAATTCCTATTAGTCATAGCTGCATTACAAATGATTACTGTATACAACACTTTTAATTTTCTCCAATGACCAGTGACCTCAGACGAAACTTGCCGTGAGCCATGAGTCAAATAAAGAAACACAAATGGTTTTCTGTCTCTGTCTTTCTCTCCTCCATACCTGCTGTTGCCAAGCAGGTTTGACAGGATTTTTTTCATCCTCCCATGTGACTGATCATTTGAATGCAAACCAGCAGCACGGTGAAGTCTGCACTTTGCACTTCCTGGTACAGTATCTCCCATAGTCGCTCCTCCCTGCTTTGCCTGAACCACTCAACACACACACACACAAGAGATTTGAGTGAAGCAGCCATTCAAAGGCACACCAGAGCTGCTGCTGAGGAAATCTGTTTACTCTTCTTTCATGCACTTCCAGCTAAATCAGATTAAAAGACAGATGACAGATACATTTGTTTTTAATCAGGAGTTCATAGGAAATCACATCAGCACGTTTTATCTCCTGATAAAGTATGAGGCCATTATTTTTAAAGTTGTTTTTCATAATGCTACAGCAAGAGCTTCACACGCAATGACAATGCAATAAATGAGTTGAAGCATCAGACACAACTTATGTAAATCATCCTTGACCCACCCGACAGGTATTTAGACAGAGGCCTGTCATTTCCTGCATTTGATGAGTGGTTGATTCTTCAGGGCGAACAAGGAGTGCGTGGGCCCAAAATTTACACTCCTTATGCCGTCTTAAATCTGTGAGGCTGAAGTTTCTGAGTGTCAGTTTTCAGTGTGGGAAACCTTCTCTGTTGTGTTTCATGTGTTTCGAGGAGTGGCCTGTAAATCACTGCTGGGAAAATGCAGCATTAGTTATGAATTGAGCAGTGGAAATAGTAAGAATGAGCAGAGGGAAATATAGTTTTAACAGCTTTGAGGCTCATGTATGTTTGAGAGCGTTCATGTAAAAAAAAGGGTCATCACTCTGAATATACATAATCTGTGTTTAGGACATAAATATAGGTCATGAATCCAAACTGTGAACATTGTGAAATTAATGCAAAAGGAATGAAATACATGACGTATGACAGAGGAACAATGAGTGGACAGGTCTTAGGCAAGTTGATTCATCTGTTTGTATTGTTTCTAACAAAGGTCACGTGTCACAGAATTCAAAAGGTGAGAACGTGACGAGAGCTAGTGGTTTTATTTTTTACATAAAGGTTTATACTGGGACTGATGACAGTACAACTCTTAAGCTTCACTGATCTGTCCTCGCATTAGTCACTCCTGTGTAGCCAAACGCTCTTCAACCTTTCACCTTATTTTAAATTTTATTGAGATTCCAAAGTTTCAAAAGACATCAAATATATATCAAACTGAATTTTTGGGGAAATCTGTCTGAAATAATTCACAGACATCTAGAATATTTGCATTTGTATGAAATGATGGAGCCATTAATAAAAAACTAACAAGAACATTTTAAGAATATTTTACTCTGTGTAAACATAATATATAATATTAGAGATACTGTAATTGTCAAACTGATTATGTCCTGGGCAAAGCAAAGTGATTCAAATAGGATGAAACCAATTAAAGTAATTTCCAGAGGGTAAATTTTAAAAAGGTACAAACAGGATACAGATAATTAGAACAAATATACTTAAATAACAAAGGAAATATAGAAAGATTACCCATTGATGAATATGATAAATGTGCAAAACCAGTTGTACAGTCCTGATATTTCGGATCAAAGTGACACATATTAAATACATACTTTCATATGGCCTACATTTGCATTTGTTTAAATTATTGTAAATCAGGTTTCTACTTCAATGTATTTCCAAGTTAAAATCAAGGTTGATGATTTATGTTAAAGAGATCATATCCCATCATATTGTGTGAAATAATGTGAATAATGTAAAGATGACATGAGTTAAAATGCTACTTAATTATTGATCATGAACACCATTAATACAAAGAGTAGCAGCCACCAAGACATCAGTGAAGGTGCATCCTAAAAAAGTACATATATCATAATACTGATACCGAGATTATTATTGCGGTATACCTTTATTAAATAGAAAAATTAAAAAGCGTAGTGATTAAATAGTCCTTTTCTCATGGAGAATTAAAAATATATGTCACATGTTGGCAAATCCAGACAAAGAGCAACACCGGCCCCTGCTGTTTGACTGCAGTAATGGCTATTTGTCGCCGGTGGTAACGTCATCATATAGCGACAAAAAAATTCTTCTTTTTCACGACTTAATGTTGATAATTAAGCTCAACATTTGTTTTTATGTTCGGATTTGGGTCGGGAAATTACGTGAACTAATTTTACAAGCGAATTTTAATTTAAACTACCGGTTTTCTTCTGTACAAAATAAAAGTCACCGGAAGTCCGTTTGTAAACACATGGCTTACAGTCGTGTCTGATGCTCAATTATGACCAAACTGTTTGATTTAAAGTTTCCAGAAGAATGTAAGACTCTTCCCGAAGGCTTCTGGTCAGCATTGGACGTGTGGATAAAGAAACCTCATGTTGTGAACAAACGTCTTTGTGGAGTAAAGGAGACAGAAAGTGAGCATGTGGGTAAAGAAGCTGTGGAGTTCCTGCTGGAGGATCCTGATGTCTCTCATCATGTGTTGTCATTCCTGACCAGCCGGGTTTCACCTGCTCAGACACATGAAGAGGAAAAACCCTGGACTTCTAGTGTCAGGACAATTATCCCTAAAGTCAACTGTTATGGGACAAACCTGCATAAAGAGGTTATACTAAAAGGTAAGAGTGGACATGAAAGGCTCAACCAAACTCTGTTCTCTTTTTACAGCTTTTTAAAATTGTCTTTGTCTTTTCAAGACTTCAGCAGACAACAAGTGACTTTTCTGCCATTTGAAGAGGATTCAGAAGGGCAGGTGTGTCTGAAGAGGAGCAACATTTACCAGATCCAGCTCCTCCATCAGGACTGTGAGAAATGGTGAGTAAAAGCATCATCTGCCCAACTAAGAAAGTCCAAATATTAAATGGAGGTCAAAATGACAACACTGACCAGATAAT
The DNA here is from genome assembly GCA_037975185.1 of Centropyge bicolor. Taxonomy (NCBI): domain Eukaryota; kingdom Metazoa; phylum Chordata; class Actinopteri; family Pomacanthidae; genus Centropyge; species Centropyge bicolor. The sequence goes on from JBBMOC010000079.1 coordinate 1,565,321, forward strand.
ATAACAATAATACAAGATAATCACTGAACACCAACATTTATCAAGATGGAGATAAACATAGAAAAATAATTGCAGATTAATTATTAATGAAAATAATTGTTAGTTGCAGCCCTGTTTGTGATATATATTCAGATATCAGTTGCAGTAGGTGCTTTGATAGTGTGGTTTTTGGACAACAGGATCTGGACTATTAAATTTACTATAATGTTGTATAACAATATAAAGACAATAAGGAGGAGGTTTTATTTAATGGCTTTTTTTTGTCTGTGGAAATGTTTTAAAATTCTGATTTTAAATTGCGTCTTGCTTTCTATATCTGACGGATTAAAACAGGTCAGTAGGGCAGAACATCGAGGAAACATTAAAAATGTAATCCTCAAGTGAATGTGCTGGGTAGATAAACTGAACCTGATTTGATGGGGAGGGACAAAAGAAGGACTGTTCAGCAATCTGTGGGTATATCAGACCTGAGCTTAGCTGCTGAGCCTCTATTAACTCCAGATTCCTCCCACATGCTGTGCAATATGTGAAGATTTGTCTGTGCTGGAACACTATGGGATCTATATTTGCTATGTGGTAATTTGATTAAGTGCATTAATTTAGAAAAATGCATTATCAAATCACAAAACTAAACAACTGAAGATCTTAACAATTTATTTTGACACAGTGACTCCTAAATACAGGCACTGAAGATTAAATAATAAAGCCTACATTGGGCACACAGGCTATTCAACCATGTGCTTTAGTCGCACATATTCCTCAACAATTGGGAAGTTAAATGCTCATAAACCAGTTGACACACAGTAGATCTGCAGTTCTAGGACTCTGGAGCAGTTTTTAAAATGATAATTTATAAATTAAAAGACACCTAGTTGAACTAGTTAACTCTGGCTTGATCTGCAGGGTGTTGGAGCTGCATGCGTTGACTCCAGATGCGTGGTTCTCTGATGGCGTGGCGTACCCGAGGCTGCCCTGGCTGTCCACTGATCTGCTGCCTAAACTGGTGCGCTGGGCCACCGAGTGCAAGAGCAGCGAGTTCAGGAGCACGTTGTCCCTGCTGCCGGTAGAGAAGTACAGCCTCATGTACCAGCAGCTGAAGGAGAAGTACAAGGCCATGGTCAAGGTAAAGTCGATACAGTGTAAAACCCCTTTCACACTGGACACAGAAAGGGTACAATCAGCAAAGGTCAACCATGCTGCTTGTCTAATGGCAATTTGAAAGGAGTCACATGTTTTTGATAGGTTTACCAACATTTAAAACCCCCCCACATATGACGCTAATTTTGATATATTAATGGTATAAGACTGTTTTCTATTTCACCTCCTCTGATAGTTTAATCCTGTTTGAGGTTGGTTAGTCATCTTTGTTACTCATATGGTTTTTCACATCCTCTCTAGGTTTGGCCTGAGGTCACAGATCCTGAGAAGTTTGTCTATGAGGATGTTGCCATTGCTACATATCTCCTTGTGAGTTCAAACCTGGTTATTAATATTGCTTCATGAACAAAATCAATGATTGATTGAAGTGGGTCGTGAAGATTGATATGTGACTTGAAGAATAGGCCTCATGCCTCATGTGTCTTTTTGCGCTCACTTTAAAGGTGTACAGGTGTAGGTGTGTGTGTAGGTGAAACTCATTTTTATCTGTCACATGTCAGGTCATGCAACCAAATCTGGGTCAATCTATTTGAGTGTGAAACATAGCTTTGACCCAGTAAATCTATTGGTCATGCCAAAGGCAGGTGAAAGGGTGTCAGCAGCAGCAGCAGGTGTCACACTGCAGATGTAAATTGGGTTTTACTGACATGATTGAAAGCTCTCCTGAACATACAGCAGTATTGAGTCTCTGTCACTGTACTGCAGGTGTTGTGGGCTGAGGAACGAGCAGAGAAAGGTCTGACTGCCAGGCAGTCCTTTTTGGACCTGGGCTGTGGAAACGGCCTGCTGGTTCACATACTGATCAATGAAGGGGTAAGTCAGGTCCTGAGTGAATATTGGCCTCCTTCCTGTTGAGATGATTAATTTCTGAATGTATGAATCATTAGTGATGAATCTTCACGCTCAATCGCTTGTTTTTGCATTGAAGGTCCCATCATTGATGACAAGAATATGATTTTAATGCCACTTCCTGGTTAAACGTTTACTGAAAAACACAAAAGCCACTGAAAACAAACACAGTGTGATATTTCTGATAACTCTGATGTAGATAGGTGGTTATTGACCTGATAACCTTATAAGCAGTGGTCATATGGACCTAGTTTTGTACTGAAATGAATGCAACACTTTCATCCTGCAACAGATTGAATTTACCTAGAATCCAAAACTGAACTGAGGATAGTCAGAAGCCTTAATTTCACATTATTATTATTATTATTGTTGTTATTATTATTATTATTATTATTATTTACCTCTTTATTTCCAGCACCAGCACAAATGGCTTTGCTTGAGAGATGAGTGAAGCTCATAATAATCAGAATAGATGTTGATTTTATTTCCCTTTGAGCAACTAACCAATTAAATGAATACTTGTTGCAGCTCATGTCTTCACCAAGCTGGTGAACAATCTGACTGACCCACTGACACTGCCACACCAGAGCCATACTACCCATTTAATTAGCAAAAAAAGAATTGCCACTATAAATTTAAACTTTACCTTTGCTTAAACTGACAACTATTAAATCCAGATAAACCGCCTCTTGTTAAATGCTGGACCCTCAAAGCAGATGTCTTTCAATCAGCCAAATCTTCCCTGGATGGTTAATCAATGACATGGGGCTGGTCAGAGCCCGGGTGAAGGGATTCATCTGTCATTATATTCAATCTGTAGTTCCTTGTGCCTTAATGGCCAATCACAAACGAGCAGAGGTGTAATTGAAATTACACACTGCGGTTGATAGTAGGAGTGTGACTGTGGCTGAGAGCGATTAGCTGACCGTCACGCCGTCTTGTGTTTCAGCATCCTGGAAAGGGCATCGATGTTCGTAAGAGGAAGATCTGGGACATGTACGGCCCCCAGACTCTGCTAGAGGTGAGTGGGCTGAGCGTGAAGGAGGCGGATCAATTGTAACCATATTGAGGTTTTTAATTAGTGTTATTATCTTTTCACGTGGAGTCACATCATCACATGCTCGGAGGTGTCTTTTCAGCCGCCGTCGCCCCCTCTCTGCTGCTTAATGCTTCACTTTGAACCAAGTTGAACTGTTGAATCTGCTGCTGGTTTGAGAGAAATACACATTTTACAACATGAGGAAATATTTTCTATTAAAGCAGAAAACAGGAAAACACTACTGCTGCACAGGGGGGGTGAACACTGAATCCAGACAGGTTCATGTAAACACACACATCTGCAGGGAAACCTGGCCCCAAAACACTGCACTTTCCCGTCTCCCTCCTGGTCTCAGTCATTCATTTGACAACTAGCTGCTGACTGCTTCCATTTCAGGTCATCTATTATTGACTTATTTTTGTGGAGCAGATGTGGCAGACCAATCTTTCTGCGGCCCCCAGGGGTGCTGTACTCAGCCCTGAATTTTTACTTTTGGAAGCTTTCTCTGAACCTCACAGGCCTCACTGCTCTTAACTTAGCTCATGTGTGATGTTGGTGATGGCCCTGTCTGTTGCAATAAGCCGAATATGAAAAGCTTTCTATAAATTCTAAGCAGCATTTGTTAGCATTGTGTTATTTTGATCACGCAAAAGTCATAGTTTGGCAAGAAAAATATGTTCCAGCCCAAAGACGAGATGAGATGAATTTCCATAAAGTGATTCAGAATCAAATCATGCTGGCGTGCATCTCTTCTGCTCTGAGCAGCTCTTGTGCTTTTTGGGTCTTTGCTATTTCAGGAAAAGGCAATTACTCCAAGCGAGAGCTTCTTATTCCCGGGTACGGACTGGTTGATTGGGAACCACTCAGACGAGCTCACACCGTGGATCCCTGTTATCGCAGCCAGGCGAGTCATCAGCAGACACAATCTCACTCAGCGGCTCAAGTGCCAGCTGATCTCACCAATTGGGAATAACATTATGTGCAGAGGGAGGATGTGTGAATGTGTGTGTGTCTGCTCTTGTATGCCTCTTCATGAGTGTGTATTTTGCAAGGCAACCACCTGATGGTGATGTTGAGCCTCAGAGTTAGAAATCGACTTTTCTCTGATGTGACAACAGATGATAATCTCTAGTAGTGGATTGTTATTTCCTGTCTGTTGAACTGTCAGAATCCTACTTAAAGGAACATAAGCAGCACACAAACTCAGTTCATTTTCCCTCTGAAGATTTGTAACCATCATTTTCTTTGGCACTGGCTGACAATTTGTCTTTTGCTCTCGCTGCAGGTCTTCTTACTCCTGCCGCTACTTTGTCCTGCCCTGCTGTTTCTTTGACTTCTATGGAAAATACCAGAGGCGCCAGTGTAAGAAGTCTCAGTATAAGGAATACATCGACTTCATCACTGAGGTCAGCCAAGTCAGTGGCTTCAACACTGAGGAGGACTGCCTGAGAATACCGTCCACCAAACGGGTAAGCTCACAAAGTCCAGAGTCACAACTGTGCTTCAGGATGTTTGTGTTTGACCTCCTATATTTTACACTTGTCTTATTGTAAAAGTGGAAGTGCAGCTTTCCTGGTTTGATTCTTGCTGTGCCCATATCTACTGTCAACTATCAAATGATTGATTATTATAAATTAAAAAAGAAGAAATGAAGACAGAAATTCTTTTGCACCTCCATTAAGTCGATGGGCTTCAGAGCAGAATTAAAAAAGAACTTTCAAAATTGAAGCAGCAGAGCCCAACATTTCATGACCAGCAAAAACCTTGTATCCTATACTTCCCATAATGCAACTGGATAATGCCATTATACCTATCCATACCCCAAGTTTGTAACACTGACTTCTTTGTTATAAATTTGAAGCCTCAAGCTGAAACTGAGATAACCTGGGTAGAGTTTTTAGGTTTATTGCTCATTACATAGAGAACTAATTTTGAACCACCTTTGGGAAGAATGAACATGTGAGAGTCTGTACATTCTAGATCAAAAGCTCAGTTGTTGCTGTCTACTTTTCCCATTTTAGAGCACGACATGTGAAAATACTAAAATACTCTCTGAGTGAGACTTTTCTCTCTCATTAGATGATTGACAACTCATGCAATTGGACTGTGAGTTTTCTGGGCTTCTAAACCAGTGCTGTTAAGGCTACAAACTCTGTGCTGGTTAAAATAGATGTGCTCTGTGAAAATTTAATGATGCTCAGGTTTTTCAAAAATTGTGAGTCACCACAAGAGATCCTTGACCACACAGTCGTTAATGTGTACAAAGAATATTAGGCCGATGGACACACACACACATACACACACATGTACAGAGGACGTTACATTGACTTACATTCATTTCCTAACCATAACCACACCCACTACTTGTATAACCTTAACCCTGAACCCAACCCCAACCTTAAGCCAGTAAAGAAGGTGAATCTCTGCAGTGTGACTGTGTAAACAGATTTATGTCCTCACAAGATGAGCAAAACATGCACACACACACACACACGCATTCGACCAAACGCATGATCTCTTCTTGGCTTCGCCTGGCGGAGATAATTAGTTTTAGCTGTATCCGCTACCATGCATTGTACTTGGATTATTTTTAGGACAGGCTTTTTGAAAATGACCACAATACCAGGAAGGATGAGTCTAATCTGCTGATATATATATATATAGTACTATATATAGTACATGTTGACACTCTTGTAGCTTTTCACAGTACTGGCAGTGTGTGAAGAGACTACATAGTGATAGAATCAGTGGGTGGTAAAAGTCAAGGCAGCACACTGGTTCCTTGAATAGCTCATGCACATGTACCTCATACTGATAAAGTCGTAAGTGTGGCTCTGACTTTTGTTGCATCTGTTTTTTGTCTCAGATTTTTTTCAGTCTTGACTTTCCTACAAAGTAGCCATGTCATATTTTTTTCTCATAAAAAAGACTAAAATGTCTCGAGAGTGTTTAGATTTCTCAGCAAAATGATTATAAAATGTGTTCTTGTTCGTCAAACAGGTACAGCTGTGCATCCTGGCCTTTTCTCCACCTGAGCCTCATTTAGTCTAGACAGACAGAAATAGTCCTTATCGTCCCCAAAGGGACATTTCCTTCACAGCTGGTAGCCATTAATGGCTTAAATGTGCATGGACACATACAAATAAAGCTTTGTCCATAGTAACACACATATTGAGGATTTGTACTGTCATTTTCTACTTTTGAGCTTCTGGCTTTCCAGTTCTGAGCCTCGGCACCCGTGGGAGTCCACCTGACATTCAGCTCCTCTGTCTGCAGGTGTGTCTGGTGGGGAAGTCGAGAAATTACCAGCTACCTGACGAGGCCGAGGCCGAGCGTCGGAGAGCTCATTACGTCGAGAGCCGTCAGACTGCCTCAGGGGCCGCAGTTCAAGGGTCAGACATCAGAAATGATGGCGACTGTTGTCATGGGAACAGAGACACTGACAGGACCCCCCGGAGCGGCTGGGGAGCCGGGTTCCAGCCCAGAGACAGGGTTGAAACGGTTCGAAACTGCGCCGCTCTCCCACGGGACTTTGTTGACGGCGTCGTCCTGCGGGTTGCTAATGTTCTTCTGGGAATGACCGAGGACGACGGCGGGGCTTCTTCTAAAGACTGGAACCGAGGAGGTAAAGCGCCGACAGCCACAAAGCACACAAGATAAACAAATAACACAAGTCTCTCTGGACATGAGCTGCTGTGATGAAAAGGTTCAGATTAAGTCCAGAGTAAGACACATTATCTCTGAAGCTGTTAATATTTGGCACTTTCTGAATTCATTACTTTTTAATATGCCCATATAAAAGACGAGATTAGTATCTGCAGAAGTAGTGAAGAAAAAAAAGGTCAAAGTTTTCAGACTGGCTGGCAATTGGATACAAAAGGTTGTATTGCCTTCATTTTTTGTCTCTTGAGGCTGATTATGAAACCTCTGTTCTAACAATCATTGCCTCAGAACCAACATTATTATTATTATTAGTTTGCTGTCTTTGTGCTGAAGTGCGTCATAATGGTGGCTTTTAGAGTTACTGAAGCAGAGTAGTTTGACTTCAGGTTTGTAGTAGCTGCACATTTAAATAGCTGTACATTTTTATACATTCCTGAGGCGTAATATAAAGCAAAACAGGTGTCAAAAAGTTGAGATCCAGGGCAGCTATAGATGTAATATAAATACCTCCAAAACAACGCTGACGAATCACTTCTCACATCTCAGCTCCCTTAAAATATATGCGCTTCATGGCACATTGGCAGGTTCCTCAGCTTCTGAACCTCCCGTCTGATCCCCCCTCCATCATCCCATCTAACCCTCCACCTCTCTCGTCAACACCCTGTCCCCTCTCGGCATCAGTCGGCGGGGCCTTCGTGACACAGAGCGAAGCCGCTTTGAACTCCGCATCTCGCCCTCCGCCAGCCTCCTCCTGCGCCGCACGGTGCAGCGAGCGCAACAAACGCACATGGCATCACACACACACACACACACACACACACACTGTTTTACTCACACAGCGCCCACGCATCACCTTTGTCAACGCCTCTGCACCCCCACTGCCACACAGACGCACACAATATGAATGAGATAAGGAGACGAGGACGGCTGTGATTAAAACAGAAAATTCTCTGTCAGGATGTCAGCGCTGAAATTAGAGGTGGAAAATATGAAGGAGAGCGAATAAAGGGAGTGTGTGACTCTGTATAGAGATGACTGGATGAATAATGCACCACCAGCTATGATTTATGCATGAGTGTGCATTTGTATTGAGGTATTCCTACCAGTTATCTGCTGTGTAAGAACAAAGGGTAAATTCAGGGTAAGCCAGTCTGTTGAATAGATCCAGAGGCCTCAGAGTCGTCGAAAGGGCTTTGAGATTCAGTTTCTCTCCATTTTTAATGCATCTTCAAAGAGTGTGAAGGATTATTGATATTTTATTTGTTTTGATATTTAAGGTGATACTTTGTTAACATTGTTACATGGCCCTCTGGCTTTAATGTGAATCCAAATTTTATTGAACATATTTCTCAGTTGTGAGTCCGCTTTTTAATCTTTCATTCCAAGTGCAAACAGATCACAAAACGTTCAGCTCATGAACAAACAGGTTTCTGCAATGTATAAAAAAGAGCTTGTTGCCTGTAGATTTTCCCTATTTGCGCAAACAAATTGGTGTTTGCTGTTGGATATGTATGCTACCTCACCCGTGGAAGTGACAAATTGAAGCTTTAACAAAACACAAGCAGCCATACAAACAGTAACAATGGAGGACTATGGAAGCTTTTTTTAGATCCGTGTATGTAAAATGCTGCTGTCTGGATTGAACCTGAGCATCAGCTGAAATCTTATGGCAACAAATGCATGTGCTCATGTATTAGTCTGCATGAAAGAGGGAGTGGGTACAGTATGATCTTAACAGGTGGGTGCCTCCCATCGCATTAGTCGATTTATTGATTAGCCAGTCAACAATCGCTTAAATCGTGTTTTATAATATTCAAATACTGAGTGAAATAAATGACAGCACAATGTGGTAGAAAACACTCAGCATAGGTTTTTTTCTTTTCTTTTAGCAGAGGAACCAAATAGTAACATTTCCCTCTCAGATTGGTTTCATTCAGTAGTCTCTTGAGTCCTGAAGTGGTAAAACTCTAGTATTTAACAAGAAAATGGAAATTATTGAAAAAAGTCAGAAAAAGAAACAGAAAAATGTTCTCTTCTTTCCAACCTTTTTACTAATCTTCTGACCCTTTGGAACAGTTCTGACTGGCAGCTTAGGTAAAGAGAGCTGTTTTTGAGCATTTCCAGATTTTGATGGACAATAAAATCAAGGCACAGGCAGTCCCGTCTGACAGCTGCGCTCTTGGTACCTGAAAACGATCCTTCCAAACGGTTTAGTCACCACTCAGCAATGCTTGAGCTAATTTTCTCCACTCAGGCTGATTCTGAATTGGCCTAAGCAGCAAAAAAACAATCATCCACAACAAGCAATCAATTGCTGGCCCCATCTTGGCGTTTTGCACAGGGGACGTTCAACCTCGGAAACATCCAAGTGTACGGCCGGCCAAGCCATTAATAATCGTCTGCGTTGGTCTTGGTCCAAGCAGCGTCGACTCTGTCAATACTGACCTTCTCCCATTAATCCCCATTAACATCGTAGGCAGCCTTAAACAGTGTATTGATATTATATTAAGGCCTGCAGCTCCCTGGTGTCTGGGCTGTGGGACGGCAGCCTGCCCAGTTTCACAGGATGGTGTTTGGCCGTGCGAGTGTCTGTGAATGTGGGAGTGTGTTGCATATTTTGGGGATTAACTCAGAAATTTGACCAGCTAAATTTAGAATGTTTTAAAGTGGACAATATGTTTTCTCACGAATTTCAGTGGCAGGAAAACAAGTTGTAGAAAAATGTCATAGCTCTGAATCCAGTTACTGCAGAACTAATGAAACTGACCAACTGACAATATAACTCAATGTGAAACTCTCTCATAATCTGGTCTGTAAACCAACAGGGATTGCCTGAAGTGCCACCAGAGGTTTGGTGTTAAAGTATGATGAAGATCGCATTAGGACGTCTGCAGATTTAGGTCAAACATTGTTATGAAAAGGCACAACGGAGCATTAGAAATCCAGTGCTGTGTCCCTCTCCAATATGAGGAGGAAGGGGAGGAGGATTGTCATTTATATAAACCAAAGGTCAGCCCTGATTGAATTCTCTTCTGGGGGAAAAAGGGCAAAGCCAGAAATACCGAAAATCTCCTGACGCGGAGCCCGAAGGCGGGGTGCTGTGAACACGAAGGGGTCCGCCATTTACTATTCCCTCAACTCTTATCATAAGACTTTGTGTATTTCAAACCCCCCTGTCTCGATTTTTGCTCTTTGGTATCTAAAATTACCGCCCCGGTGGGGGGGAGTGACGACAATGACTCATGCTCTGGAGCGGCCGCTGGGAGATGCAGCGGTGAGATGCATGCTGGTCGCTCTGACAGCTTGTTGGAGCAGCTTTAATTGAGCACACTTCACAGCCCTGACTAACACTAAAAGACAGTGACTGAGGTGGTTATATTTTCCCCCTGTAAAATGTTCTGTATATAGCATTTATCACTCCGTCACTCCTGGAACATTTTCTCTGAGCTGATGTCAGACTGCAGCCATGGCTCAAAAAACGATCGACTCCAGCCAATCAGCTCTATCGGATGTTCCTACCTTGCACGGATAAAAATTTTTTCTGTGCATGCCCGAAGCAGCGTGTTAATATATTGATGAACACAACGTCGATAGACCCCCCCCATGCTCCTTTGTCACTCTGTTCTTTGCTCTCGTCTTTCATCCTCCTCTTCAGGCAGCCTCTCTGTGAGCGAGGTCGCCGGGCTGCTGGAGCAGGAAACCCTGCAGCTCCTGAAGAAGGAGTGTGGAGGTCTGCAGACGCTGCTCAAGAACAACCACCAAGTCTTTAGAGGTAGAAGGACAACTCGATGATATACATGGTCATAGCTGGTCCACTTAAAACTGGGAGGAAATGTGTGTTTTCCCGAGATGTGGTTAATCCACTTTGCTGCTCAATAGCAACTGATTTTCAAAGGAGCGTTTTATTCTGAAGAGGTCTTGTCTCTTCCTGTCGTTCCTTCTCTTTCAGTGGAAGGAGGGAGGGTGCACATAAGAGACTGGCGAGACAAAAAGTCCTCCAGGGCGGATAACAAGAGGAAGCCCGTCGCCCCCGGTGCCCTGAAAACACGTCCCTGCTGGTTTCACGATCACCACCCTCAGCGCTGCCCCCTGCAGGCTGAACACTGCGCCTTCGCCCACGGACCCGATGACCTCCGACCCTCGACCAGACCTCTGAAGAAGTTAAAAAACGATGCCTTTTGATTGGCTCATTCCTCCTGAACACTTTTATTTCTTCAATCAAGTAAATTGAGTGACCGCTTTTCTAAATAACAGCCTTCACTCTGCACGTCAGCACTTGAACCTGCTGCGAAAAGTTCCCGGTTTTATTGATGCATCTTTTCTGGGAATTGAAATTTCACAGTATCACAGTGTGTGATGTTTCCTGGTGCTGCTTCAGGTTTCACTGTTGGAGCTCATTGAAACCTTTGGTTAATTTTGTCTTCTGAAAATTTAATTTCCAGGAATTATTTTGTCTTTTTATTTATTTAAGGACTTTTGTCAAGCTCAAAAATTATACCCTTAATGTATATTAAAGTGTAATTGAAGACACATCTTTTTAAAGATTATCAAGTCATTCGTGATCCTGGTGAGAGGTTTGTCGAGCACTGAGGGTATTTTTCAACTTTTCACTCCCACTCTGCAAAACTTTAAAAGCTTCAACATACTTCACTTAGACAGTCAATTCACCTCAGACAGGTACTTTGAGGTTCACAGACAGGGCGGTGGAAAAAGAGCGGACGGCATTGAACAAAGTAAATGTTAGCGGTATGAATTATTTGTTGGCAGGAGTTGAGGGGTGAGCTGCATGTCATCCCCTCCGGACGGGCGCTCGCTGCTGCGTCTCTCTGACACAGTTTGCCATCACCCCGTGGCTCAAATGTCAGAGACACTAAGGCCCACCCAGGGACGGCAGAGAGGTGATGGGAAGCGCCTCCTCGGGGTTTGTTATTGTGTGCCACAACAGTCACACCATTCATGCCTTAAAGGACAGACAATTTAGATCTATTCAATATTTATTCATGTACAGATGAAGATTGTGAAGTGACAAAGGAGACTGGGAACACTGTCGATAGCATCATTTGATTCAGTGTTTAACAATGTGCTCTGTGCAGGTTTCTGACATTAAATGATATCTTGGTTATCTCTGTTTACTATTTGGAGCTGCTTTTGTGTAAACCTGAAGTTAAAGGGTCATTTAACTAAAATTATGGTAAATATTTCCTTAAATTTAGTGGTGTCTTATCGAAGCCTGTTTCTGCCAGGAAAAGAGAAAATAGGAAATATTGACAAGACAAAAATGACTATTTATTAAATTTAAAAAAAATGTGACAAAATATCTCATAATTTCATGTGAAAAATACAATATTTTTAGTTTATGTTTAATACTTTTGACTTGGTTTCTCAAGGTTTTGACTTTTAAAGACTAAATTTTGACTTATCTCATAGTTTTGACTTCTTATAATCATGACATAAAAAGACTATTGACTTTATTATCTTATGCTTTTGACTTAGTGTCTCATAATTGTCAGTAACTGAGTCATTATTTTGATAAAGTTATTCTTTAAATTCCGATCATTTTGACTCCACTGTGTCACAATTTTGACTTGGTGTAAAAAGTCTGGCTTAGTTTTCCATTTTTTTGATATCTTATAATTAAGATGAATTGAGCATTTAAAACTCAACTGCATCATAAACACACCTGCCTCATGTAGCCCATGTGTGTTATGTGAGTCCATTCCCTGGTTTTCCTGTTCAAAGGATAAATCCATAGTGTGTTTGAGAGAGACATCCTCGGGTTAGTTACACATTAGCAGACTGGATGCCCCCATATCCTCTGGAGCTCAAAGGCTGTGTCACTGAATATTGATGAAGACGTACATGTTATTTACTCAGCCTGACCACCGGTTCAACACAGGGAGGGAAAGCCAGCATCCTGGTAGTTGGTCCTGGATAAGTGTGAGAGCAGATAGATAATTTACCACAGACGAGAGGCTATTTAGACGTACGGTAAATGATGCTTCAGCTGTGATGGACGTAAACTCCGGTGGAGCTGAAAGCGAGTGTGGTTGTGTTGTGACAGGAAGTGCTCAGTCATAATGTTCACAGCTATGAGTGGGTTTTAATGACCTGTTTAAATCATTTCTCCCTCTCTCGCCCCACCCCCGCGTCATTATTCTTCCAGGAAGAAATCAATTCATGAAAATACTCCTGCCGCTCCGGGTCCGCAAAGATCAGCCAATCCAATCAACCCGCTGCCCTACATTTAACTGCCGAGGAGTGTGACGTGAGCGCGGAGCGGAGGTGTTCACCTGCTCGATCTGCAACACCACGCCAGTGTCGTGACCTTTTGACCCCACTGCTTTCTGGCCGCCGTCCCAATAAACCATCATTATGACTCAATCCGCTGCCCAGAAGAGATCCAGAGCGAGCTAAATTACCCACCTCCTCCCCCCCCCCCACACCCCTGCATCCCTCGTCGCCCTGCCTCCACCCGGCGACTCTCCCTGCCCTTCACATAAACACATGATAGGAGGTCTGCTGCTCGCCCGTCTGAAGAATGCACCATTCTGCCAAAAACGACAACTGATACGAACAAGAGAACTGTTTTCTCTGCTTCACCCTGATTTCAAAATAGTTGGGACGCCATGTAAAACAAATAGTGCAAAATGAGATAATCTTTTTTGACAAATGCTGCACGGGCTCGTAAAGCTGTTGTCAGTAAATACACTTTGTTTGCAAATGATTTTTTAAAAATACATACAACACTGCTCAACATTGTCACAAAAATAATCTGACAGGTCATGAGGTGATGGAAAAGAAAGGGAAACATTAGCAAAAATTTTTTCCTGTGGCTGTCTTTACTGGATTCTTGTCAAATCTCAGATAGATTTGCTCATTTAAAAAAAAGAAACATACAGGAGCTGCACTTCACAACATGAATTCCTGAGTGTCCGGTGTAATCGCTTTCCACATATCAGTTACAGTTTTAAAGTAAAACTATGTGAACTATGTAAACTGTTTCCTTTAAAAATGCCTCTGTCTTACAAATGTCTGACAGTGAACAAGAGCTCCTGGTAGTTGTTCTGCAAATGTTACCTCATGTGTCTGTGATTTATTGCACTAACTTCACAGAGCAACATTTTCTGTTTTTAAGCTTTCTTAGACATTTATACATGTACTGTACACATGTATTAGAAATGCTGGGAGCAGAGGAACAGACAGAGGGGAACACATTAGCAGACACAGAGTGACTCCCCATGCCTGAAATCTAGGTCAGGGAGAAGTGGCTGCATCTCTTCACTGAAGCCAACAACTTTCCCTGTGTTCCCCTCATGCTTTATTCATTGTGGCACCATGGGGCCCGATGTAATGTAGCGTCTCCAAGACACTATTTTGGACGTACAGAAGTCTCTCTCAGCAAAGCGAGCCGTGTAGGACTGCCACGCTGACAGCTGTCAGTGCAATGAAAGCTTTTGTTTGAACGTTGCTGCCTGAGAAAATCTTCCTTTTCTTCTCAGTTTTTTTTTATTCGTGGCTTTGCTGTGTTTCAGTACATTGCTTTGTGTCAGTAACTATATTTATTTATGCTTGAATGTATGGAACTGTAATCGCCAAGGTTGTCTGAGATCTTCATCACGTGTAAACCTGCCATGTCCATTATTTAGTAATAATTAAAAATTCCACCCTTTAGCTTCGAGAAATCGTCAGTTACATCAATTACTAAGAAGTGGCTCCAAAAAATACTCAATGATCAACATATTCAATTTCAACTAAACTAATGTTAAATCAACGTATAAAGATGAATCATTCCTATTTTATTTATGCATTTGTTCTTCTCTTAATGATGTAGGAAGTCCCCCCCCCCCCCCCCCACACACACACACACACACACACACACTTATTAAAAGAATCTGAAATCATTGTCAAGATAACGGTAATGAAAACACTCAAACTTTTTCTAACTTAGTTCTCTAACTTCTTGCTCCTAGGAGGATTTTCCAACCACAGGAAAGTCCACAATAAGTCTTAAATCCTTTCCCGCTTGAGATCTGATCAGTTGAGGATGATACTCTCATCCAGGCACTCGATCAATATCTCAGAGCTGACAAGCGCTTGGTCACGGCAGATAACACACTTCAAGTCTTTTTTTTTCCTGTAAGAGCCGTGTTTTCACCACTTTACCTCCCCTCGTCCAACAGCTCCAATCTTCCTCGACCATCAGAGATAAGGGTGTTAGGCTCTCCCTCTGTCATACCTGGTGCTCGCTCACTGTGACATGGCGTTACCTTCCTCCCCAAAAGAGCCAGAGAGAACGAGTGAGACAGGAGGGAACGTTTTGTTCGCGTTTGTTTCTGTTTGACATTTCACCATCCATTTAAAATTCAAAAACTTTCTCGTCGTGTGATCACCAGTGGAGAGCTGCCAAGCATGGATGGCACTTCTTCAGAGCTGGAATCACATATGTACTATGCCATGGCATCGACCCAATTCAGTCACATTTACATGGAGTTAATAATAGAACAGTTAATTTGCTGGAAGAATAAAACGTTCCGATCTATCATATATGTACATCCTCTGATTTATCTCTCCTATACATTATATATTTTGCATCAAAATATATTTTTCCACTTGTTGAAATTGCAACTTGGGAGCCGATCCACTGAATTAATATTGTATGAGATGTTAATCTAATGCTGTGTTCTGCACAAAAATGCGATGCCTCACAGAGAATGAATTCCCCACTCCCTCAGTCCCCGCTGCTCATCAGATCAAAATATAGATTTTCCTTTTTCATGTACTATCAAATTACCGCCTGCTTCAATATCAGCGAGTCCAGGGAGAAGGAAAATGCTGAGTGATAAGGTTACATGTTTACAAATGTTCATCTGTGAAACGCCTCAGTGTGAAATCAGCTTTTCCTTCTGGCTGTTTACATGATAGATTTCTTATTCACGCTGAGCTCTTATTTTGATTTTTAGGTTCAAATGCTCCTGGAGAACCTCGACCCAATGGTGAAAAGGTTTCTGTTTCATAGCACGGATAATTATTTCCAACTTCCTCTAAGTTAAACAAAGACTCTGTGTCCCAGGCAACAGTTATCCACAACACACAAACGGACATGAGCTGTACAACATTAGAGGCTCAGGACAGATGCTCGAGTAATTTCTCTTTTGGTTTAACTTCACCGTTGCATCAACAACATCATGGTTAAATAATCAGAGATGACGTTTTAGTGATTTGCTGCTGCTTTTACTCCGAATGTGAAGAGAACGACTGTGTGTCTCAGCCGTCTGCAGCTCTCCATGCACGTATCTGATTTGGAGTATATTCAGGCTTTTAGAAGTGTAGGCATCTGAACATGAGGAAAATATTCACAAACAATTCACACAATACCCTTTGTTGCACAATCACCTTCCTTAATCATTTGGTCATTAATCATTCAAGTAGATCCAAGATGATTTTGACCATTAGGAGCATATTGTATCATTCTCATTGGGACACCAGCTTATTCACTTTTGATCTCCTGATCTTTGGTTTCCAGCAAACATGATGCAATATTATAATGCATTACAAAGAGTTTTAATATATGACAACTATAATAATTATAATACCCTATGATCCTTGCAACAAAAAACAGTTAGCAAGGGACCAGCAATCATGAAGTATTATAATACTTGACCTTATAAGCCATTATAAAATGCTCTATAATGTGTTATGCTCATTGTTATAAAGCCTTATGATGATTTCTGAGTGTTTATAATGATAGTTATACATGTTTATAAGCATATCATAAATATATGTATAATGCATTATCTATGTGGGAATTGTCAGTGAGTTGCCAACAGTTATAATGTATTATAATACCTGACCTTATAAGTGATGATAAAATGCTTTATAGTGTGTTATGATTATTGCTATAAAGCATTAAGATCATTTATGAGTGTTTATAACTATAGTTATACAGTGCTATAATGTCATTATAACGCATTATAAATACATTTATAATACGTTATAGAGATAGGCGTCAAATAAAGTGTTACCCAATAGTACATAAAAACCCACTCCTTTGCTTTCTTGTGACACACCTTAGCTGATCATCATGTGAGGAAGTGCCTCGAGCGTCCACTCCCCATGAGGTAAACGACTGGCATTCACAAACTTGCGCGAGTGAGAAGATAAAATGCCTCTGACCGACATAAGAGCAGCTCGGCGGCTCTGCTGTGAAGTGAAAATGGGGGTTACCAAAGAGGGAGACCTGAGAAAGGGTGTCATTACCGTAAGCGACAGGCCGAGCTGACCCAGATGGCACAAAAGCCGCCGCTGGACCTCTGTGCTTTGACAGCCACACTTAGTCTGATCTCATCCAGAAAAAGCCACTGACACTGCATTGCTCCGAAGTAGGCTGTTGAATCCTGGTCTCACCCCCGACTGAACACAGTGTTGCACGATGGACGTAATCCTGCAATTTGAACTGTGCATGAAAAATTAAAAAAAAGCATCAGTGTTTATCTTTCATCAAGCGCAGCCTCTTCAAATACAGTGTTGTATTAGCTGTGTGTGTGTTTGCTCGGAGGTGAGCGCCGCTGGCAGCCAATAAGGAAAAGTTAAACAGTTCAACAGATACATGCGGCTGCACAGGAGAGGGCAAACAGCGACGACACACACACACACACACACACACACACATATGGCTGCCGCTGTGCTGTTTGTTTCATTAAAGCCGACCACTGGAGCACACGTTTGAGTTTGACTTCATTCACCTAAACCAGAGCATCTGCAAAGTAGTAACCAACTTTGAAGGAACAGTTTGATGTGTTGGGAAATATTTTTTTTCTTATGTGAGTTAGATGAGAAGATCGATACCACTCAGTAAAAGTAGTAATACTACAGTGTAGAAGTATAAAGTAGTAAAAACAGAAATAGTAAATGAAGTACAAGTTCCTCAAAATTGTACTTAAGTATACCACTTGACTAAATGTACTTAGTTATGCAGGAGTCGAATTCTCTTCGTCTTTCTTCCTCATCCATCTGCTGGCAAAGAAATTCTCTTATTTTGAAGGTGACACAGTGTAAAAATAATTGACTAATTGCAGCAATCAATTAGAAGTAAGACAGTTTTTTTTGGTAGCTATTATTTGTACTTGGATTATTTGGATTCAGACATTTTTTGTACCTCCAATACACTGAGTCATGCATTGCAATGTCAACCTGATTATTGCTTCATAATTTGTTTGCATTTGTTCTGGTGGTTCAGATTTAAGAGAAGTGGGTTTATGACAGAGTCTATGGAGCATTGAATCATGTATCTATATAGGGGGTTCACCAATTGTCAGATGAAACTCTGACTGACACCCCCCCAAAACAGGCAGTCCACGACAGTATGCAGGCTGTAAATTATCTTTACACCATCCAAGGTACTTGTCTAGTGAAAGATATGGGCCTGAAATATTTATTCCTGCAGTTCTTGCAAGTGTCACCATCATGGTAGAATCACAGCCGTGTAATGATATTAAACATGTTTTTTCAGTGTGAGCTTGGTGGCATTGGCAACATCAAAACAAGTTGTGATCAAGTGCCAAAACACACAGATCAGAAGCACTTCCTGTTTCGGTTTGACCGTATAGATTAGATTGAGTATCATCATCTCTAATGAGACTCTCACCAGCTTTAAGATGATATCAAACATCTAAAGCCACACACGGCAGACACTTGCATTATTGAAAGCAGCCTGCATGTCCACAATCAAAACAGGCATCCGCTTTTAAATGGCTTTCCTCAATCTAATCGCGCTTTGACAGGAATGTTTGGTCGCCTCTTCTGTGCTTTTAAAGACTCTCTCCGCCTCCCCAGAGAGGGGAAGAGTGGGCGACGTGGGCCGAAAATAGCACTCGTCGAGAAAGGATGAATCAACGCTGCACCTTATGCTTAATTAAAGATTAACGAGAAATTGCTGGCTGGCGTGGAGGTTTCTCAAAGCCTCACTTTACTTCTCTGATTAGGGCTTATGTAACACTTGTTAATACTGCATGGGCCACGCTAAAAAAGTAATGACATCTGCCAGTGTGGCAGAATCAATCCTGCCATGACAGGCCGCAAAATCTGAAGCTGGCGTGTTGGCAAGACGTTGATTAATTGGCTGCTCACAGCTGCTAAATCACTTTAATCATACTGATTTGTGCAAAATGTATCTGAATTAATGATGACCCCCCCCCCCCCCATGAAAAGGGCCAATGGTGGCCCTTGATTTGTCTTCTCTTTGTTTGAAGCACTGACAGATGGTTTTGACGACTGATGCTGAGTGATGTCCTGCCATGCTGCTGCTCGACAGGAACTCACTGGTTTACATGTTTTAAAAAAGTAAATTTTACTCTATGTCTTTTCACTCAGTTTCCATATTTTCATAAAAGTAACTTTTGGCTCAGCCTCAAGCAGTTTTTGTTTCTGAAAATTTGTGTCTCGTTTTCAGTGCTGTTTAGTTTTTTGGGAGTCGTCTTGAATCAATATTACATAAAATATTACATTTGCTTTATGTTCTGTCTGAAAACAGCCAAACTTGAGTCCTTTTGTTAAATAATAAATGAATAAATAATTAATGAATTTGCATACAAGAAACTAAAAATACTTAAAACAAAACAACACAACAACTAGAAAAACAAACAGCAGCTGAAATAAAACAACAACAACAACACACAAACAACAAACAAGCAAACAAATAATCCAACAACAGCTACAATGAAACAAAAATTTAAACAACAAAAATAAAACAAACAATAAAATTAATAAAAACAAACAACAATAAACTGAATGACCAAAACAAAAAACAACAAGCAAACAGTCAATAGAAACAAACAAGCAGCAACAAAATAACAACAAAACTTTTTCCCTGAGCTGTAGACAGGCGGGGAGTGTTAACTGAAACTGACTGATTATCATCTTTTCACCCAGAATGGACGATGCATTCGGGTTCACATTCAACATATTTACAGTCTGGGCACAGCCAGCTGGAGTAGTTGTAGTGCAAGGAAAGATTACAAACACACACACACACTTGGGAACGTCTCACTACAAGTACAGTCTTGTACTTCTGGCTTCTGAACTGTGAAGCTCGCTCGGCGGTGCCTTCGTGGTCGCACACTTCCTTTGTGCAATGCAAACCGGCGACTTCTGTAGTCTCCATGTTCCCACTGTCCAACCCTGTTGTACACCTAACTTCCTGATCCAAGCTTCCACTATGCGGCCTTTAAATCCTCATAAATATCCGATGACCGTGCGCCTCTGCCGTGTCAGAAGGTGGCCGCTCTGACCCGCAGCCGGCTGCTTTCCCGCCCGGCCCTGCGTGACTCATGCGGCTTCTCGAGCATGAGTCACTACTCTGCGGTCCACACCTTTAAGGGCATCCAAGCTTGGAAAATGCCTCGAAGGACGGTCGAAGCAGACGTCTGTGGATGCAGCGTGTTCTGGGGGAGTCTCGTCCTTGAGGCCCGACGGGTCGCAGAAAAGACTAGACGAGGATGAGTAAGAGCGGAGGAGCTGAGAGATGCACAGGCAGGAGAAGCTGGGGATTCAGCTTTTGGATCTGTGTGTGTGCAGGGAGAGGAAGGAAACAGGCAGAGCGAGAGAGGAGTGAGTCAGTGCTCGGACTGTGTGTATTTACTATGGCAAGAGGCTGAGGCACAGGGGGACAGCCGGAGAAATGATGTATGGATCTGATAATATATTTAGTGGCAGTAGAGAAGATGTAACGCCGTCCTGCCAGTCTCACTGCTCAGTTGCACAAACTTTACAACCCACAAAGTGCTGTAATAAATTTCCCCTGTCTGACAGTTGATGAAAACTGACGATGAAGTTTATTCTTGGATGAATGGGAAATCATGCTTGTTAAATATCCTTATGCTCTAGTTGACAGTTGACAGTGAAGAGAGGCAGAAGACAGGGAGTAGTAGAAGTAATCCAGGGTCCAGTTGAGCTGCCTTTTCTCTTCTTGCACATGCAACAGGAAATTTACTGGTACTTTCAAAACAAAAGGCCTTTATTTTAATTATAGACAAGAGCAAGAGAGACAAATCCAATAGAGCTAGATAGAGACGCTAATATTAGCCTACCTGCTGTTGAAATGAATGAGGAAATATGTGGTAGATGTGTTTGGTTTTTTTACTTTACATGTAATTCCAAATAATGTTGTTTTGGATTACAACTGTTTGATCCAGCATTAGTATTAGTTACATATGATCTGATTGGTTTCTCGGGAGGGTCAATCAGTTCTCACGTGCCACTTGTGAGAACATAGATTGAGAAAATCTTTTTACTTGATTTCGACATCGATTCAGTCTTTTATCTGACGAGCGAGTTTCACAAAGCTCCTTCTCATAAAAGCCTTCCCAAAACCCATTGTGTGTTTTGAAAATCGCCATGAAACCTTGGCCAATTTCTCACTTCCAAAAATGCTCACCATTTGGAGACGTGCGGTTTCCATCCAACGGCGGCGATGAATAACAATGAACGTTTATCCATTTAGAAAAACGCTCGCCATGAAATCCATCTGTGTCACGCTGTAATGGTATAATGGTATAGTGTAATTGCGGAGGGTCATTAAACTGTGTGGTTTTGTTAAGGATGACAGTGATGGGCTCATTATGAGACAGAGTGATAATTTACAAAGCTGTACTGTACACTACCTCGTACTCCCTGTACCCAGTGAAGGACGCCATAGAGTGTACGTGCCAAAATTACAGCTGCTCTGTTCGGTGCATTTGAGCTGAGTTCATTGATAAACAGCTTGTTGAGTCTTTAATTCTCACATCTAATTTGACACCACTCCTTTTACAGTTGGTCCTACTTTTATTTGAGCGAGCAAGAAACTTAAAATTCATCCTTAAAAATTGCCAGAATTTACGCATAAATAAAGCATTGCAAAAACATCAGAACTAATGATCAGGTTTGACAAAAAAAGAAAAGAAAACTTCAGCAGCTTTTCCCACAGCTTATTATACAAAATAACCTGGAATCCATCATGATTTAATTTTAGTTTAACACAAGAGATTTGCCTGAATAAAAAGTCTCAAATTAGCTGAATTTTTATTTAAATCAGGAATAAAAAAAATGAATTCACAACTCTGAGAATGTGACCTTAACTAAAGGTCATCTTACTAGCTTTCTACTGTGCTTTCAAGATTTATTTATCAAACCATATCCAACCTCAACAAACTTTCAATGTCAATAATCAAGTTCATTTTTTCCTTTGAAAGCAGCAGTTTTGAGGCATCTAAGGATTTTAATACTTCTTGGTTGAAGTTATTTTACTACTACTCTTTCACTTAACTTGAATAAAAGGCTGTTGTTTGCTGTGATGTTTGTGCAGCACTGTTAACGTCAAGCTTTCATTTGCAGTGGCACATTAATCTCAGAAGGCATTTGTGATCTCTGCGCAGCATCATTTCTACAGGGCCGGGCTGTTCATTACATCCTCCCTGTAAAAGGCTTGTTTAATAGTCTTTTCTTCATCAGTGTGCCTGCACGTTTTATGAGGCTCTTTTCATAGTTTGCTGCAGGAGCTCTAATGCTCCGTCACGTGCCTGCCGGCCTGCTCCGTCTGCCCGCTGGAGCCCCGGCCGGCTTCAAAGCGCTCCTGTCGCCTAATGATAATGAATGCAGTGTGTCTGCTCAATGTGCTTAGTGGCTCACTGTCAATCTGTTCCACTCAGACTCAGGTTACAGTCTGCTCGTGCACCGCTCTCTCTCTCTCTCTCTCTCTGCAGGAGCCAAGACGGACAGCTTTCCCGGTTTGTTTTCCTGTGGTCACGAACCCTCTGCAGCAACAATGCGTTTGTGACCCTGTGGTCGGAGTCAAATGAAGGCTCTTTGAATCCAACTCAAATACCGCAGTCAGCAGTTTGATACAATGAACTCCTGCACTATTCTTCCACATAACTTTTTGCAGAGGCATCCAGGAAGCTTGGGTAATATATTGCAAAGCTTCATAAAGGAAGTCGTCGACTGTATGAAAGGACTGATGAAGAAATCAATAAATAGACCAGGCGTAGCCCACTGGGTCATTAATAAAACACTAAAGCAGTCCTTTCAAATGTGGCTTTATGTGCTCTGTCCTCACTGGGTCAAAGCAATCTATTTATGCTTCTTCCTCGCCCCTGCTATCTCTCCATCCACTCCTTTAGGTGTGCAGATAAAAGAGGGCTCATTGTGAACAAAGCAAAGGGTTTGACAGAGCTTTGGACACCTGCGGTGGACCAAACCATTCTGTTCGCTCGCTTTCGACAAAACGGGGGTGGGGGGGCATCTGAGGGAGGGAGAGACCATTCGGGTTGTTGGAGAGATGAAGAAAGACCATGAGAGATTTCACTGTAAGCTAATGCTAATGCACACACGTCATGACCTGCATCTGAATGCTTTTAAAATACTCCTCCAGTTGCATGGATACCATAAAGCGAACATTCACTTCTTTTGATGTGCAGGTTTAAAAAAAAAAGGAGCAGATAATGGAGACTTCATAATCTCCTCGGACGGCAATAACAACCCCTATGTAAATGATATTTACGTCCACAGCGAGAGCATGTGCTGCCAGAGATGGTGCGATAACTTCCCAGACTGAGGTGTTGCTATGGGAACATGACTCATCACAGGTCTTCCTGCTTTACCTGTGGCAGCTGCACAGTCCTCACGAAAGCTATTTCATGCTCCTTTTGTTTGCCAACCAGCAGCGCCGAGCCTCAATTTTCAATAACATATCATATCAGATGTCTGGGAATACACAATGAAACACGAGTGCCAAGAAAGGCTTTTGGAGAAAATGGTTGTTTTGTTTTTTTTTGTCAGAGGAGATACTGTATATTTACGGGACTTCAGGACACGAGTTAGAGACTTGACAGAGGGAGGCTGTGATTGAATTGAAATCAGGGAATGAGTCACACGAGACACTGATTATGTGAGAAACAACACAGAGAAAAGACAGATGCAATTCCCAAAGAAAATGCATGTGATTGCTGTATGTTTCAAAGATAATTTGCATGATTTTTGGATGACTTTAAAATCAGACGAGGGCTTGAGTCTGAGGGCTAGCTGAGCTGTGAAAGTCGAGCTAATGAAGACTTTAAAAAACACTCATAATGAGCAGGCACATGTTGACAAGTACAGTTTGTCAGTGTGAAACAGTGAACACTTTAAAGTTAGAGTCTGCACTGGATATAGTTGTTGAGTTATAAATACAATGGGAGTGAATGTGAGCTGCCATAGATTATAATGCATTACATTCATAACTCATGATAACTTGTATATGTCACCATGAAGAACTTGTGTGCACTTTATTATCATCATTTTGGAATATGAGTTTATACTGTAGAGATATATAGATATAAATTTAAATACGTCTATATGCAATATTTGGTAACACTTTACTTATATCACATTATAATGCATTATACCAGTGATTATAATGCATTATACCAGTGATTATAAGGCATTATAAAGAGTTTTAATATATGACAACTATGGTAATTATAATACCCTTTGATCCTTGCAACAAAAATCAGTTAGCAAGGGACCAGTAATCATGAAGTATTATAATACTTGACCTTATAAGCCATTATAAAATGCTCTATAATGTGTTATGCTCATTGTTCTAAAGCCTTATGATGATTTATGAGTGTTTATAATGATAGTTATACACGTTTATAAGTATATCATAAATATATGTATAATGCATTATCTATGTGGGAATTGTCAGTGAGTTGCCAACAGTTATAATGTATCATAATACCTGACCTTCTAAGTGATGATAAAATGCTTTATAGTGTGTTATGATTATTGCTATAAAGCATTATGATCATTTATGAGTGTTTATAACTATAGTTATACAGTGCAATAATGTCATTATAACGCATTATAAATACATTTATAATGCGTTATAGAGATAGGCGTCAAATGAAGTGTTACCCAATATTTTTAAATGTATTAATTCAAAGAGTATCAGGAAGAAAAGTCAGATTTGACAAATGGATGTCTGGTGGAATTAAAACTTGAGATGAGATCAAAAATGTACAAAATGTAAAATCATTAAATATGATCATGTACAATTAGAATAAGAATACAACTTGAGATTGAGATGAGATCAACATGTTTTTATATATTTCTATTTCTCAGTCTTTTTGAATCGTACCACATTGTACACATCCGCACTGTAAACGCCTGGCAGATGTTTGAGCTCAGTTTTGTTTCTGTGTGGTGCCTCAGGTATGTTGTCATACACTGAGACGTGTGGAGGAGGCCCCATCTGTCACACCACTACTAACCCTGTAAACAAAATCCTGGGCTGTCATTCACGACAGGCCCACGTCTATTTTTTTTACCCTTGCCGGTCCCTTCGCAGCAGCCAGCTCCGGCGAGGGTAAAATATAGCTGCAATAAAAAACAAAATGTAGAACAAATCGTAGCTCAGGCAGCGTGCAGGAAATATCTGATTTCCTACATTATGATGTGGAAGGTGGGAGATGTGGTGCGTTACTCCAGGTAGGCTTGTTTGTGAGATAGATTGGTGGAGACTTTTTTTC
The DNA here is from genome assembly GCA_037975185.1 of Centropyge bicolor. Taxonomy (NCBI): domain Eukaryota; kingdom Metazoa; phylum Chordata; class Actinopteri; family Pomacanthidae; genus Centropyge; species Centropyge bicolor. Next base: position 1,590,572 of record JBBMOC010000079.1, read on the forward strand.
AGAGTATCACTAACCTCGAGATCAAATATTGATCTGTACATGATGGATCATTGGAGTATGAGTCTGAGCACAGCACGCTTTAAAGGTTAATGACTTCTGACCTCGTGTCTAACCCTGTTCGTATCTCCGTCCTCATGCCGACTCAATATGGGAAATCATGTGGTCAGCGTGAACAAATAATTGGGTCAACGAAAGGAGATGAATTATGTCCTGCTGTATTTGTCCAACCACAAACAGACAACGAATGTGGTGCTTTTTAGTTACTAGTGACTCAAGGATGAATGTGAAATAACCGTAAGAGAAGGCACTTTTTTTCTAGCAAATTCACAATAGAAAAAAGAAACAGCGCCATAAAAGCTGCTTCCAAAACAGAGAGGAAATGAGCAGTACTAAGTTAAGAATTGATCTTGCAGCTGTGGAAAGAGTCAATAGAAACCAGAACCTCTGTCAACAACTTGATTTGTGTGAAGCTCTTTTGTATCTGTCCTTAATATCATGTGTAGTTATTGAAAACAAAATGTCTGTGAAGAAATGACACTTGAAGACAGTATATGTTTTTCTTTGGAGAGAAGGAGCAAATTTTAACTTTCAACTCCAGTGTGAATATGTAGAGATCTCATGTTCTCAAACCTGCAGACTGACTAAGCTATTTATATTCCCACCTGGAGGCAGCTGAACAGAGAGACAAGCTGACAAAGTGTGAGCTGAATTAGGACCACACGGCTGCTATTGCATGTTTTAGTTCATTTTCCCAAAGCCTTATAAATACATTTGAAATTAATGTCCTACCTTCTATGCAGATAGTGATTCAATTAATTTCTTGCAGTGAGCTGAAACTTGCTTGAAACAGATAATCCGTCACATTTAGTTACAATTTAGTTATTATTACTCAAGCTAAGTTATATTACTCAAACATTGTAATGCCGTTGCAAGCAGGAAGAAAATGGGAAATGTCAGTGGTGTGTTCAGGACCTGCAGGAAACTGCAACCATCATACACACGTTTCTTATTGCCCACAAATCCCATACAAAGCCAACAATGCATTAGTGTTTTTGTCAATACTTTTTTTCTCTAACATATCACAAATCTAGTTTCTTTTTTTTCTTCACATGCTCAGTGCATCTTAGATTTTAAATAAAGGTGCCTGAATGCTTACTTTGATGGATCATGTAAGTAACTATAAAATGGGACATCAATTGAAATCCATTGGCACATGTTGAGAAAATGATTGACAGTCACACAAAGGACACACAATTAGTAGTAAATGGGTGAAAATAACTCGTCTAATCAATGAATGATTTAGTGGTTGAACAGCACATGATAAACAGCAGTGAGGATCTGTGCACAGCTTCAGAGTCTTTATTCCACGAAGCTGTCCAAAGGCATCATGTTACCCACTACTGTATCTTGTGCTGTGACTCACAGACAAGACATACCAACCGCCAAGTTACCTAATGCATGACCTGAGATCTCTCCCCCCCCCCCTCCTTCCTGGCCTCGGGCGCTGCTCGGCTCCCAGGACGCCGTAAAAGGCAGTGAATTTAAAAAGGCGCTACGCAGGTACAAGCTGAGAGTGACACTCCGGGTACCTGGAGGGGCCCCGGGGGGGTGTGGGGGGGTGGGTTGGTTACTGTGCCGAGATCACACATCCAAGGCACTTCTCTCTCTGCCTGAAGGTGATGGGGACGTTGGTTGTGTATGAAGGTCAGACGCCGTTATGTAAGATTATTGGTTGAATGGGAAATTGGAAGCTTTCAGAGCTCTCTTTGTTGTGAGACCGAGGTCGTGAGGTGCTCACAAAGATCCATTTTGCTCTCAGTGTGCTCTTTTCCAGTCTTGCTCTCTCTGCAAAAAAACACATGACACTCATTGTGTCGCTCTATTTGAGCACCGTACACTCATGATTCAGTTTCATTTAACAATCTGAGTTGTCTAATATTAGCCTGTTTTTTATCATGTCAGATTAGATAAGCAGGGCTGCAACCTATTTCCATTATAAATTCATGACTTGATTATTTTTTAGCAGTAATCAATGACTTGTTTAGTTGGCAAAATGTCACAATAAGACATTTTTACATTGCTTGTTTTGTCCGCCCAACAATCCTAAACCCAATGATACTGCAGCAAATCCTCACATTTGAGAAGCTGAAACTGGAGGATTTTTAATATTTTTCTTTTGTAATCACTTATGCAATTGATTGAATATCAAATATATTTGTCAATGGACGAAGACAGTTGTTCCCAGAAATGCGATTGGACCCCAACAAAGAGACCACAACACAAATAACACAGCTCTTTCCCATCAACCTAAGCTGAACTTTGTGTTTACTTAGCACTACATGAGCATCGTTTCCTCTCCTGTTTTTGTTACTGCAGCTTTTGTGTTGAGTTCAGTGAATATTTGGCAGCGTTTAAACGAATTTGCTGCTCCAGGTCCTTGAGGCATTTTGGAGGATACCTAAAACTGCGGCGGCTGATTACTCAACACATAAAAGCACCTCCTAAAAGCAATCTCATTTGCGGTTGCAAAGCTGTGTTCGGCGCTCTGCTCCGATGCCTCGGTTAGGTAATACACCGGCGCTGAGAGTTATATTGGAGGTGACACCCCATCAGGCCTATAAATAGCTTTGCACTTTTCCCCCAGGAACCCAGCTGTACCTTTCTCCCAGGCATTTGATCACTTGTTTGTAGGCGACTGACATCACCCGCTGCTCCTTTGCCTCTCTGACTTTCTGACTCCTGCCGCACACAAACACATGCACGACAAAACACACACCGACCAACACACACCCTCAGTGCTGTAGTAGCTTCATTACTGCTTAAATACAGTATGTGAGAAAGACTTCTGCTGATTATGATGCTTCTAAGTGGCTTCACAAACAGTTCGCCTCGGGGTTTCCCTAAACTACACTTAATAATGACTCACCTAATCACTTTAAATACTCCACTGTCATTGCCACGAGCGAGGCAGGTCTAAGCAAATCGAAATCTCTGTATCACTCCTAAATAAATACAACAGCGCGCTTAATTGGAAGAGATGAGGATTCAGGCACAAGCCTCACAACAAGTGGGAGTATGAAGCGAATGGAAGCGAAAACAGATATGCAAAAAACCCCTGCAGGCTGCGTCTGACCCCAGTGAGTCACCGTCTACACAAGCTCCTCCAGAATTGGGCATGAGTCAGTAACGAGCACTAACATTTCTGAGAGTGCACTTGTGTTGCCTGTTACAGTACGTTGCTTCAATTTGGACGGGGTGCTATTTTAAATGTGTGTGCCATGAATTAAAATAAAGAGTTTTTTCCCCATTCCTAGAGCTAATGTGTTTTTGTAGTGCTTTTTCTTGTAGACATTTCTTATTCCACAGCACTTCAAGGAAGAACATGATCATTGTTACATGGAAAAAAAAACCCAAGAAACATGCTGATTTTGGGGGATGGTGCTGAACATGCTTGTATGAGAAAACAAATGAAAGGATCAGCAAAGTAAATAAGAATATCCACATTTACACCATTATCTTTACACAGGATTTATAAGTAGTAACAAGTGGCTTTTTAGTGGTTAATAAATCATTTGATAATGCTTTAAGGACCATTTAATAACAAGAGCAGGTGTTGGGTTGCCAGGTTGTGAAAGATGCCTTTGACTGGCATTTTGGTACCACCTCTCTAAAGGGCGAAGAACTATGGGCTTGATAACTTCAACTGACAACTTAGCTTCTGGGAAAGCATTGGACCAAAATCCATTTATTAACAGCTCATTATTTTTTACAGCTACAGTTTGGATGAAATATTAGAAAGTGAGATTTCCATATTTTTTAATGGATTAAAACATTTATGAAGTGATCATTGACAACCAGGCAATTCCAAACTTCTTCTTATACTTGATCTATAACGCATCATCAATCAGTCACAGCTTGGACACCATTTTAAAAAGATGTGTTTTTTTAATAAAAAGTTGTGGTCAATGGGTTGCATCTCTTTTTTGTGGAAAATAAAAGTGGGTTTCCAGCTTATTTTATTCTCCTACTTTTACGTGCCATGCAGGGATGGAGAGGACTGGGTGTTTTATTGGTTGATGAGTTGCTTGATTGCCCAATAAACTTAATCACTGAAAAGCCAAAAAACCCAAGTTGTTCAAGTTGCCAGTGGGTCTGTTTGAGTCCTCCCAAGTTTATTTCACCCATTTCAGAAAATAAGACATCTAAATTTCAGTTTTCACAAAACCACATTGGACAAATCTTAAAACCAAACTGTGATTTCATGTCTCATCCACCAGCAGCAGCCTTCTCTTCTAAACGGCGGCCCTGTTGTGTATTTTTGCATCGCAGACTCAAATTATGAACAGTGAATCTACAGTAGCCACGGGACTATAAATTATTCATATGAGGAAAAGGATCTATTTGCCCTCGTGCCTCTCCGGGTGTGCGCGTGTGCACCTGGTGCCATTTGGTCATGGCACAAGCGTCTCCAATCATCCAGGAGCTCATCCCTGGATCTCTCTCTCTTTCTCTCTCTTTTCCCCTCCAGATCCTCATTGATTTTGTGAGGAAGGCTTGATCAATGCGGGCGACAGAGGAAACCCGCATGTGAATAACTTATGCTTGGTGATTGATTTTGTGTTTTTTACGCACAAGTTTGCGCGTGGAAACAAACAAACAAACAACGGGAAGGAAAGTCTCTACATAGGATTAGAGCTGCTCCAATGAGGTTTGCGACTGGAACAAGTTGTTCCCATGTTTCTGGCTGGTGATGTGTAAAAAAAAAAAGAGCGTGCACCCCGACAGGCATGCTGCTCTCTCTCCTCACTTCCCTGCAGCCTGTGCGCTCTCTGAGTGCTCCTAGCTGCTGAAAGACACGCCGCACGCGCCCTGCTTCACTTTTGCTTTTTTCCCCTCGTGCGCTTCTGATGCTGATGGGAGCAAAACCCGCAGGTTTGAGGGTAGAGATGGAGGAGGCGGCGGCGGCGGCTCGGTTCAGCACGCTGGACAGCGCTCCTGGAAGTTTGGAGAGGCCGGCCGGCGCGCGCTGACGCACGGAGGTGGGGGGATTTGATCTGGAGAGCCGCTGCGGAGATGAGGGACCATGGTTGATTTGAAGTGCTCATCATCAGGCGACCCGAGAGGGCACTTTCCGGATTGAGACATGGACTTTGCTGAGATCATCTCCGCCTTGTTCATCGTCGTGGTCGCGGTCGTGTCTCTGTTATCCAACTTGTTGGTGCTGCTATGTTTCATCCACAGCACCGAGATACGCAGACAGGTGCCAGGTGTCTTCACCATGAACTTGTCCTTCTGCAACATCCTCATCACTGTTCTGAACATGCCGGCCACTTTGGTGGGGATTATCAGGAACCAGCAGCCTTTTGGGGATTGCATTTGCCACATGGTGAGTTTTCTGGAGACCTTCCTGACCGCGAACACCATGTTGAGCATGGCAGCTCTCAGCATAGACAGGTGGATAGCGGTGGTTTTCCCACTCAGCTACTCCACCAAGATGCGCTACAAGGACGCCCTGATCATGGTGAGCTACTCCTGGCTGCACTCCTTCACCTTCTCCCTGACGGCGCTGCTCTTCTCCTGGGTGGACTACAGCCACGTTTACGCGTCCTGCACCCTGCAGCCCAGAGACGGAGCCGGCGACAGGATCAAGTTTACAATCTTCACTGTGGTTTTCCACGCCACCAGTTTCATGCTCTCCCTGCTCATCCTGTGCTTCACCTACCTGAAGGTGCTCAAAGTGGCCAGGTTTCACTGCAAGAGGATTGACATTATCACCATGCAAACTCTTTTCCTCCTGGTCGACATTCACCCAAGGTATCACCCACACAGTGTTTATTTCTCAGAGCCCTTTTATTTTATGAGTCTTGTCACTAAAAGTCTTTTGCTGTTGATTTTTTTTTAGTGTGAAGCAAAGATGTTTAGCTGAGCAAAAGAGGAGAAAGCAGAGAGCCACAAAGAAGATCAGCATCTTCATTGGCTCCTTCATCATCTGCTTTGCTCCTTATGTAATTACAAGGTAAGTCGAATTTATAATAAGACACAAATTATTTAATTTGCTGCACAACTCGTGCACAACAACTTAAAAGACAAATTCAATTATCTCGCAAAAAATACCTTGTGAGCAGCCTAATAAGGTTAAAACACAGCCGGGATGTAATGAATGAATAACCTAATTTTTGCATCCAGGCTCATTACAGTTGTTGTCCTCTGCAGACCCCTAAGATGCAGATCTGTCACACCGTTAGATCAGATTAGTCACGAGTCAACATGCGAAGTACACGGCCACATGACAGCTTATGGCACACTGCTGGTTTTCACCTGATGGTTTGAATTATTCACATTTCTCTGAAGCATGAGATGGCTCATTAGTCACCTGTATCACCCTGCAAACAGGTGGCCTGCTGCTGCTTCCACCAGAACACACACAATACAGTGCAGGTCAATAGATAATAGTGCAGATAACAAATAGGGGCAGATAGAAAAGATGAAACGCTTCAGGGGCCCAGAAACCTCTGGTCAGCCAGATGTGGTGCTGAGCATCCATCAGTTTGACATATGTGGTGCATGCATGCATGGGAGGGATGAAGGGAGACACATTAACAAGGAAAAACCAGACTCACCCACTGGAAGTGACCTGAGCCACTGCTGATACCAAACCATCTGATTACGATAATTCCTACTAGTGTATCTGTTCTGCTCATAAATAAGCACGTCATTTACTGACAGTAAAAATGTAACAGGCCTATTCTTCCCTCTCTGTGCTAACCTCATGCTTTGATGACATTTTTGCTGCGTAACATTTCCTTAATTTGCAGAATTTAAGTGTGAAAGTTTTTAAAAAGGCAAAGCTCTCACCAGCATTTTCAAAAACTCTCTCGACCCTATATGGATGCTTTATGGAAGATTTAAAAGCCATCTCAAAAAAGAAAAAGCCTAAAATTATTTATAAAAATGCATCTGATGTTGTCAGGATTAAGCTCTTCTCTGAAATGCAAAGCAGCTCTTGACTCTCTGTGTTGTGATTTGATTCACATCACAATGCCAAAACAACAAAGTTATCAATGTCAGAAAACAAAAATATCTGTCCCTTTAAGTATTCTTTTCATTTCATTAGATTACAACATGTGTCGTGTTTCACTTTATTTTTTGTTTCCTTTAGTTTTATGTTGGCATTTTGAATCTTCCATACAATTTGTTTCAACCTCCAAACTTGAGGTGCATAAAGAATTTACCTTATTTTTACTGAGTAGATCAAAATTTTCACAATATCTTCATAAATGTATAAAACAGAATACACAAAAAATGACGGTGAACATGCAGCAGAATTCATGAATAAAATGGATGAAAACACAGGTGACAGCTTTCTGCAGCTCAAGGGAAGCCTGAAATAAAACACAAATCTGGGGTGAGAAATTTTAAGAGAAATTTCAAAAAGCGACCTCCCTGAATAATTTTCATACAGTCCCTAATGTGTTAAAGGCTCTTTAGGTTCAGTATTACATAATCATCTAACAATCCTGAGCACAGAGCTCCTGCATGGCACCTTTTTTTAGACGCACTTTGTGTTTAGTCATGTTTCTGCTGCCGCCCCTTCAGGTTGGCCGAGCTTCTACCCTTCGTGGACGTCAACCGCCACTGGGGAATCATCAGCAAGTGCCTGACATACAGCAAGGCTGCGTCCGACCCCTTCGCCTACTCCCTCCTACGTCAGCAGTACAAGAAAGTCCTGGTTACCGTCGTCAACAGGCTGCTCCGCCGCGACCTGTACCCCTCGTCTGGCCATAACAGCTCTTTAGACACGGAGAACGACTACTGTCTCCAGAGGATCAGCTAATGGCAAACGCGCCGACATGACAGATACGCGCCGCGAGCCAAAAATAAAGGTTGCCTCTTGGAAAGAAGACGGGCGGAGGAGAAGAATGAGGAGAGAGACGGAGAGGGCAGGATATTGTCAGGAAGGGAGCAGATAGAGGGGACAGATTGTGGGTGAGAGCAAACAGGAGGAAGGTCGTGGGTGGAGAAGAATGAAAGGACGGTAATGAGGGGGAGGATGAGAGAGCGAAGGGGGAGACAGATAGGGGACGATGTGGAAGACCTCAGACGGAGGACGAGGGATCTGTGATTCATCGGCGATGGCCAAACACACAAAAACCACACACAGATCAGAGAAATCAATTTCATCGAATAAGTCACGGGCTGGGATTGAAAGCGAAGGTCCACACGGCTGGAGACAGGCCCCTTCTTCTCTTTGAGAGACGCGTATAAAGTGGCCTTTTGTACTGTACCAACCACTTTATAATGATTCTGACAAATCCACATGTAGTGACCTTCTACTGCCACAGAAGGCGGGGACAGAGCCAGCAACCGGTGGTCGATAGGCGTCGGAGTGAAGATGTGAAAAGGAGGAGCGACTCCGTTGTGTCTGGATAATGTACCTTCAGTGAATGGATGTGCTCTTAGGTGTGGAGAAACAGCTGCTGCACATTATTGCCATGTTCTGTATTGACCATGTTAGACTACTTTGCAGTGTCATGTCAGTCACTGAATATTGATGCACTTTGTCTAATTCTCTCAGAGCTACTATAGTTACAGGAGCCAAAGGCAAATAACATGTACACCATGATATTAAAGGATCAGTCTGGTGATATTCTAGATTTTTGTTATGAGCAACAAGTGACACAAGAAGACCATAATGTGTTACTCTGTGTCTCAATAATGTGTGACCTCCCCACACGACCCCAAGCCCATTGGTTCCTACTGAAGATTTATTCATTTTGTATATTATTCATTTTGTAATTTTTGCATTTATTTGAGGGAACAATAGAAACACAGACGGTAAATAACACCCTAAAACTAACCCTAACCCTAAAAGAACACATCCTGGATATTTAGTTTAATTAAAAAAAAAAGAAGTTTCATAACTTTCTGAAACAGCTGGGAGTTGTAGTTTTTAGCAAACATGACTCAAAGGGGAACAAACAACATTTTTTGGGGATAATTTTCAGCACAGATTAATACAGGTTTGGTGCAGTGGTGAGTCTTTATGGCAGCAGTTCCGGTGATGTTTATTTCAAAAAATTAACTGTGCCCTACTTCATCGAAAGGAAGAAACATGTCACCCAGTACAACAATGTGACTCACTCATGTGTTTTAATAGTTTTTGGACACCGGCCAAACAGGAAACAAGCCGTGTTAATAAGCACATTGGTTTATTTGAATGTGTCATGGCAGTTTTACTATCCTCCAAATTCCCACAACGCGTCTGCGAAGCATCTCAGTTTTGACACTTGTCGACCCTTGTTTCATTTAATTAAATCCGACTCTCTTGGGATTCAAACCAGCGTCCTCATTCCATGAGGCAGGGATAGTGTGATTGAGTTCATCTGAAGAAAACTTCAGATCTACACTGTAGGACTCACAATCGATTTGCTGACACTAACAAAAATGCAGAATATCACCCGACTCGTCTTTTAAAGTGTGAGTTTGTAACTGAATGTGCTAGAGATAGCCCACTTTTAACCGAGATGCATTTGTACAACTGTGCTTTGTTTTGCCAGTTGACTGGAGAAAATGTTTCTATGGATATTTACATGATGTGATGATCTATTTTGCACTGTACAGGAACAACTTTTTGTCTACGTAACGGGGGAGCTCTAGCATAGGAATGCTTTCAAAGTGCTTTAAACACACCGTTTTTGTCTTTGTGCCAGATTTGAATATGTGACCTTTTCAGCTGTTCGATACTTTAATACTTTAACCAGAATAGCTGCTTTATTATTAAAAACCTGTTTCTTTTGGATGTACTTTATGCACATGTATCTTTCCTCCTGTGATCCACTTGCTGTTCTTAGGCAGTGTTATTAGCTATTAGTGGAATCTGTGCAATAAAAGCTGTCAATTATAAAGCTATTAAAAATACTAATGTTTTCACAGTAATGTCATTGAATCTGGATAATACCCTTCCATTGAATTTGTAAGTTTGTAAATTGAATTCGATGCGGTACAGTTAAAGGTCTTGGACACTAATTGACAAATTGTAGGACTGTTATTCTTTTATTCAAATGACAGATGAGGGTTTTAGAAAAAATTATAGCCAGTATTCAACATCTGAAATTGATGGATACAGATATTCCTGAAACTCTCCTGGTTCATGGTTAACCACCAGTCACACACCTGTTTCTGCATCACATTGTTTTGCTTCCATCTGCCTCGTGGCTCTAATTATATCCTGGATGATATACGGCACAAAAAATGACTGTGGTGTCACATGAGCAATCTCCCATGCCGCAGCATTATTGCCAAGCGTAATTAAAGAGACGAGTCAAAGATCATTTTTGCAGATTAGTGATTCTGATTTATTCGGACTCAGTAATGACTCAGGCTCAATTTGATGCATAGAAACAGGCCGACAGTAATTATTTGCAGCGTTAACTGAGGGAATCTCCATTTTTCTGTGGCTGGATTCAAACATGCAAAAAAGCAGCTTGAGGTTGTACTGAAGCCAGAGCTTTGCTATAGTCACACATTGTCGAATTAACTTCAATCATCAGAAACTGAATATGGTGATTAAAGCTGCTTAAATGGAAAATGTATGCAAAGCAATGTGTCACAGCTGAGTGAGTTTAAAGAGCATCAACCCACTCTGAAACTATATTTTCTATATGACTGTGATTGTATGACTCTTCTGACACTCAAGTGTAGTTTCAGTATAAACTTATAATTTACAGGTGTTTACCACGGAAGAACATGACTCAGCTGGCAGGAGCCGCATCAGTCGTAAACACCTCAACCACTTCAGACGCCCACTTTGAGAAAGGCAACGTAACAGTGATTACTTATCCGACAGATTTGTTGACGAGGAGGCGGATGTCTACAAACCAATTCTGGAAACAACATTGGAAATAGGAACTTTAAAAAAAAGTAAACTACAAACTGACATTTTGACCCAATGACGGTGCTAGATGAAAACTCAAACCTGCAATGATTTTTTGGCCACTTGGGGGCAGCAGAAACAAGTGGTGAGCACAAAATTCACATTTCCTCTAAGGTGACATGGTGAACTTGCAAAATGCTAAACCTAGTATTCAGTCATTTTGTGGGTGGGTGAGACATTTTGCTCCAAACTGCATATATCAAACTCATGGTGGTGCAAGAAGAGAAGTCAGTCGCTAAAGTCAGTTCATCCTCTGAAGATTATGAATGTCTCTACCAATTTCACATCAAAGCTTCCATTGCAGACTTATCATCATGTAATTTTCCTCTTAAAGAATTCTCTCATTATACATTTTCTTTGTTTAACCTGTTTTATTATAAAAACGTGCATCAGTTTATGTCGAGACACCTGATGATCTCTAACAGGGCGTCATTTCCCCCAGAGATTACTTTCTGGGCTGCACAATAATCTACATAATTCATATTCCTGGTTTTAGCTGGAGGACACAGTAGTATTTCTGCTTTACACCGCTCTCAACCCACTCCACTCATTACAGCCAGAGGGCCGAGCTCTCAAGATCCACTATTCAGCCTTGAACCCAGGGGTCCTGCGCCTGCCCGACTGGCTGCGTGATGAATAATCATGCTTCCTGTTATGCTAATTCAGATCAGCTCAGCTTGAAGGAGAGAAGACCCTATAATTAGTTGAATGAGTAAAACAAGCTCACTTAGAAAATGTACGGAGCCGTGACAAAATGTTCTTTGTGTTTTTTGAAGAAATCAGGTCAGGTGGCAATCATCAGTCTCGAAGCAAATTAAGTCTCCTCTCGAGACAATCAAAGGGTTTTGCTCTGTCTCAGTACTATTCTGGTAGTAATTCTGAGAGCCTTCGTTCCATTATGGAGGGTTTTAAGGCTTAAAGGTCGTGCTGGCTTGATTGCCAGGTGTCTTAGCCAATCACAGGCAGCAGGGATGGCCGCAGCTTCCATCCTCTCATCTGTAATCAAACTTCCTCACTTTTGTTTAAATGTAAAAAGATAAAAATGAATAGAAGAGAAAAAAAGTTATCCGAATAAAAGAGCTGTCAAAGTATCATGTGTAAGAGGGTTAGTCTAAACCTCCTTTCGAGAATGTTCCCTGAAGGTTACCTGTGTGCAGGCTGCTGCCAATTAAGGACCAGGTGTGCGCTAAAAGGTCACGTGACTGAGACAACTCGAGAGGATAAACAAGGGGACGCTTGCATTTTACTTTTAATCCAGACTTTACTAAACTGTAAAACTAAAAACAAAGCATCGCATTGCTGCCACTTCGTCAATTTACCATAAATCTCCTCAAATGGGCGCAAACGTAAGCGCACATTCTCATGCACACTCTCCCACTTCCTCTGTAACCTGAGAGTTGACCGTAATAACTCTAATAAAGCGTCTGTGAGGGAAGTTGAGAGTGGATTTATGCAGACTTGTGAAGTTGACACACACACACGCAGAGACACACACACCCTCTCTGGCTGCGTGGATGCGGTGCCACATCGAAACGGAATATAAACCTCGGAAAATGAGCATCATGCTGCTGCCGCTGCTGCTGCACATGTTGCTCCTTGTTTCTTGTGCTCCTCCACGGTGTGACCCTGGATTTCGAGGTAAAAGTTTATCAGCTTTAATGTGAATGCAAACTATATTATTATGACACATGCATCCGGACCTGCTGCTTGAATTTCATGTGCAGACTTGGCTGTTTTCTACACCCAGAAGCTGACTTTGATGCAGTAAAAGACTCCTATTAGAAACTTAAAGCCACATGGTGATTGTAAATATGATCAGATTTTGGCCCATAGTGGCCCATCAAATGTTGTTAATACTGATGAAAGCATGCGTTTCAGCCTTATAGATTAATATCTAGACATATATATCCTGTTAAAAAATGTGCAACCTCTCATGACTTGGTGATACTTTGTGGACAGACAGGCATTTTAAGAAGTTGCTGAAGCAACACCAGAGGTTGATCAAGTATTTTGTAGGCCACATTGAAGCATTTACAGAACCCACTCTGCCATCTAGTGTCAGCTCATGACATCCTGATGTGTGTTGCAGGACTGTGCAGGCCAACAGTGGAAGAAAAACGTAAGTGCCCTTGGCCTTGGAGGCACCTCTTTGTCCTGCATGATGTTTGTCATTGTCCAGCATGTTGCAGCAGCCGAGCACCTCTCTGTATTGTTTAAGTCAGAAATGACAGCTTTTCTTTGACTTTTTGAATATGATCAGGCTCTAAAAACCTCCCCGCTGAGACAAGTGCTGGTGCAGTCACACCCCTTGCGGATTTGAATTGAGTCAGTGTTTTTAAAAACAAAAAGGATGAGATCATAAGTCACGCCGGGCGGAGCCTTAATGGAAACTGGCCCCAAAGCCATAAGACCATCATGTGTATTTTTAGATGATCAATGGCACTATGAAATATTCAAATTCTAATTTCCAGAGATAATAGAAATATTTAGGGCTGGATGATTGAAGACAGCACAGCGAGGCTCGTGATTAAGGCTGTGACACATCTCAACCCCCTCGAAATAAGACTAATACATTAGATCACTATTGTTTTCTGCACTTCCTGCTGATCAGTGAGAGTCATTTCATTTTCAATGCCTAACCCATCTGAACTGCTTTTTTTCAACCTCAGCCAAATGCACCGACGTCTTCCTGTCCTACTGCGACGACATGGCCTACGCTCAGACCATGTTCCCAAACATCCTCGGCCACAAGACCCGCGAGGATGCCGAGGCGGGCGCCGAGTACCTCCTCATCAGCGTGGTGGAGTCTCTGCTCGGGGGAGAGTGCAACCCTGAAATCCGCATGCTGGGCTGCTCTGTGTTGGCTCCTCGCTGTGAGAGGGAGAAGGTGCTGAAGCCCTGTCGCACCACCTGTGAGGCGGTGCGTAAAAAATGCAGCCACGCCTTTGAGGCCATAGAGATGGCTTGGCCCTACTTCCTGGACTGCGATCGCTTCTTTGTCAGTGAAGAAGAGGGGTGTTACGACCCGCTGGAGGGCCTCAGAGGTGAGAGTCATTGTTGCCTGACCTCATCTTAGTTTTGGCTACTTACATCCTTGTTAAGACGAAGGTTTTTATCCTTTTGTTTTCACCTGCAGGAGAAACACGGTTATACTCCTGTGAGTTTCAATAGAGCATTTTTCCTCAACACGTTTGCAGCAGGCATCTGGTTCGCACACATGCTCATGTGGCTCACCTCAAAAATAAAGTCCAACTGGAACGCCTTATTTCCCCACATAAACCCTCACTTAAACTGGGTCCTGTGGCTATTTTCATGTGATTTCATTAGCAGGCCGTCCTAATAAACAGAGCCTGAACGCACCACAGCCAGGCAAACATTGTCTGTCAGTATTTTCTAAAAAGCTGTTGTGAATTCATGGAGAGACAGGTTTGTAGAGGTGAAAAAGATGCTCTGCTGTCGCTCACATTAGAAATCATATGTGAGCCATATGAGAGAGTGAACTGCAGGAACCTATGCAGGTCGGACGGAGCTGAGTTCAGTTTTTAGTTCTATGATTTTTTTTGTGTGCATTAAAGTTTGTACATGGTCATAAAGGTCTTAATATCAACCAATCAAATGAAGTCTTAATCTAAGCTCCTGCGCCAGTGTCTCACTTTTTACTGTTGTGCAGAGCTGTTTATTACTGTCAGTCTGCCCCAGAGAATCTGGTTCAGATGTCTGGCAGCAGCTCGGAGCCGTGTAATTATTCCCATATTCATATTAATTTCAAACTGATGTTCCTGTTTTGATATCATGTGACCTGAAGCTCTTCATACAGTAACTGCCACATATATAATGAACCATATATAGTAAAGGAATGATCCAGCAGGGCCAGTTTGAGCTCATGTAGAATAATGGTGCCTCACTATATAGCAGGTTTTCATTAAGTATAAAGCTGTTAGAAACAATCAGTCGGCTAATAAATAATGATAATAAAAAAATTTATGTTGAGCAGAGAGTGAATGTTGGAGATTCACCAGCTTCTCAGAAACCAAACTTCAAATGCATGTTTCTGCTTGATGAGTAAATGGACAACTGTTTGTAATCACATGCACCAATTATTATTATTTGGAAATCTATAAATGAATTAGAAAACAGCCTCCATATATTAGGGCATACAGAGCAAATCCTGTTGAATGGGAAAGGGTCAGTTATACACACAAACTCTAATTAAAGATGAAGTAGCTTGAACCTTTACTAACAGTTTTTCACTGTGTAAATCATGCATTTAAACCCACAGTGCAAGCTTTGACAGATACAGTCTTCTAGGTCATTTGAATCTGGCAGTAAGATGGTTTAATGTGCTCCATGTGGTTTTGGAGCTATTATTGGTTTCTGAAAGTGTGAGTGCAGAAATAAGGGCAGACATCAGCTGGTTTACTGGTTTAATGTGTCGGCTGCAAGAAGCACATTCGGCCCATCAGGCATTTGGTGTTATGTCGACTTTCCACTCTCTCTTTTCGGGTTCTGCTGTACATACCAGACACGTCAAACATCCTGGTTTTAGCCTGGCAGCTGATCAAGAATGGAGGCTGCATATTTGATTGATAGAGCTAAATGCGGTTGGTCACTGTCAGATCTAAAAGCACGTTGATCAAAGACATGCTGTGTTTTTCTGTTGCAGCAGATCAGGCTGAGGA
This sequence comes from Centropyge bicolor, assembly GCA_037975185.1. Taxonomy (NCBI): domain Eukaryota; kingdom Metazoa; phylum Chordata; class Actinopteri; family Pomacanthidae; genus Centropyge; species Centropyge bicolor. Next base: position 1,606,184 of record JBBMOC010000079.1, read on the forward strand.
GGCCGTTGACAGTATGGAAATCCCTCCCCCCGAGGAGCCCGCCACCACCATACAGTTCAGCTACCACTCCAACGCTCAGATGAACAGCATCTTGAAGAAGGTCGAGGATCGATGCTCCGACATAGCGAAAACCTACAGCATTGGCCGCAGCATGGAGGGCAGGGAGCTGCTGGTGATCGAGTTCTCCAACAACCCAGGCCAACACGAACTCCGTAAGTCAAAGTCTGTGTCTGCATCCTTTTTCATCATCAACAACGTTTGACCAGGTCCTGTAAATGTGACCCTCTGCAGTCGAGCCCGAGATGAAGTACGTGGGCAACATGCATGGGAATGAAGTCCTGGGCCGGCAGCTGCTCATCTACCTGGCTCAGTACCTGTGCTCAGAGTATCTGCTGGGGAACGAGCGCATCCAGACCCTCATCAACACCACCCGCATCCACATTCTGCCTTCCATGAACCCAGACGGGTACGAGGTGGCTGTGTCTGGAGTCCGGGACAACAGCGACGGTGATGATGAGGAGGAGGTCAGTTCCCAGGTCAGTTGTTTTATTATTTTGTGTTCTTGGATCTGATAATGCAATATTTTATTATAGACTATGCAATCAATTAGTAAAAAAAATTGATGGATTAATCACCAATGAAAATCATAACTAGCTACAAACCTAGAGAGAATTACAGTAACCCAAAGAATTACAGTAAAAAAAACCACGAAGGACATGAACAGTCATTACAGTTAAATTTATTCATACGGTACAACAGAAATTCAACTGTTGAGTGAAACATCTTGATGCAACACACACATCCAGAAAGGAGATAAAAGAAGTCAAGAGGTCAAAGAGAAAAGTTAAATAAAGGCAAAGGTGAAGACCTTATACTCAGGACAAAAGAGTAACAACATCCATATAACAATCACAAATTAAGTCAAAGATTAAAAAATGAATTAAACAAAAAAGAAATATGAGGTCAGTAAGGAGAAAGGACCAGTTTCTATAATGTAATGAATGCATAGATTTTTATCTCATACCATCCATTCATACACCTGTCATTTAAAGTATTAATGCCCTTTGAAACACAAGTTCATGAATTCCACAGGGTCACAGATACGACTCTTGGAACATCGGCCGAAACAATGCTCAGAACATCGACCTGAACAGAAACTTCCCTGACTTGACGTCCATTGCCTACAGCCGACGCAGACAGAAGGGCTACCGCACCGACCACGTCCCAATCCCAGACTATTACTGGTTTGGTAAGGTACAGTATGAATCCTTATCCATATATATGTCACGTCACTGGACGATATTTCACACCCTAATGGATGATATTACTAATGAACCTCGTCACTTTAAATTGAATAAACTTGTTTCATTTCTTGGTCCGAATAAGTCTTAATGCTGCAATACAGGTCGCACCGGAGACTTACTCTGTCATGAAATGGATCCGCTCCATCCCCTTTGTGCTCTCCGCTAACTTCCACGCCGGAGACCTGGTGGTGTCGTACCCCTACGATCTGTCCAAACACCCGCTGGAGCGGAACATGTTCTCCCCGACACCAGACGATCAGGTGACACCTTTAACATAGAAAAGTATTGATTGAAGCCTCTCTCCTCACCAGTCAAGAGTGAGTTGATTCAACAAAATAAAAGAGGAAAATAGAAGACATAACTTTCATTTTTGGACATGATTCAAAACTTCATGTTAATTAATGTTTATCTTCTCCCCTGTATTAAACTTAAAGAAAGAGAAAAATAACCCTCAGGTTTTTTTGTCCGCAGGTGTTCAAGCTTCTTTCAAGAATTTATTCAACTTCCCATGAAAGAATGGCCAATGAAAATGCCCGCTGTGGACCGTCTCGCACTCATAGTCAGAGAGGAACTATTAATGGAGCACAGTGGTCCAGCTTTGCAGGAGGTGAGTTCTTTGTCATGTGTCTGATTCTGAAATGAAATATTAGATGGAGCCACTAGAGGTCGCTGTCAGACCAGAAGCAGAGAACAGGTTGGAGGAGGTCAGCACAGTTTCTCATGGATTTGTGGGTGATGTAGTTCTGGTTTTGTCTTCTGGTCAGGCATGCAAGACTTCAACTATCTGCACACCAACTGTTTCGAGGTGACCGTGGAGCTGGGCTGTGATAAATTCCCCCCTGAAGAGGAACTGTTCATCGGCTGGCATGAAAACCACGAGGCTTTAATCGCATTTATGGAAGCAGTAAGAACACGATCATGCTTATGTTTGACTGTTTATTGATATCATGGTGTCATTATTTAAGTAACTATCGTCTTGCCTTGTGTTGTTCCTCAGGCCCATCGAGGCATCAAAGGCATTGTGAAAGACGAAGAGGGAAATGCAATCAAAGGTGCTCGGATATCAGTCAGAGGAATACGGCACGACATCACCACAGGTAATAAAGATTTTTCACAGCTTTTGTTTTTCATTCTGTTACATTTGCTGAAGCTGTGACAGTTGGTTTCTTGGAGCCAACATGGCACATTATGTTGTGTTAAGGGGCACTCGAGCCATCTGGTATCACACTTCCATAAAGTTAGCTTCTTGCAAGATATAGAGGATAAAATAATGGTCAAAGCTGATACAGCAAAAGCACTTCCCACAATGCAACTGAGTACCATCTTTCATTATGTCACATAACTGTAGAAATTATTGTAATTGCCAGCTTCTGACTGACAACATTCGTGTCAACATCAAAATCATAATTAAAACTAGGATAAAAGATTTGGCCCATTCGAGTGGAAGTGTCTGAAAACCAAACAAATACAGATGCTTCACTTCAACCAAATTTAATATTTCAGGTCATTAACCCCACATTTTTTTTACCCTCACATGACCAAATCTGTAATTATCCAGGACTTGTCCAGTGACGTCTTTCCCACTTCAACCATCTATCCTATATATGACATGAATGCTGATATACACCTGTGTCTTTCAAATACCACAAACTCAAGCTCTAACACAGGATGAGTGAACTGATTCTAATGTGTAAAATGAGTGCCCCTTCAAAAACACAGCATGTAAATCACGAGTCCAAACGCTCAGCTGCCTTCTCCCTGCTCAGCTGAAAATGGAGACTACTGGCGCCTCCTCACCCCTGGCATCCACATCGTAAGCGCCTCGGCCACCGGCTACACCCGAGCCATGAAGAAAGTCCACCTGCCTCGCATGCACGCAGCGGGCCGGGTGGACTTCGTGCTGCAGAGAGCTGCCCTGGAGCCCGACATGCAGGAGGAGGACGACACCATCCCGTCCATGGGCACCTACGACCGCTTTGACCCTTACAACCAGTACGAGCGCTACACCCTGATGGCTGATCTGAGCCAGCAGCACGAGGAGAGAGCAGAGAAGCCCTGGTGGTGGAACTACTTTGTCCTGCCGGGAGGGCCCCCACCCACCTGGCTGCTCAAACACTATTAGAGCTTTTATAGGAGAAGTGGAGCAATAGTATCTCCGTCTACAGTATACACACAAACTGAGCTGTCATGTAACGAATGTGCTGCTTTTTGCAGGAAAGTGTCAAAGCTAGCTGGCTGGCCTTCATCTTACTGTGGCTTTCACGCTTTTACCTACATGTGCTCTGTTTGGTCCAAACTTGAAATTATAATGGAAGCACCTTACTAGCTTCAGTTAATGACTATGATGAAATGAAAGTAATTTTATAACAATTTTACAGCAGAAATAAAGAGCTTTTATCTGTATACGCTCAGCTGCACTTAACTTCTTTTAAGTTTCTTGGCTAGTTGTTTGTACGGCAGCCTTCATACAAGAAATACACCCAAACATTTAAAGCCACATTTATAAGAAAAAAGTCTGCTGAGAAACAGTTCATTTCTTAATCTGAATGACCCACATGCAAACTTAAACTATTAGGTTTTTAGGTGGTAATGAAAGCAGGTGTCCACTAGGTGGCAGGCTGTGTCAACTTCTGGTCCAACTCCCTGCAAACCATGAAGTCTGGTTCTTCTTCCACACAGACTCTGAGATGAGCAGACATAGTTGTGTGCAGGTGTGTCTTCAGCACGATGCTGAGTCAGAGTTTTACCGGATTAAAAGGCTCTCGTGATTTCCTCTTTTCGCCTTTTCGCTCTCAGGTTCAGCTTCGTTTAATGCAGATAAACAAGAAAGTTGTTTACCACAAAACAAGTTAATTCCAATGATCATATGCTGACATGGTTTTGTATACTTGAGGTGATGCTTCTTAAATCTGAACTGAATGTATCACAACAAATAGTACACTTGACAAAAGTTATACCTATTTCCTAGAAACTTTTTTTAGGAGAGCAATTAAAAATCTTGAACTTGTAGTGATCAGTGTGTCCCAGCCTTTTTAACATATGAGCAATTAAAATGAAAAATCGTTTACTTGAAGCCCTTATAACACATCACATTTTTGAGTAGTTCCACCAAAGAGTCAATATCCCCTCCCTGAGTGTCTTTCTGAAGGCTTGAAGAAGTAAAAGCATCTAAATATTCTTTAAAAAGTAAGCGAATATTTTTGAAAAAGTTCGAAAAAAACATTAACACAAAACATAATTTGGTCTATGTATGTTTTGCCTTCTTTTCCCATCCTATGAATTGTCCTGCTCAGATGTATCTTGTGACTCCTCGGAGGGGTCCCGACCACCAGGTTGGGAACCACGACATACTTCCAAAACTCTCTTTAAAGCAGGTACATCCTGCACTCAACATTAATCCCTGTATGACCTGATTAATCCAGGACAATCACTGAAACCACCGTCAGTATATAATTACATATCCACCTCCCACACACCTGAGCAGGGAGGATGTTTTGTTAAACCTAATTTCTGTTTGTGTACATTTCCATCTAACAGTTTTAAGGGGGGAGCTAATCTATGCCTTAAATGCTTCCTGCAGTGGAAAGTTGATCCATCATGTTTCGACTTGTAAAAGTTCCTATGATACCTCTATAGCGTTAAAGCCATGAAATCTATGGAATAACAGACAAGGAAGGAAGAAAGGAGCTAAATAAGCACTGGGATTTAATGTATGATTGCAAAGGTTGAAAGAGGATATTAAAAAAAGGGGAGGTTGCAGCAAAAACCAAGTTGAGGATTTGCATGAAAAAAGAGCTGTGTAGTTGGAAAAAGCAGTTCAGCAGCCTGACCAAGAAAGTGGAAAGTTGTATTATACTGCAAACAAAACTAAAGGAAGTGCTTAATAGACGAGAGACTATAAGAAAGTATCAAAAAAAGATAAAGAACTAAGTCACTTTTGGTTAAAAACAACCACCACCAAAACACAAATTCACCTTAATAAAGCATACGCCACAATGAGAACTAGTGCAACATGGTGTAAAGCGTGCAGAGCATTACCAGCCTCAGGGTCCAGCGAAAATCTTACAAACAAAACAACTCTGAAGAGTTTTTATGTGAGGTCATGAAAGGAGCCTGGGAAAAATAAATTGCCCCCTGCATAAAGGTCGAGGACCACTATTACAGAATCATAGAGGAACAAGTCTGCTTAGTGAACTAGTTGACCCATGACAAGTCAGTGAGGAAAAAATACCAGGCTTCTCAGGGGATTTACAAAACACAAACACATGATTTGGCACCGGACTCAGTCAGCCGAACAGCAGAGGAGAAACCTGCGTCTATACAGTAGATGTGGGAAATACTGTACGTGGTCCCAGTAACACACAACTGTATCTGTCAACAATGGATCTTAAAAACACTAGAAGTCATTGTATATGTGTGCTGTACAGACATTTACAAGGCCGGGAAATTGGTATTGTCATGACTGGGAGGACAATCTCTCCATTAGCATTCATTGTATTGTAATGGAGTAATCAGAGTAGATCCATGGCTCCATATGTACAGTTTGGGCATGTTGACCATATGGGAACACAAGTGACCTTTATTAATATTCAGATGTATACATAAGCTGATTCCTTCACTAGTTGGCATTGCCCACTTTATCAGTCAGATCTAAAGTTCAGGAAACATGTTGATTTTTTAAAATATGAATAGCTGACACAGGCTTTTTATCGTCTTTGTTCAAAAAGCAACTTGGTGGTGAAACAACAACCCATTACTATGGCTTGTGATCAGGATTTCAGAAATGTGATAACAAGTGGTGGGAGAATAAGCTCTGTCTTCCAACCCGATCTGTGTGACAATGAAGCGGCTCCATCCACAGGGGAAGGACACAAGATGTGGCTGAAAGCTCCGGAAACAACAAGAGAGTTCTGAAGAATGAACCTTGAAGCTCAACTGTGGTTCTACAGGTGAGACTTGATGTGAAGTTTGAAGTGTACTTTTTTCCTCACTTCTGAGATTCTCTCTTGATTTGGGCTGCTTTCTTTGCACACAGTAATTTCACAGATCAGCTGAACATTCGTCACTTTGGGGTAAACGTTTTGTCCAGTTTCTTTTCGTCTTCTGTTGCTCTTGTTTGCTGGACACCAAATACAACACACACACATTGATTCAGTACTTACAAATTAAATTTAATATTATATAAGAAGAGCAAACTGGGATTTTCTCATAGCTTAAGAGCTATTGCCTCAGTGTGGAGAAACCCTCTTAGGAATCAAATTAATATGTGATGAGCTGTTTAATGCTGTGAGCGTCCATCTGGCATGAAGAAATCCATAAGATCCTCAAGTCGTACATCGAGTGCTCGTCTAAAGATATCATAGAAATGTAATTTTAGATTCGTCGCTGCATGTGTGCTCTCTAAGAATCTCGCAGGTGGATTTAAATATTTTAGGTGCAGGCACAGAAAGTTTTAAAAATTGACATTAATGCCACCACACATAATGCACACAGTGATGGGACTAACATCTAAACCAAGCCGGTGTCAAACAGGCCTGTGCCTCTCTGTGTGTATGAGGGAGTGACTGGTTCCACTTGTCACATGCTCTCCAGTGAACATACGACAATCCCATGTAGGATTGACCCCGCTCGCCTTCCCTGGGACCAGTTCCTCGAGCCGCCCATGTCAGGTGGGGCGCTGGGTCACCAATTACTTGGTGAGGCTGAGAAAGTAGCGTCGAGCTGGCCCTGAGCTGCCATGTTGTATTAGCATCATGGTGCTGGCGAGTAGGTAAGTAACGCCTCATTTCAGTTCAGTGAAGCTGCTCTCTGTTCTCAAAGGAGCTTTAATACGCTTATGTCCCGACTCCACATCGGTTTGTAACTATGACTATTTATGAACGTTCAGTCCACCATGTGAATATAGTGCCACCAGGTGCCAGCATCACAGCAGGGGGTAACTTTTATTTTATTCATTTTTTAAATACTCTCATTAGGTCTTTTTAGTAGATACAGACTTAGATGTATGAAGCTTTTGATATTTTTCATTACTTTCAATATTTAGAGACAAAATGAATCTTCAGATTTGGCAGTGATTTACTATATTTGAATTAGGGAAGCAAGCAAAGGGAAAGATGGAGATGGAATAGACAGAGATGACAGCATACTGTATAAAAGATAGGAAAAAGTTATAAAAATCAAGAAGGAGCCAAAGAAAGCAAGCAGATTTCAAGATGCTCTTTAGAATGAAGCGTCACAAATTTACAGGTAGCTTTACTGCAAATTGACATTATGCTGTTTGTTGTGTATTGGGTGGGCTCTTTCATGAATTCAAAATAATCTAAAAAATAATTGCATATTTTTATTGCTGTTTAGCAACACTAACAAATCATCTCCTTGTTGACTGAGCAAACTTCCTGTGCTGCTGAAGCCCACAAGATGTGTCTGAAAGCTTCAATAGAAATGTAACAACTAGATTTGAATTCTGAATTTTCTGTCAAACTAATACTTTGAAGGTCAAGGCTGAAGAGGTTAAGCGAAAGATGTGCACACTGTACACTTTCCAAAAAGTATAATTGAGCACAGACAAAGATCTTTGTCAGGCATGTTGGAAGAAGAACAGTGTGCGGATCCTTGCTATGATTTCTGACTTCACTTCAGTTAACTGAAGTCAACTAATTCTGATCTTTTTGGCTGTAGCATCAAGGCCACGCGTCTTTGTTTGCTTCTTCAAAAGAGGCACGAGAAGCGAGTCCTTGCACCAGTTGTATACTTTGCAAAGGTTGACGCCACCTTCTCCTTTCATTCATACATTTATTCCAGTTTATTTTCAAAGTAAAGTTTACTCCACATCACGTGCGCCTAAATCTTTGTGGATGCAACTACTGTATATTCTCTTTTTACAGTCCTTCCAGTGGAGATTCACTGGGCCCTGCCAAACTCCCATAATTGCAAAAACAGCATTTCATTTCCTAATAATGGCTCAATGTCAAGTCCAATTCAGTCTGCTAGTTAAGCGGCAGCAATTACCGAATCGTACATGTGCAGACAACTCCTCCGGTGGGTGATAATAAGCTACTTTCTTTGTTACAGACCCTGAACAAACTCGGAGGGGAACACGTGAAGCAAAGATAATGCGACCAGTCGAGCGTGAGTGTATACAAAACCTCGCCAATCGTTCTTGTAGAAAACCCCTCAGCTATGACAAAAGCAGGTCCAACTGGGTTAAGGTGATTCCACTTTAATAGTGCTGGGATCCCGAACCACAACAGAATACAACAAAAGAAAATACAGCTGCTCGTCTGTGAAAAGTCCTTTTTGAAAGTAAGAGGCTGCATGCGTCCGGCTTTGATTGACGACTTGTGTTTATGAGCTTGGGAGGTACGTTGAGGATTGGAGGGTTTCTTTGTTGCGTTTTTTTCTGTTGGTATATTTGGGGTTTCTCCTTCAGCGTGACGGTCAGAGGTCGCCGTACAACAAGGCCACACAGGCTTTAATCTGACCCGCAGGCTCGGATGAAGAAGCGTGTTTGTTGACATGTTCCTCCAGAGTTTGGTTGTGTTCATTTGCTTTGAGTCACTGCTGCAACGCTCTGATACTTCCTTATACTGAAGGATCAAAGGGGAGATCTGTGTGGAGACAGGTCCTTTAATTTTTTAAAGATTTTGCATGTTTTAACAACGACCTGTTAGAGAAAGTTAGAGAAGAGATGGTGTCTAAAGTTGATGAGCATGTCTCTCTGGGTATGAACAAATCTGAGAGTCTACAATTGAGGCTGATGGATGTGTCAATGTTTTGCAGGTAGGTCATAAACCAAACAAATGTGAAACTTTGACCTGATGGTGGCGCTAAAGGAAAAGTCCCCCAAGTTAATAAAATTCATGCTGATGAATGTCTCCATGGCAATCCATCCAATAGCTGTCAAGATGGTTCACTCTCAAGCACAGATGTCAACCTCATGGTGGCATGTGCACATCTGAAGGGTTCATCATCTGGGGACAATGGTTGTCAAGATATTATACTACTGCAACTACTATTATTGAAAACCGACCGACCAAATTGCTGACCAATCCATCGTACCATGCTTCTAGTGTGGCTGAAAAGTAATGAATTCTCTCCAGTTAACGAAACATAGTTGAGTAGATAATTGAACTATAGAGGCTTAAATATAAATAATAAATAATCATCCCAAATTCAGTGATGAATGTGATGTTTCACAGCACTTTCAGCCCGAACCAGATGGCATGTGTAGCCCAAATCAATCAATAATGAGTGTGTGGAGGGAGGTGTCAGTAAGAAAGTACTATCTGTTCTTCTTCACTGTGCATTATTGGAGTTGTATTGAAGACCGTGCCTCCTTCTCCAGCCAGTTTTCTGACTGGCACTTCCAGATAATGCACTTGTGTCCTTTACTTGTTTTTATCAAATACAACTCGAGTCCCTTTTTATTCAAATAACACAAGGATCAGTTGCATCGGACCTTGCATGTAACCTCCCTGCCTCTAACTTCCTGTAACTGCGGTCAAATGATTTGTCCTCACGACAAGATGATTTATTAGTTGCGGTTAGCCTGAGCCCATACAATGATTTATTGCCGTGTCTCAGTTCACCATCTTGTCTTGTCTAATCCTCCTGGAGCGAATAGAAACAGAGCAAGTTTGCACAATAGAGATGCACTCTGACAGCCACTGAAACATTAGAGCCACTGGTTCTGGACCAAAAAATGAATAATGCAGGTGAAGGATTTTTTTTTGTTTTACCTGACTGTGAGAAATTCTTATGTCTAAATTTAGAAAGATGTGGTTTTAGCTGGAAACAATTTTAATGGACATTTATTTTGTGACAGCTTTTTTGGATAAAAATCTAAATATCACTTTGGATGATATAAAAAAAAGTTGAGATGTTGCGTTTCCAACATTTTTGTAAGACTGACTCACACAACAGCAGCAGGTAAAAAAAAAAAAGTTTATCCTTATTTATTCCAGAATCTGAGCTTCACCCTCATATATTTTAGATTTAACCATATTTCTGCTATAAGACAATTTTTGCTTAAAAGAGCAAAAACCACATTTAAGAAGAGAAAGTTTGTTTGATGTGATAGAAATGTCAGAGGTGATGTGACATTTTAATTTGGTGGCTTGTTTGGTTGGACTTCCTGTTTACACCTACCTGGGCATGACACTGTCCAGGAAGTAGCAGCTTTACAGGAAATTCAGTGTCAAACTTTCTTCAGACAAAACGTTTGGTCCTGCTTTGTTTGCCTGCACATGTCACCTCATATCACAGGTAAGAATCTGTGACTTATAATTTGAACAACTTGCTCATATTCCAGCTTCATGAGGTTGAATTTCTAACTTTTTAGCAAGCACATGGGTCTGAAGTTGTTTGGTGCAGTTAAATTAAATCTGGTTTGTTGTGAGGACAAGACAAATCTGGATTATTTCTGTCAGTATTTTCCAACAGAGCACACATCAAAAACAGTGTTGTGAAATCAGATGGTGAGAAGATTCCCAGGCTGGGATTGATCGAGTTTGAGGCTGTGTGTTTAGGTACTGACAGAACCTGGAGCTCTTCCAGTGTATGAATATGAATAAATGGACTTTCCTACATGGACTTAAATTCATAGTGTCAGAGAAGTAGGAATGTTTTGGCACGTTATCAGGTGTTGCATTACACTGCTTTCATATTCTGTGTCTCTTCTGGGCTTGAGCTCAGACTTTGAAATGACTTGGATGTTCTTGTGTGTGTGTGTGTTTCCTATTATTGGATTATCTTAGTGATTTGTTGGGTGAGCAACAAGCAGCTGCTGTTATGGATGATCTTTTTTTAAAACCTAACATCAGTGCAGGTTTCAGCACAAGCTTACACTTTTTTTTCCCTCCTCTGACCCTCATGGACTTCATTTGACACACCTGGGTTGTCCTCGTTAGTGCCTGATTGCAGGAGGAGTGTGTGAGGGCTTGTATGAGGACGACCCAGGTGTGTCAACTGAAGTCCATGAGGGTCAGAGGAGGAAAAAAGTGTAAGCTTGTGCTGAAACCTGCACTGATGTTAGGTTTAAAAAAAAAAAAAAAAAAAAGATAATCCATAACAGCAGCTGCATGTTTGCAGAGGCTTTTTCAGTGGACAGTAAAATGTGATGATTTTTTTCAGATTGTCTTTATTTAAATGAAGTGGAGTGACTGGAGCAACAGTTCAGCAACAGCTCTGTTGGACCTCATCAATGCTGCTGTGTCCTAAATCCACACTACAAACTAAATCCAGGTGGGTCTCCAGTTTGCATTGTAGATTGATATGAGTGTGCACCATGTTCCCACAATGCATTGCACAGGATAAATGGAGCAGCTTCTCACAAAACTGTCAATGAATTGCAGATGTTGGTGAAACGGCAACAGAAAATATCTTGGAAAACATAAAATAAGTAGTAAATTTTAAAAAGGACATTTTGGATTGTTTGTAATTGTCTTTAGTTGCAGCAATAGCTTTGAGGATCAGAACCAGAGACTGGTTAAGGAAGTCAAGAGTGCTGACAGATAGTCATTGTTGGCTTTGGTCTATTCAGGGGATTTATTGAAAATAAGAGGACGATAGAATAGCATCTTGCTGCAAGATATCCCTGTTGCTTAACGTGAAATTTGCAGTTCTTAGCCAGCATTGACCTGCATACAGATATCATCATCATCTGAGGAATGATCCCTCTTTATAATGTATATTCATGCTATTAACATATATTTAAAGAAGAAAATCATTTCACTTACTTGTGCCTTTCTAAGTAAGTTAAAAAAAAATCCCTCTTGGCCATGAAATAATATTGAAGACTAATGTTGCCATACTTAAAGTCAACCGTCCCCTCACAGCGGGGGATCCTCCTGAACTATTCTCAGCAACACACAGTCTAGACACTGCCAAATTTAAGGCCAGAATAAAACATAAAGCACAATTGAAATAAGTGTTCTTGATCTTAATGCACATTATCGCTGTGTCCCAGGGATAAAACACTTAAAAGTCAGTCATGAAGAAGAGAAAGCCCGAGGGCTCTTTAGGCTGGGTACATGTCCGTGATGCACCCAGCTACTTTAGCTGTCATGCAGCAATATCTCAGAGCCTTCGCCGGGTGCACTGATGCTTGGCTTAAGCCATTTAGCAGCGCCCTGGTTAACTGAAACCGACAAAACTTCTGATTCCAGCCTGATCTTAGAATAACACCCCTGGCGATTGTGAAGCTGTCTTTGCCCATTTCATCCGGCGCGGTCCCACAACTGCATTTGAGGCTGACAGAGATGCAGGAGGAGAAGATGCCGTATGATGTTACAACTGTTACTCAGAGAATTAAATTAAATGGAAAACGTTACGGTCTTAAAGAGAAATCCGATCTGGCTGACAAGAAAAACGGGGTGAGGCTTATTGCTCAAAGAGAGTGCCAGACTTGAGGGTGCAGAAGTAACATAACTTAAATAAAATAAGACGGCATTTGGCCACTTGAAGCCAATGGGTCCTCCAAAGGGTAAGATGTTGGATAATTCCAGTCGAATATTTGCCAACGGTTGCTCTTTGCACACAGTAGTTGCCCAGAATCATGCAGAGCAACAACACTGGGTGATGAGATGTTTACAGCTGAGTAGAAATGAACACTGGGCATGTGAGGAGTCAAATTTGCTCATGACACTGGACAAAATTTCACAAAACACTCCAAATACAATGGTACACAAAATGGCTGCTTATGCAACACATAGTCTAGTGTTTTTGTAGTTAGCATAACAGACAGTTGCATGAATTACTGACAAAACAATAGTCTAAATTTAAGGCCTGTTTGTTGCTTTTTAAGAGCTTTCTCATGGTCTTCTGTCACCAGGTGTCATCAAATGACCTGACCTGAGGATCCAGAGCTAAGGAGCCAATAGATGGTCAGACAAAGACACCTGGATGCCATCTATACCTGACTAATGTTCCAGCATGCAAACTCTGAAGAAGGCTGTTGAAACTGCCAAGGAAACTTGTAAGTGAATCTGGAGTTGAGATTTTTATTTCATTGTCGAACTATTGTACAATTAGTTGTATTTTTGTTTTAATATCTATTTTCTATCTATTTTCTCCATAGAGGTTATATTACTGATTGCTGTCCCTTTAACATTTGCACCAACCTTGTCTCCTAGAAGTCACACTTTTGTAAAACTAATTCGAAATAGCAAATATGTTTTGAAGGAAACTTTATGCTGCTGTTTTCTTTTAACATGATGAGGAAATGTGAATTAACATATCTGACAAGTCACAAAATGTTAATATTGAACACTGTCAGTAAAATGATCACTGACAACATATTTCATTTATTTGTTCTTTTTCCTCAATGCTTTTATTTAAAGTGACAACCCAAAAACTGCAAGAATCATCCATGTATATCAACTTCAGAATCAGAATCAACTTCAAAAACTGCTTCAAGTTCCACTTTTTCCACCAAAATATACACTCTAGCAATACAACATCTGCTTGAATCAACTAGAGCATTATTAAGCACACGAATGGTTATGTATAGGCGGCACTTAGATAAATGTAGGGAGCGATCGTAGTGTAGTTTATTTTCCTGTTCTAATGCATCAGTGTCTGTGTAACATGCAGCAGATATCAGACATCACAGCACAGCATCCAGACAATCTGTAAAACAAATGTGCTTTATAAAGGCCAGCGTTTCGTCACAGCGTGCTCATGCTAACAAGTTAATTAAGCATAGTCCTTTGCACATGAACTTTAAGCTTGTATTAGTAGTCAAAAGAGATCTGCCGTTAGGTGCACCGAGCTAATTATGTGATGATAAATCTTCTATGGCATGAGGTAATTTCTCAGTGCTCTTTAAAGATAGTAGAGAATATGGCAGATAACTGCTTGAAGCCTTTGCGAGTCAGCGGCAGCTAAGCTAAATGTGGCAGCAAGTGTCAGGCCAAATCAATACACGCTTCCCAGGATTCCTTTGGTGCCATAATCCAGGCTGTGGTGGGCACTGACCCCGGGGAGGCCCGGCCTCTTGTTTTCTTGCGCTGTTTTTTTCAAAAGCAGCTGCACTTATGGATATGACAGCATTGAGCACAAGCTAATTACCTTTAGAAAAAAAAGAGGAGTATGCTATAAAGCGCTTAGATCACATCTTGGACACGTTGAAACCTCTCTCTTCCCCACGTTGGAAATCTAGCCTGCCCCTGGGAAGTGAGATGTGCAGAATTTATATGAAGGTGTTTGCAAAAATTGTGTCTGACCTCGAGCTCAAAAGCAGTATAATTTTAACTAGCTGCGAAGCTGAACTCTTGATGTGTGGCTCACAGATGATTTATGTGTCAAATCCTCCCTTTGGATACAGAGTCTTGGTCAAATATTTCACCTCACCAATTCAGAATTTTGGACCAGCCTGAACTGCATGTTGTAGATGTTTCTTTGAGAGAGGCCCCTGGTGTCTTCCAGCTGATTTCACACATCCCATTAAGTCATAATCTTGTATTATATGCCTTAAAATAACAAGAGATAATCCTGGCATCAGGCTAATCAGCCATGAAATTGAGGAATCTCCTTGACTGGATTCCACTGCAGCCAGTTAACACATGATATGTAGAGTGTGCAACAAGGATATAAAATATAGTTTGCATTGAAAGAAATGTAGAATTTCTGATGTTGATATTCAATATAGAAACATTTAAATCATTCTCAATATAAATATGTGCATCTGGCAATTTTTGCATTTCCTTCCTTTTCTCAACAGGATCATCTTATCCAGGACGAGGAATCGGAGGCGTGGGGAGGAGGATTTCCACATCTTTCCTTGTAAGTGGTGCTCACTTACTTAAGCCATCAGCCAGTCATTAAAAATGTAAAATTAACATCTTTAAAGTGGAACACGATTCTGTTCTGCGCTCAGGAGGCAGTGAAGCGCGGCGCTTGCATATGAAATGCATTTGGTCATCCCCCTGGCAACAGGGAAGGAAAAGGTGCATTGAGTGAAACGAGAGCAGATTGCTTTTATTCTTTATTTAGAGAGTTATTCTAGACACTGAGTCACAGATGCCCTGCCATCATGAAAATCCTTCCTGCTCGATTGAGGCTGCTAGAGGAAAACGTTGCAGGCTCGGGTCTCTGTGGGGAAAGTCTGAAAAGCAATCATTTGTAAATATGTCACAGATTTGGGTTTATGACAATACATCCCACCTGATGAAGTGAGGTAGCAGGAAAAACAAACAGATTTGACAGTGCAACAACAGTGGAAGCTGCTTGAGGTGTGTGTGAAACTTAATGCATCTGTTAACAGGCTTTATGAAATGTGCTCTTGTCCGCGCTAATGTTTGGCCTTGGGCCTTGGCCATAAACCTAGATCTACTTGTATTAATGTGTTTCAGATGTTTGTGGGATGTAATGTTCTCCATATTCCCAATTTCCTGCTAACACTTCATCCAGTTCCTTTATTTAGCTTCAATCGTCCTCTGCGTGCTGTGCACCATAAAAGGACCAATATCAACTCATTAGTGTGATAAAAGCTTATCACTGATGTATTGGTATTTGTACATAAGGAACAAAACTTCTTGTGTATAGAATTTTCTATCTGGGGCAAATCTTGGTATGAAAACACATAATCAAAATTATACCTACTAAACATCTGCATGTTAGAATTGTCATTGTGGGCATGTTAACTGACACTAACTTTTCTGTGTCTCTCAGCCACAATTCTTTAAATTAGTCAATTTGACAAAATAAATCTTAGCACAGGTTCTCAAAAGGCTGAAAGCTCCCAAAAATTTCCCGTGACCTTTTTGTCAAGCTGCTGTTTTCAAAGTCAACAATGAACCTTCAAACTCAACTTTAAAGAATTCTTTTAAAGGATTTTTATCAACACAATTTCTTTATGATAGAAAAATTATAAGCCTTTGTTACTAGACTTTTAAACATCCACAATCAATTGATACCTGTATTCAGGGACTACTTTCTCACTGAGACTCTAAAGGCACAAATCATTTCCCCTTCCCATTTCCCCTTTGTCATCATCAATCATAATTACGCGACAATTTCTTCACCTTGGATCAATTTGTGCCATTGAGATCAAACAGCCGTGTTAATGGGCGCCCAGATTTCTCTAAAGGTAATCTATATCATGTGGTGTGGGCAGTAGCCTTTCAAGCCTCAAGTTCGCTCACGCTGTATATTGTCTGTCACCGAAACAGCTTTTCCCTGCAGCTAAAATGTAAATATGTGCTTTTGTCCCATTTGTATAGTTGGTCAGATAATTATGGCTGTTTGAAATATGCAAATAAACAAATATGTTTGGAAGTGAGTATTTTTAAAACAAACATTTAACAAGTTTTGCATGATGCAAAGATCTGCTTTTTAATAATGGCCTCTCTCCTAATTGCAATTGACATGTGAGCAAGCTCTAATCATCATTGTTTCAGTCACAACACAAACTGGGTCTTCAAAGGTTTCACCCGTGGTGCAATTACACCAAATTACTCTCACCATTTGGAGTCAGTCAGGGGCTCTGTTTTCAACCCTG
Organism: Centropyge bicolor; assembly: GCA_037975185.1. Classification (NCBI taxonomy): domain Eukaryota; kingdom Metazoa; phylum Chordata; class Actinopteri; family Pomacanthidae; genus Centropyge; species Centropyge bicolor. The sequence goes on from JBBMOC010000079.1 coordinate 1,622,987, forward strand.
TAAACAGGATGTTTCAAAATCTGATGAATGGATTTACATGAAGGTCAGTGAAAAGTGTGGTTAGAAGGGAAGAAATAAGAAACCAGTGATTCCAGTTGGGCTGAAGTGGTGTAAGCAGCGGGGATGCGTTTACACAAAAAGGCGTCCAAACAACAAATTCATGGAAAAACAATTGTGTTGTTGTGTCTCTCTAAGTCTGCAAACATTCACATAACAATACAAGACAGCTTCGACATCATTTTGGTCTATGAAAACTGAACACGTAATGAAAAATTTCTTAAATAAAATAAAGACAAATCCAATACAGATTATAAAATAGTCTGAAAACAATGGCACTATTGTTGTTTGATTTTCACATTGTAGAAAAGCTCAGAAATTTCACATTTGACTTCAACTTAGTCTCCAAAAATTGCCCCAAATTGAAATTCCTTTATAGCTATATTGTGTTTTCTTTCTTCTGAAATCTAAACATTGGAAGTTTGTTCTTGACATCAGAAATGAACAAAACAAACTCAACCCACGGCCGACTAACAAGCCTTTTCCGGAGCCTTCAGTTGTACCACATGGTCTTCCAACATGGAGGAGAAAGCCTAAATGTGCTCTGGATGAAATCATAACGGCTACTGCTAACTGAACCATCTCCATGACAAACTGATCACACTGAAGAAGGCGGTGTCATGCAACTGAAAGGTCTGGAAAACAGCCAGTAAGTCAATCTTGGTTTAGGATCATTTTGTTGTAAAACAAAACTTTTTAAAGCTAGTGAAACAAAAACTTAAATTGTAGTAAAATGAAATAATACAAAATTGACAAAGTACATAAGTGTATGTTGAAAAGTAGAAATAAAATCATCCTGATTTATCGCTCAACAAATTTGGAGCTGATGTAAAAAATGCTTAAAAGTGGCTGTAGTCTGAGCAAATGTGAGCACTTTCCAAATCATTTATTAAAGTCTGACTTAGAGTCAATGTATCTTGCATGGCATTGGTGAGTTCATGTGTTAGCGTGATCTCCTCAGGATGAGCTTATAATTCTTTTAAAGCCTTCGAAAATAATAAGTCTGCAAGTTTCCCTTCAGACGAACCTTGTGGAGGCACAGTGTACAGACAGCAGAAGATAAACACTGGAGGTTTACTCGTCTCTGTTTTGCCTGAGTTAACATGAGACCAAACACTTGGACGCTGAGTTAAAGACCAATTGTTGGACTCTTCAGCTATTTCATCACATGAGCCCAAACAGAACCACATCATAAACCCGCAGTGCTTAAAAGGCATTAGCATGTCCATACCCAGGAGATGTAATACTATAGTGTTGGGAAATCCTGTAAGAAACCGACTGCTGCAGATGAAAGGCCATGAGCCCATCATTGTTCCTTACATGGTGTGTTTGTAGTTAGCACGAGGCGGTTGTTTCTCACCCCCATGTACTGTAGTTAAGCACCCTGTCACTTCAAACTAGCGTGATCTGAAATTTTTCTGGGTGACTGCTGAGAATGCTAATGCCTTGGAAAGTTGTATCCTGTGGCTCTTTTGGCTCAAATCAAACCCAGAGAGGCTTGAGGAAGAGCTGAACGGCGGCGGCTACGGCCACTTGGAGAAGGCTGGTTCTTCAACAAGTTTGTTAGAGATCACAGAGCGGGGAAACACAGGCCTGACACCTGAACACTTTTGCATCACTAATTACAGTCATTAAGGAGTTTGTATTAAAGAGATGAAGATTGTTGATTGTTGAGTCTTAAAGGTCGATTTGTACTTGTTTGCATGTAGATAAAGGATGTCGAGGCCTTTAAAGTTGCTGCACACATGACTGTAATGCATTTGTGCTTTTGCATGAGTATCACTGCTATAATGTCCACTTGAAGAATGCCAAAGCAGACCTTGTTGGGCCTCACAGTTTGTTGCACCTCAGGCAACATTTTAGCATTTGTGTGAGGTTAGAAACGCCTCCATTGGGTTGATAATATTGTGCAACATGTGAGCTTGTGAAGAATTGAAATGAAGTTTTGTCACGCTAAAAACTTTTCTAGTTTTTCCTTCTGTGCTCAATCACTCATCCAGAGCTGGAGATGTTGTGGTGTTAGTGAAAGAAGTAACGATGAATAGTGATTTTGAACTATGCATGTTTAAGGAAGATAATATAGCACAGCTCTTTAACGTGATTCATTTATTCTTAAAATTCACTTATTGTCAGTCGATCATTTTCAGCTTTAAGCAGCAGACAGAGAGGACATTTTCCATAAAGCCACACTCCCTGCCTTATAATTTAATAGCCGACAATGAAGATTTTTTTTCATTAATTTATCAACCGGTCAAATATTCATGAGCAGCCGCGCAAACTTTGGGCCACACATCCAGGATAGCGCTGGAGAATATGCACCACATTAACATGACGGCGTGCTCTTTCACAGCACATTCACATGTACGGCAGAAAACATTATTGTTCTGTTTGCATCAGCTTCTGGGCGGAAAAAAAAACAAACTGTCAGAACAGCTCTAGTGTTTTACAGCTCAGAGGAAACACAATGAATTTTATGCACTTGATTGTCACGGCTGATCAGTATCAGATTCGTTTCCAGTTTGGCTCAAAAATTATGACACATGCAAGCGATGCTTTTGAATCTGGCACCAGGGAGCAATCAGGAAACGAAGCCTATAGGGTGTGTGTGTGTTTTGCAGCTTAACATTTTAAAGCTCATTTAATTTTCACAGTCATTATCCACACGTTTTTATTAAGCATCTCCTCAGAGCTTGTAAATAACCTGTTATAAAGACTTAATTTTGATCCCTCTTCCCCAATGACGAACAGCTAATTCCCAAACGTGTGGGCGTTTAATGAGGCCTAAGATATTTTATTCTCCTGCTATAACGTTGTCTACAAAATCGCGCGCCGCCGAGTGTAATCATGCAACGCTATCTGGCACAGACACTCAATGGCAGCAGCGGAGGCAAAACCTGCAGCCCAGAACTGCTCCACTTAAGGGAGGCTGATGTGAGAGGAGCAGACAGGCGAGAGTGGAAGGCCCTCCAGTCATGCAAAATGCAAAAGAAATATGACTTTATTACAGCTCCCTAATGGTGACATAACAATCTGTTCAGCCACTTCCCTCCAAATCTCAAAGCATTTTTGGAGAGTGCTCGGGTCCTGCAGGACGGGATGGGTTTGAAAGTCTTTGGGTATGAGTGAGTTTAAACACAATTGAGTTTGAAATACGGCTTTGACCTGCTCATCTCTTATTTATTTATTTATTTTGCTTGTTCTCCATGTCAGAGTGATAAATGTCCTGAGAGGAAAAGAACAATGCACAACAGGATGGGAGAAGCTGTTTGATCACTCAGGGTTTCTATAAGGCAACATGTTTATTTCATATCATTTACTGTGTAGCCAATTAAAGAAATAGTTTCAGGAAATAGCCTTACATGTTTGTTTTTTCCCCCCAACAATGATACAAGTCTTGTGTTTGTGCATTAATATCTATGGATCTACAGGCAGGAGGTGATTAGCCTAGCTTAGCATAGAGACTGGAAGCGGGGGGAACAGCTAGCCTGCCTCTCTTTAAAGTCTGGAGTGACTTTTGAATCATCATCCACACCTCAGATTTTCTCAGCGATTCAAATAATCCTGTTGTTTGGCCTACTGATAAATATTTCCACCGGTCAAAGAAACAGTCTGAATGTTGGATTAAAAGTGGTGACAGAAAATTTGCGAAAAGTGTGAATAAGTGCAGTTGTATAGGTTGTTGTAAGCTGACTTACAGAAAAATAAATCTAATAAAAATTGATCAAAGAACTTCTAGCCAATGCTTCTGTAGTTTCAACTGCGAATGAAATGCAAATTGTTGTTTCTATTGTTTGTGTTAGGATTAAACTAACACAATACTATCTGTAATATTTTTGATCTGTTAGGCTAGCTGTTTCCCCCTGCCTCCAGCCTTTATGCTAAGCTAAGCTAATAACCTCCTGACTCCAGCTCTGTACATAACATACTGACATGAGAGCGGCATCAATCTTCTGGGACTTCTGATGCAAAGAAACACAGATATTGGTCATAACCCTTTCAGGGCAACACGAGCACTGGTTCACTATTCGATGCCTGCTCATGAATCTTTGACGAGGAACATTTTGCAGCTATCTATTTGTGGATTTTAGAGATACATAAAATAAACACAAACTCCTCTGTTTTCTCTTTTGTAGGGTTGTGGAATTAAAGTGGTGAATAATGCATGGCTGAAAGCATCCGTCTCTCTGAGTTGCCTCTTTTGGACACCAGGGGATCTGCAGACAAGTAAGCACAGATATTTATGAAGTGTTGTTTGATTTCAGAACAAACAGATGCTACTCACCTGTTCTTAAAAGCACCGTGTAGTGTAGACAAAGTAACCCCGAAGATCACTTTTTGACATTGTAGTCAACTCTCATCTCTAATAGGAGATGATGGCAAGACTTTTAGTGACCCACTGATGTTATAGTAGAAGAAGAGTATACACAAAGTTACATGTGTGAAAGTAGAAAAACATCAGAGCAAATCTTTGACTCAGACTTTAATGTTCTTTGACAGTATGAACAAGACCACATTGAATGTCAGCTGGTCTGTACAAATTTGATGAGGGCACAGTAAATGAGTTAAGTTTTGGCTGGATAGTGAAACTTCATGCTGAACTGTAGCTGCTGTGATAAAATCCTAATCACTAAAGTGTATCAACTGTTAAGGTAAGTTCGCTATTTACGCTGAGTGCTGCTAATTCTGTGAAAATGATCTGCTGTGGCTATGGATGAGTTTTGTTTGTTGAGTTTTGATGATGTCCATGAAGCCCAAATGATGGATATGTCTATTTCTTACCTGCATTAGAAATGTAATATCATTGAGTGGAAACACAATGTGACTGTGCTCTTTGGCTTGGAGACAAGTTTCTAACATAATTCCTGCATAACATGTTGGTCGTGTTGAGTTTGAAGTAGGATCCTATGTTTTTGGAGTTTGAACCATTTGACTTAAAGGCAGCATATCTGAGCCTCAAGTATCAGAATCTCTGGTCAAAGTAGGGGATGTTTTACTGAGTTACTTTGACTACTACTTTTACTATATTGCCTGCTTTGCTCTTCTTCTCTGTTTTCATGACATGTTTTGCCAAAATGTCTTTGTTTCTTATCAATACTGTTGTTGTGCAGTCTGTTGATGGTGATGAGACCTGCACCTCTCTCTTTTGTTTACTCTTATAGCTCCTTGACTTTGCTGAGTAGTTATAGATTTACAGGTCAAAGTGAAATCTATTAAACAATATACAGTGTTTTCTGACATGCAGCCGGATTGACTGAGACGTTTGTTGACAGTCTGAAGTGGCTGTGAACTGTGACCTTTGCCACGCGTCATTCATCTCGGCCGATGAGTCATGTCGACAAGCGCGTTAATAGCGGCTTGGATGACAGATGACAGGTTGTATGAGAGTCTGCGGAGCGTCGGATCATGACGTTGACGGGAGTTGGACCTCAGGCTGCTGTCACGCTGGATCCGTGTGTCAGCTGAAATGTAGTGTGGAGAGGATCTTCGAGCCTTCATCAGCACATGTAGTTGTTCTTTATTGTGTTGTGTTGTGGCGTCCTGACTTATTGGCATTTCTCTTGATGCTGTGTTTTCTGCTCAAGGCGTCGTAGCTGGGTGCAGTAATTAACAGAACAGTTAGTTGTGTTGCACCATCTGTATCTGCATATCACTCCCAGCCACATGATTTGTTTCAGATGAGTGGTTCAAACTAAAATAGCTGGACTGGATTGTGCTTCACTTGGGATTCCAGGAAGTCCAAAGAGCTGGTGAACGGGTCAGAGCTGTTGCATCGAGCTCTCATCTGAACAAACTGTTGATTCCTTCTTTGCTTCATTTCTTTATTTACTAATCATATTGTTGCATCGTCTCGCAATGTTAGTGCGACGCATTCATGTTTGATATTATTTACATATTATTTACACATATGATACGTATTGAGATAGTGAAGAATGAGTTGAATGTGTGACCTTTTTGTACAAACTGTAAAGCACCACATACCAGTATGTCTGCAGTTTGCATTGACTACATTTAACGCTACCTTTTTTTAAACATATCAAAACAGAAGTAGTACCAAATCCACCTCATTAAAACCCTGTTAAATATGCATTTGTATTTTGCACTACTCTGCTTGATACAGCCGTTCAAAGTGAGTTTACCAGGTGCTGAACAGGATTGGAGAAAGAAAAAATATTCCAGTGAAAAGTGTGGGATCCACTGTACGAGTGTGTATGTCGTCACCAGTTAAACACAGCCTGTCCTAACCAGAAAAAGTATATTACCGTATAGGTCGTCTGTGCAAGCAGCTTATTACGATGGCCATAGTAATTATGACTGCAAAGACTAAATTGCATCTGGCAATCGACCTATTCAGCTGTTCGGTATGAAGTTGTGTTGGTTAAGTCATACAGGGGAATGACGGCTTTTTCCAGTCAGTGTAAATGATGGGACTTTATGTGCAGTGAATGATTCCTACTTTGACTGTTGCAGGTATCAAATCAGTCATTTCATGTAGGTATTTGTTGCAATTGAAACAGGCAACCTCGATACCTGAGTCCATGTGTTTGTTGAATTCTGGGCCGCTCTCTAAACTTGGAAAACTTCCTGCCACTGACTCTTTTACTTCTGTTTCTATGCACCTTATAATGTTGAGTATTATCTGCTGTATCATGCTTTAATGTGTTTTGTAGAGTGTGTGTTCTGCTATCTCCAATTGCTCTGCTGGTATTGAAGTTATTGAATTGTTTCATGACAGAAGGAAGTAAGACTAAAACTTTAAGGACATGTGTTTCCACAGTTTGTGAATCTCTGCTTGTTTTGTTTCCATACTAAAAAATGTCTTGATATGAAAGACTGTATACAGGCCGCTTTTGTGTTATTGAGTGTAAAAGCTGTTTCTCAGCAGCTGCGAGTTAATGGCACTCTTGGTACTCTGAAGCCATATGTAATGCTTTAACTGGAGTGATGACACAGCTTATTTAAGAGCCGCAGGTGCGATCGACCTGGCAGGCTGCCACTCAGGCCATCAGCCCACAATCCAGTGATCCCTGTTCGAGGAGTAGTTGTCCTTCTCACTGCATCAGCCACAGCCCGACTTGTATTCCACTCAGCTGCTGATTGCTCACTGATATGTGTTTACCCATGATGAATTCCCATGACTGGGCTGTTGCACTTGTGATTTCGGGCTGTCACACTGGATGAGCTGAGCGATGCACAGCTGCTCGGCCCTGAGGGTGGCGGAGGGGAGGGGGGGGGGGGCGAGGCTTGAGCACATGCTGCCGATTCAGAGGGAGGCAGAACGGTTACAGCGCAGATTATGACATTTTTGTGGCGAGAGATGTGGGTCAGGTTTCTGTCCTGTCGCCAATTGTCTGGAAGAGGAGGGTAAATCGGCAGGAAACGCACCAGCTGTCAATTAAATGTCACTTTGATACGACAATCTCACACTGAGTCAGCACTTTGTGTACAGGCACCTCACAGGATGGAGAGCTGTTTTTCTGCAAACTGAAACACAAGGTTTCTGTTTTCAGCCTTTAGTTCAGGTGCAAAATGAAGTCGAGATAAAGATATCCAATATATTGAATGGAGGTTTAGTAAAATTAGCAATTGTCTTTAATATCGTCCAGCAGCTGCAGTTGAATGTGTTGTAGTAATTTTTCAGAGAACCTCTAAACTCAGTTGTTCGCAACCTGGACGGTCAGGACTCGAGCAGTGATGAGATAAATCTAAGGTTTCATGAGAGCAGTAATACATCAGGCAAGAAGAGCGAATCAATTTGTTCTCTTCTTCTTCTTTTGCACTTTAATCTTTTTTTTCTTTTGGAATTTTGGATAGTTTGACCTTTTTTGGCTTCAGTACAACAAAGATGCTTGAGGGGAAAATCACTCTTTGTGGTGTAAATGCTCAGCACTCACAAACATATGCATCTGTGACGGATGTGGCAAACAGACACTGCTTCATTTTAAGGGGTCACAAGCCAAAAAAGGTTGGCAACCGTTGATATAAAAGGTCCTAAAGGTTTGAGTCTCTGTATCGCTCACTTAAGAAAACCAATGTTGCAATATAACGTTTGGCTGTTTTCATGGCGCATTATGTGTTTAAGTTGCATATGTTGTTGCTTAAGATGCACTGTGATTCAGTGGTGCAGACAAATAGGACTTTGGGTGTTTCCAAGGTTCAAATATGAACATTCAGTCTCAAAAATGAGTCCTATACTGCGAATATTTGACCAATAATATGCTTACATTTTGAGGTACTTGCATGTAAGCGTGTGCTGGTCTGCACCTTGCTTTGTGTGCAATCTTCCTCTCTCTGTTTGCAGCTATATTATGGCAGGGAAACACTACACAGCATTAAATGCGATACACAAGCAGCATTTTCAAATTGCATAATATTGCAGCACAAATGAACAGATAGTCATGTTCACATCTCAATATGTGCACCTTGTCCTGAGCAGGAAAAGGTCCCATTGATCAGAGTGAGAATCCCTCGGGACTGCTAAGAAACTGATATGTCTGTGTTCACACACATAAAAGGTGCACATGTGCAGGCGTCCATACAGACACATATATTCAGGCATATACGCAGACTCTGTGCCTCCCTCCTCCATGTTAGTCACAGTAGCTTCTTCCCAATTCAGTCGATAGGCCTCCATTAAGAGGGGGTAGGCTGTCAAAGCAACCTGTGACCTCCTCTCGCCCCCTTGGAGCCCACTGGCCTGTGATGTCCGTATCAATATGAATTTCAGCCCTCTGCGCTCATCAGCTGCAATTCCCAGTGTCCATTAGTCTCAAGTATCTGTTTCCTCCAACTTGTACTATTGATTTTGGTGTGTCTTTTCTAACAGGGCCATGTACACTGATCTTAAAGACGGGGATGGCTTGATAGGTAGAGTGTGTCATCTGGGGCATCCAGGTTCCTCCATATTCTACTCATTAAATGATTTTCACAACTTGTGTCACTCTGAACGGCACTGCCAGGCTGCTAATTGCCTTACAGCCATGCAGCCTCGGACATCCGATCCTGGATCAGATGATGAGTAGTTTAAAGTCGGACAGACCAGTGCCCTCGAAGGTCAGGGCTTTTCATCTCAGAGGCCACAATGAAGTGACCTGTTGTTGTCGTACACAGAAGGAAACCACAGCAAACACAGGGTGCAATATGCTCTTATATCCCCGGAGACGTTCGTTTTTCAACCCTCCACTACATCTATTGCTGATGGTCTGATATTAGTTATATCAAACTTCGTTTTCCCCTCACAGGATATACTGAGGCGATGAGTCCAACATGAGACAATTAGGTTAGAAAAGTGACTAACTACCAATTTTTAAATTTACTTTTTAAATGTAAATTCTTCATTATAATGCATTAAAGCAAAGAAAGCAGGTCCAATAATACAAAATTGTTTATGTACATTTTATTAAAGCAGTCAAATATGGCATCTGTGACCATTTTCTTTCAAGCACACCAAGAAAAAGCCAGGTCCATTAACTTTTAGAGCTTTCAAACACATGTCATGGTCTCCACTTGGCAAACTTCAGTTAAGATTAATTATTATCGTTGCAAACAGGAGCTGACAAAACCGATCTCACCATGGTAGGTAGGTAGGTAGATACTTTATTCATCCCCTTGAGGAAATTCACATTCCATTGTTTAAATGATGCACAATAGCTGTTCTGGAGCTTCTGGTCATCATCCTGAAAGACAATTTTAACAACAACTGAAAGTCACACATAGTAAAAAGTTATAAAACCCTCTTGAGATTGAATGGAATAACATTTATTGGGGAAATAGCCTGTTTCAATTATCACTAAATACAGTGGTAACAGATGTTTACAAAGACCTGCCTAATGCCCTAATTTAAATTAGAATGAATAAATGCAAGACTAGGATCCCCTGGTGCGTTGGTCCTCCCACTGCTCCCCCCCGCCGACTGTGAGTCGAGCATTTCCAAAGTGTGAAGAGCATATGCTGACATTTGGCCGCTCTCCGCTGCTGTGGCATATTTGCCACTAGGGGGCCTTGGGGGATGAGATGAGAGACTCCTTGACACAGTAGAGCGGCTCCTGAGAGAGGAAGATGGATGACCTTTGGCTTTATTTATGTCGTCGCCACTCATGCAGGACCTTTTCATCAGATACGGTCATTGTAATCCCTCAGCCCCCATTCAATTTACAGAGGCACTCTGTCACTGCAGACCACTAAAGTCGACGAAATTAATGGATCAATAAGCCCTCTGAAAGCCTGGCGGGAGGGTCCACATCCCCCTGGTCGCTATCAAGTTACGAGTCATAATGAATGGGGTGTTGTTTATGTTGTAAAGTGCAGTGTCACTGAGTCCTTTGAACAAACCACCCTCTTTGACCGAGGTCTGTACACGACAGTAGAGTTTTGAGAGACGTGATGAGGAAACTGTAAAAGGCAACTGTGGAGAAATGGTGCAACTTTTTAATAATACACCCATTATGGCTTTATACATATTTTTTATACATCAATAATATCAGTTATTCTCTTCTTAGATGACTCTTTGCCTTATCAGGACCCCCTCCAATAATCCAGTCCCTTTAATCCATTTGACTTGCCTTGATCTCACGTCTTCTAAAAGAGGACTGTGTGTAATCTGGAGACAGCAGACATGATGGATTATAGCACTTTATCAATGACTTAATAACATTTGTGAGTGCATACTTGAAGGCTTAGTAGAGAGAGTGAGAAACCCATGAGTGTTTATTGACTGTATAATAACTAACATTTGTAAGGATGAACACGAGCCAAAGGGATTTTTTTTTTTGAAAACCCAAAAGCTCTTATTAATCTCTTGTCCTAGAGGATATTGCATTATTAATTTTATTAGCATAAATAAAACCATTAGTTAAAACTTATTGATCATTTATAAAAGTTGCCTTTGTTATGAAGTGTTTCCACCAAAATGAAAGAAAACCACTATCTTTATTATGGACATGTTGGTGAAAGTCTGAAACAGGAACACAAAAATTAAATCATAATTTGAACCAATGCGAATACACTAGTTTTGCATGACAAAAAACTTAATTTAAAAATGATAATATCCAAAGCAGAATTTGTTCTGAGGGGGGGAAAAAAGACTGCAGCACTAAAAGTGACTGACACAGATGATTTGGTGCAGTTTGACCATTCGTCGTCAAAGATTTCCTCTTGATTTCAAAATGATGTCATCTAAGTAGTCGACTGTATATCTGGCAACTTGTGCTCCACTGTCTCACATTTTCTGCCCAACTCTCCACTGTTTACTATCTTTCCCAAACTTAACCCCCCCATTTGTAGTATTGTACAGCTCAGCTCTGATTCATCATGTTAGGAAAATTAAACTCAGTTAGTGGCTGATCCTGATCCAGCCTACCTCCAGGCAGCTCTAACAGTAATTGCTCGTAATTATAAATCCCATGTGAGAATGCACAAAGAAAGCTCACGGCAAAACAGGCCCGTTTGTGGTGTGAACGTAGATTAATGGCTCCTCGTCTGGGCTATTGAGCAACTATTCAGACGTTCGGCTCTGGTTACGAACGAGGCCAGTGGTGAATGACTTGATATGGAAATCTCAATCAAACATGTCACTCGGTGTTTGAGGAGATGAAATGAGATATGACAACACGTCGACTTCTTTGAGGCGAAGACAAGATGATGGTCCTTTAGCTAACACACACACACACACAAGTGTAGTACCCGTAATACAAAGCAGTAGTATACAAACATTGGTCTCCATTTACTGTGTTTTAGACATGATTTGAAATGACTTCACAGGGGTGTTTAAACACAACACTGGTGGTGAAACGCAGCCATAGTAGTCCGAGGTCACATCTCCATATTTGCATCGTAATGGCGTGAACGAAACTCCCACCACCATCTCCCAGCCGGACCACATCAGACACAATTCGGGGATCAGTCGTTTCAAACAATAGCGCTCAGCATTCATGCATTTAACTCCGAATGGAAACAATGTGCCGTGCGGGTTACTGATGGTCAAACTGGAGGAACGTGCTGACAGCTCTGGATGGCCTTGAGGTGCACATCAGCCCGGAATAACTCTGCCAAACTCGCAGATCTATTTCTTTGTAGAAAAACAGTCTTTGTTGCCACTGTTGGCAGTAAGTCAATCGCATGTGTTAAACTACCCCACGACGCTCGCCAGTCATCGATAGCCCTAAATGAGTGCATATGGAGTCTTGGCTTTGGGCGTCTTTTTGATCAGGTTGAGATTTTAATGGATTTTTCTTCGCCTCTGACAGATGAGGCTGAAGGGTGGTGGTGGTGTTGGGGGGGGTGCAGCCCGGCCCGGGGCAGACTGCAGGCAGCCGGTGGGGTCACTTGAACCTTGTGGTTGCAGAGCAGAGTGCTGAGGCGCAAAGAGCCAACGCTGCGCTCACAAGTGTCCGACAGCGGGAGAGTCAGGAAGTCTGGCGACTGTAAACCCCACCCGACCTAACCCCCCCACCCCCCCTCATCTCAGACACACTCCAAGACAGGCCAAGCGGGCACTCCTGCACTTACACCTGTAGTACTACACTTGTGAGGACATTTGTATTGACTTGCATTTATTCTCTGCAGTTTTATACTGATTTATAATATAACCTCAGCCTTAATCTTAATTTACAGATATTCAGAATTAATGCAAGAAAGCAGGAAAAAATCCTAATTATTAGTCTTTTTATTATTGATTATTATGTTGTATCATTATTTTTTTTTAAACACTGGAGTGAAATAATCCGACACTTTGAATCCTGTTTGGATGAGGAAATGCATAAAATGGTGATTTTCCCATCAGTGAATTTAACCATATAATTTATTTAGGTGGATATTCTATATATTTACATGGTTGAAAAAAATAGCACTACAACCAAATGTTATGGACTAGTTTATCATTTTAGAGTTTTGAAAGTTTTTAAATTTTAAGTCTTACATACACATACACACACATTTGTACTTCTATACCTGTGAGGACCCTCATTGAGATAGTGCCCATCAGGACTAAATGCCCAGCCCCAACTCTTAGATTGACCCTAATCCTAATTCTAACCTGACCCTTAAAACCAAGTCTGAACCCTCAAACTGCCATTTGAGGCTCACCTTCCAAAAAACTGTCCTCACTCCTAAGGTCTAAACTCAAATTGGTTTTCACAAAGAATGATGTACACACACACACACACACACACACACACACACACACTTTTTTTGTCTGAAGTCTGAAGATTTTTTATTTTGTGCACAAATCCACGCATACTTGCAGACTCACTTTTCCAATTTGGAACATTTAGTTTTTTGTGTTTAACATGTTGAGCATATTTGTGCCCTCACGCCTTAATATTTTAAATTAGTTGACAGGTTTTACAGATACAAGCCTTATTGTTTAAGCTCACAAAACTAAGTGATGGGTAGAAAACTATGTTGTCAAGCACATGCTTGTTTGTTTTTTACGACAGATTTTGTAATAGTACTCATTACACGTTATTATTATTATTGTCATGACTGATTTGAAGTGGCAGTATATTCTCCACCAGATTCCTTTACTTTATATTTCTTCTTTATATGCACGGTGATGTAGGTTGTCTATAGTTTTTAGACTTCATTTCCTCAGTTATTCAGCATCCAGTGACAACAGTGTAATTAATACTATAAATCTAGATGGGATTAATGTAATGGGAGTGATTGTTGTCCGAGTTGGATTATTGACATTTTTAATGGGCTCCTGTTAGTCAGTTGGACAAAATATGCTAAAATCCAATTCAAGTGTGTAGCATTAAAAGCTTAGAGGGTTCTGCAATAGTTTACAGTTGGTACCATGTTAAAAACGTTAATAACACTGTTAGATATGTTAACAATTCCAAGGTTGCTCTCAGTTCATTTAAAGGGAAGACTTCAGTTTGTTGAAACAATACACAATGATTAAAAAAGAGGATATACTGAAAAGAGAAAATTCACTTTTAGGAATTAAGCAGTGTTATAGTTCATGGATTTCAAAGACTGACCTCTGTTCTTTTTAAGCTATTCAGCAATCAATAGTCAGTGCATTAAGGATCAAAAGCATGGCAGACTTCTTCCTTACTTTCCTCTCTTCATTTTTGCAATTAGACACAAACATATTATAAAAAAAACAGTTTCCAAACTTGACATCAGAGCAGCAACAGCTCAATTCATTTTTCTCACTTCATCATCGTCTTTTGTAAGAATAATGAGATACAGTACAAGTCAGCACGCACAGCAAAGGTAGACAGGAATTTAGCAGAGAAAACAACAGATTTGCAGGCAGACTAAGTGGTTGAGTGAACAGGTTAACAGTGACGGGGCCTTGAATGGCTGTGACAGGGAGAAAGCAGTGAGAGGCTCCAGCACTGAAGGGGGAAGTGACCCGGAAACGGTGTGTAAGTGCAGCTTGCTGGGCCCTTTAGGAAAAATCTCTCCAGAAGCACTGATGCAAGTCCACCTAAATACACATTTCTCTTATTTCTCTTTCTGCACAGATGCATTACTCAGCGACACTCGTGCACACTCATGCGCTCTAACGGCAAAGAACAACACATAGTGTGTGGGGGAAACCTCTGGCTGTGTTCATCACCTGCAGATCTGGAACTAAAACTTCTAGTGATTCTCTTGATCTGAGCAGATTTTCAGTACTTGGCTATTTTTTCTTTAAATTCGAAATGTAAGATTGTCTCGTGCCTTGGTGACGTGTGCACCATGAGTCACAATGTTTTCAGCAGCTTCCTCTTGGTCTCATCGAAGGTGCTTTTAGCCAAGAGTGTTGACTCAGATTTGCTGGAGGTATTAAAATGTGCATGTTGCTACACAAAGCTGATGATGTGTAAATTGAACGCTCGGTGTGTAAATATGCAGGATTGTATCACTGATTTTTTTTTACTCTAGACAAATATACAAGCTTTTTAAAAAAAAAAAAAAAAAAAAGTTTCTACAATATAAAAGACAAATGAAGAGACAGATTTTCTTAAATTATAAAATACTTTTTTTGACAACCTCATATTAAATTTCACTTTTTCAAGCAGTTGCCAAACTTTGTCCCTTTGACCTCTCTGACAACTGAAGTACATGTTTTTGTTTTGTTTTGTTTTTTACATAATTATACATTATGACTTTCCCAAAGTGAGACAGTGAAGTTGAAATGATAAACTTCTAGTGTTTTCTGTCAATTTAGTGTGCGTATGTTTAAATAATGTTAAAGCAGTAAATCAGGGTGTGACAGGGATTTTTCCTGATTTTCTGCTGTTTCTTTCTTCTCCAGTGTTTAATTTAATGCAGTAAATAATAACTAATATTAGTCAGTAGATAATATTTCATAGATAATTTTGCATTTTAGTGTAGAGGATGTTCTTAAAGGATATTTAATGTTAAGTTCTGACATTGGTCAAATGTATAAAACACTTCTTCTCTTCTTCTTCTTTCTCCCTTTTTTTTTTTTTTTTTTTGCATTTTGAAAGTTTACATTTTTTTCCTTTTCCAATTTGAACTGTAGCTCACCCAAACAAAAAAAAAAAATAGCACATGGATATCCTCATTTTTTGTCCTTTAGTATAAAATGTTACCAGCAAATTTTTCACTTTACTGGCTGCTGCAAATCCTGGAACTATCCAAACTTTATTTACAGCAAGTGCTAATGTATTATTTAAGAATTATTTTTTACTTTAGGTTAAAGGCATTTTTTGCTCTACTTTTTTACATTATTATTAATATTAACAGCTTAGATTAATTTTTTTTTTTTTCTTGAATAGATGGAGCAGGAAAAGCCTGAGAGCAGTTAAAACACTTCAATATATAAATGCAGTTCAAAGAGACAAATAATCCATAAACCCTTGAATTTGCAAGTGTTTGATGTGTAAAACCTAAAAACTAACAGTCAAGAACCAGACAGACAGGAAAAAAAGGAACAGGCTGTAAAGTTTCTGTTCAACTTCTGTAAAAGTGAGAATGTCCCACTTTGAGAATTTCACTTTAAAGTTATTCTGTTTTTATAAGCAGGCTGAGGCAGAGGTATGTTAAAATTATAATTAAAATAATATTTCAAAAATAATATTAATAGTAACAATAAGAACAATTAGCAGAAAGTAACATGTAGCCCATTTACATTCTTTTTACCATCCAGTTTACTGTCTATGAAACATCAGGCTTCAACAAAACCATTAATTAAGCCATTAATTACCCCGAACTTTGGCGCAGCAGAGGAAAAAACTAAACTTTATGATCATTGCCTGTGATGGAAGAATGTTCTACACTTTCTGAAATAACACAAACTGTCTTTAATTGATGATGCGGGGCCAAATGCACAATAATAATAAACAAAAATCATTGTGGAACACTGTGAATAATCCGCTGTGGAAATATGGTCGAACTTAATTCATCCGAATATAATTGGAGTCAAAAACAGTAAAATTGCAAATATTACATTTTTTTTATTGCAAAATTGTTCATAGTCATGATATACTGACTGTATTCACAGCTGAACAGTCTGTCATATGAAAGGTCAAGTGGAAACAAGTGTTTCAGTTAATAATAATAATAATAATAATAATAATAATGACGTCATATAAATACAAAAAAAACGTGTTGCTCCACAGAAACTCATTTAAAAGTCCAACACAAGAGTTGGAAAAAAAAACAGGGAAACCATTAACGTACATTCATCCAGATGACATTACTGCGCCAAATAAAACTGCACAGGGAACTTTAATGCATGCACATTTTTCTGACTCATTCAGAAGCATCTTAACATAATAATAATAATTAATAATAATAATTTGGAGAAGGACAAAAAGTGTCACATGCATGTCTTGGATTAGTTGATATGTTGACATCAAAGAGTTTTTATAAAGTCCAGAAAGAGGAGTCGTCAGTCTGCGTCCAACAGGCCGAAGTATTTGCCAGTGTTGGATAGGTAGATGTAAGGCGCAGCGTTCGCACTCGGGTACACCACAGGGAAAGGCATGGGCACCAGGCACCCCCCCAGCAGGCTGCTGTCTTTGTAAAAAGCGGGTAATTGCACGTTTTTGGCCGCCTCAGAGAGGTGCTCGGCGGCCAGCGGCCCCTCCATGTCCGTGGAGATCTGCCTCTTCAGCTTGTTCCTGCGGTTCTGGAACCAGATCTTGACCTGAGTCTCGGTGAGCTGCAGGGAGCTGGCCAGGCACGCTCTCTCCGAGCTGCTCAGGTACCTCTTCATGTCGAAGGTGGCCTCCAGCTGGAAGATCTGTCTCTTGGAGAAGATGGTGCGTGTTTTCTTCTTCACCAGGGCTTTACTGTCCGGCCTGGTCTCCCCTCCCTCCTCCTGCCGCTGCCGCCCGGACGCGTCCTCGTCGCTGTGCGTAATTTGCGCACCGGCTCCGGCGCTGAGCGGCGCGCTCTCCCCGCGGTCCGCACCGTGCACTCCGGGCTTTATTGGCGCTGTGAAGGAAGCCACAAAACGTGCTTTGATGCAGCAGCAAATGCAAACTTGCACACTTGTTTTTTGCGTGCAAACACATGAGAAGACTCTGCACTATAGCTGCTGCAGCCTGGTGAATAAATCAAGCGTTTTTCATTTGGGTTGATTTTACGCATCCACACATTTCCCTCTCCCCTCATAAAATGTATTAATCATTATAAATTACTACTTTGGAGGCACATGCTGCTGTGTTAAATCCCCTGTTACCTGTCTGGTGTGCCCCGCTGTCCTGCCTCCTCCGGACGTCCCACACCTCCTCCTGACAGCTCTTCTTCCATCCCGCGGCAGTCCGCTCCTGCTCTCCTCTGTCCCGCTGCTTCAGGTTGAGGATGTTGTCGATGGTGAAGGTCAAAGAAGAGCTCCGGCCAGGGGCGTCCTCTTTGCTCATATCCCCCTGCATTTCATCTGCTCCTCGGCCGCTCCCGAAGCACCGACGCGCGTCCTGACGCACCGAGCACCATCGCTCCTCTAGCGCGCGGAGGAGCCGGCGCGACGCTCTTCAGCCACCCGGAAGACTGCGGTGTAGCAGCTTTTGATTGGTGAGGTGGAGGGGCAGATGAGGGCGGGATGCAGATTTGCGTCTGGCTGCCATATTGCAGCTTTAAACACTTTTTCTTCTTCTGTGGGTGAAATGCATGCCTGCTCGCTTGATGCATCATAAAATCGAGCTCCCTTCAACTCCCTTTAACTTTATTCTTGGAGTCAGCATCACTGTTGGGTTGCTTGAGATCCAAACTGGGTCATGAGATGTCAAAGGCTGATATATTGTGGATTTTGGTGCCACATTCACATGGCAGCTTGACAACTCTCCAACTACTGAGGTCATGAGAATCAGAGGACCTAAAGAGTTGATGCAGGGGTCAAAAGGTTAAAAATATAATTTCACTTTCTCTTGAACTTCTCTCAACTTTTTGCATTTCTGCCGACTCCTTTCTCCTGCAAACTTTATTCCATCTTTAATCCAACATTGAACTTTCTCCAGCAGGAAATCCCATTAACATGCATATGTAAGTAAAATGTCTTTGCAATACTTAAATATAGCAACAAGGAAGAAATCACAACCCAGTTTTGTGCATCTGTTTTATTCACATGTGAACATATCAGTGTACAAAAGTCTGTATTAAAATCCTCTTAAATAACAAAATGTGTCAGAATAAAGCTAACAGCCGACCTGTGCTCACAGCTATAGAAAAAGAGTCACAAACACAAAATGCCTTTCTTATAAATGATCAAGTTTCTAAATTTTCAGACCCCTCTGAGGGTATGTTGTAAAATACTCCCGAGGTTATACTGTGTGTGTGTGTGTACGGGATCAAATAAGGGTCAAAAAGATTCAGAGCTTGTGAAATCGTGGTTGAGAGAGAATTTGAGAATCTGCGGTTGTAGATCAGTTTGTGGACAAAGCTCTGCAGGAGAAATTGAAGTTTGTGGGTGTGTAGAAAACTTCAGTGTGTTGTGTGGTGAGATTAAAGAAATGAAAGAGTGAGCTTGAAAGCAGACTGTGTAAGAACATTTTAAAAAGTAAATTAAAAGAGTCAAATTTGTGCCTGATTTTGTTGTAAAATCAGGTTGAAAATTCCAACAGAGTATCACAGCAGTTCATGAGATAACAAAATGTAATCAATAGGATTTCTGAATATGGAAATCATATAGATTACATTTTGTGACCATTTCACCCACTGCCATGAAACTGGGTTGAAAATTCATACTTGTAAATTAAATGTGGGTTCATAAGTGGCACAAACGCTGAAGTTGCAGAACTTCAGTTTCCTGTTTTGAATCTGTGCTCAGATGTTCACAAACAGCTGTTTTCTTTGTCTTGAGTGCTGATATTTCTTTCTACATTCACAAGCTCGAATTTCTCATGCAGAGTTTTTTTTTCACAGTTTTACAAAAGATTCAAGCTCAATATCTCCTGGACCCTTGTTTCACCCTACATGTGCAGATCATTCATACAATTTCTCTGAAAAATCAAAACAAAATATAACTGAACTTGTGTGACCCGGTGTGAAATGCCCTCCATGTCGGCCTCAGGATCATGGGCAGCTTAAACAGCCATTTAAAATTCTTCACAGTCAATATGTCTGAATCTCAAAATGACTTAAAGGTCCAGTGCAGGATGTAGTGGCTCTATTGGCAGACATGGAATAGAATAATCATAATGTTTTCATTAGTGAATAATCAGCTGAAAATAAGAATCGTTGTTTTTGTTGAATGAGTCCTTTATCTGCAGAGGGCGCTCTTCCACAGAGTCCGCCATGTTGCACAAGCCCAGAACAGACAAACCAAACACTGGCTCTAGATCAGGGGCCTTCATGGTTTTTTTGCATTTTTGATGGCCACCGTAGGTTCTCCTCCACGCTTGGAAGAGGAGCGTGAGGCAAGGGTTGCTGACTGCATTTGTTGTTTCTTCTAGAAAACCTCTAAAAGAAGTTAAACACAGTAGAATTTGACTTTATTGTTATTTGACTTCACAGGATTTGAAACTGAACAAAAAAAATTTTGCAGCATCTATATTTGATTCATTGGCGTCAAAAGAGTCACAAGTCTGCTTGGTCCTTAGAGTCACACCAGTCCGGTCATCTGTGGCGTTAGGAACGACACCGGATGGGTGAAGTGGGAAGTCAATGGGTAGCTGATAGAGCTGGAGAAGCCGACCACTGGTGGCGACACTTGAGGCAGGCTGGTCAGCGTCACAGGCGTGGTGACGTTCTCGTGATACAACACGGGAACTCTGATGACCCTCTGGGCGGAGTAGGTGCTGCTAGCCTCCATGTCCGCAGCGATCTGCCTCTTCCACTTGTTCCTGCGGTTCTGGAACCAAATCTTGACCTGGGTCTCGGTGAGCTGCAGCGAGGCGGCCAGCCCGGCCCGCTCCGAGCTGCTCAGGTAGCGCTTCAGGTCAAAGGTGGACTCCAGCTGGAACACCTGACTCCGGCTGAACACGGTGCGGGTCTTCTTCTTCCGGGCCACTTTCATGTCACCTGAGAGGAGGAAGCAACGAGATCTTACTAAACATAACTGGATATAGTTATGTAGCTTCAATGGGGTGATATGGATAAAATCATTTGTCTTGCCATGTTATCACGATATCTGTACATATTGTGATAAAGTTTCCAGGAAGTCAATTAAGAGACAACTGCTAAAAAGTCAAATTTATGCTTTACTGTTTTCATTTAAGTTTTCAAATTATTATATTTTTCAGTCCCTGCAAGTAACACATTAATTGGGCTCATAATGAAGTTGTAGATAGATCAGCTAATGCACCAAATTTTCTGAGATATTCGTTGCACATCTTTATCAGCCTTAACATGAATTGACACCATTCTGCCTCTGTATAATTGTGTGTCACTTAACTGGAGATATGAAGTGTCAATAATATAGGCTGGCACTTCCATGTTTGATGGGGAACTCGTCAAGAAAATAACATGAAAAGACAGAAGATTTTATTCATTTATTTTCCATTTTAAATAGACTTAAAGTGGTGCCTGCTGATTCTCTCACTGGACCCAGAAACTCTTAGCTACACCCCTGCAACTCCATTTAAAACTTATATATAAACTTGATTTTTTTAATGGCTTGTGCCAAGAAAAACATGTAGTTCGTCAGACTAAAACTACACCAAACCAAAAACTTCCAAATAAACACCTGCACATTTTACATTTTGGATGAAGCAAACAGTCATTTCTGAGGATTTTTTGGAGGAGAGCGCATGCGTCCTGATGACCACCTTCTCCTGCGGGCCGCACGGCACAATGCGCACTATTTCTTTTAAAGATTAAGATGTTGCATGTGCACTTTGTCCTCACCTGTCTCACAGCTGTCCTCTCGAGAGAAGCAGGACGAACGCGCGTCCTCCTCCTCCAAACTGTCCCCCTTCTCCTCCGGCTCCTCGCTCTCCTCCCTCCGCCCTGCTGAAGAGGGGGAATCCCGGTCGCTTGTCGGATCTGTGTGCTCATCCTTGTACTGCGAACCTACAGGGAGCATGAAATAAATAAACCGTGCACAGTGTCCAGGCTTCGTTTGGCTCATAGCGAGACAACAGCAGGACTCACATTCACGGAGTCCAGGACTTTTACGCACGGATTGGAGACATTTCTACTGCACGAATGTGACATTTTTAATGACACTTTCTCACTGGTTTCACATTACATATGATTCTGGTTTCTAGTTTTTAAATGAACACACAAACGAGAGCAAATATTTCTCCCTTTGCTCAGATTATAGGGCAAACTAACACTGGCGCACCCACTCACTTCTGTTTGTGCGGCTCCAGTTCAGACCCTCACTGTGGTCCACACGCTTTGTCTCCAGTCCAGGACACATCACCGGGCTGTGGACTCTCACTCTGAGGGTCGGGGTCTCTGCTGAAGCCCCTCTGTGTGCGGTCCCCAGCAGATTATCGATGTAAAAAGACGAACCTCTCGACTCAGGTCCCAGTTTAGATCTCGGCGCTTTATCATCAAGCATATTGACTTTTTCAGTCCTTCCTCGGGCTGATTTTTATATTAAAGCAAAATCCCACGCTTGGATGTTATAAAATCATCCCTGTTAATGCGTCTTGTTTCCAGTCAGGAGTCTGTTCTGCTGTGCGTAAAAAGACGCTCCGCTGCCCATTTGCGCACAAAGAGCTGAAGCTGAGCTGTAAAAGATCCAGACAGAAATTATTCCAGGAAACAAACGGTGTAGTTCCTCAGAGTCTTTCTTGTAGCTGTGTGATGGTCTGACTGTATGTAGGTCAACTGGGGAGCAGAGTAGAGAGCCAGTGTTGTCCTCAGGGCTGGAGATGAGAGAGCTTCATGGAGAAGGCACAGTACCGCCTATTGGTTACATCTGTCCATGCACACTTCATGTTCACTCTGCACACTGGAGATCTGATATTAGCTACTTTTTATGAGACAATAATGTATGTCTCATTGAATAATTCAAATTCATTTTTTCCCATAAAACTATACTTGCAATTATATCTTGATTTAATTATAATCATCATAAAGTGTTTTTTTTTAGTCATCTCAGCTTTGACTTCTAGTAAAACATGTTTCTTACAGTCCTAATGAAAATAGACGGGAAAATTGAAACAAACCACTATGTTATTTTGATAAAAACAAGCACAAAATAGGTGTAAAATAGCCTAAAAATATATATTAAAAATAAGTGTTGTGGAACAAAAGCTTGGTTTGTACCACAAACATTATTATTTATATTATTATTACATAGGAAATTAATAGTAGACCAATAATGATAATGTTTTAAAAGACAGGTTTTTAATGCAGGAGCCAAATAAACCAGATTTGTGCCTGCAGGAAAAAAATCTTTGATATTTTTAAGTTAAAAGAAACTAAGCATGAGTAAGTCTCATTTGATCTTATTTAATCATTTACAACTGACAAATAATGTTTATGTTGACTCTATATGTCACGTGCATTTTTTAAAAATTAGTTTCATTTTCATTCACATTTTAAAATTTTAAGTAAATTATCTGAAGGTCTATAAATTGATTTTGGGTGAGTGTGGTCTGATATCTGCATCTAGCTTTTTTATATTATTCATTACATCGTTCAAAGATCCACTAAAGACTCTTTGCATCAGACATGTTTTTTTCTTTAATTACATTGATAATTTTTTGTTACATCTACTCCTTTTCTCTAATTGAAAAATCCAGAATTTACATGCAGTTAACTATCAGATCAAAAAGTCCAATCTCTCTCTCTCTCTCTCTCTCTCTCTCTCTCTCTCTCTCTCTCTCTCTGTCTCTCTGTGTATGTGTGTGAGTGTGTGTGTGTGTGTGTGACCTTAAGGCTTCATAGTTTCCACATCACACTTATTTAAGTTGCATGATGCTTGTATGACACATCTAAAACTCAGATTTAAGGTTATGGACAGAGAAACTTTTCCTCTTTAACAGATGAGTGTGAAAACAGCATTTTAGTGTCCAACTCTGCACAAACATCATCCTGCGCAGTGAAACTCAAACAACAATACATGTTTGACTGGAGGGAGCTTCAAAGTTTGTTTCATCAACTTGCACAAATAACTTCTCCTTCACACAGTCTAGTTCAGAAAATAATTTGCAGGCATCAACAGTTTCAACATCATCTTGCTTCTGGAGCTGGGAACATGTTATTCCTCCCTCCAGCAGGCTTAAAGGACCAATCCGTGAAGTGTAGCTCCACCACATGCCTCAAAATACTGTCTCACTTTCAAACTGATTAACAGGCTGAGACAGAGGCATTTCACCAGGGTTAAGAAATCTCCCTAAAGCCTAATATGAACACTCAAGTCTGGCTTATCCGTGAAGAATAAAATAATTTTTTTCTTGGAAAGAGCCCCGGCAACCTTAAATGTCCGTAGATGGACTGACTGTGTGTTCCAGCTTAACATGAGTTAATTAATGCTGAAGGTGGAAAATGTTTAGACAGCTTGGAAGCTGTGAATAGGGGAATAAAACAGCACTGCGTTTGGAGTTGTAATAGGATTTAAACACTATGAAAAGCTTACTTTCATCTGTAAGTAGCCTCGAACAAATGCTCAGAACATTCCAGGCTGCAGGTTTTTCAGGTTGATCATTGAGTCGACTCTTTTCTGCTTGTTTTTGCAAAGACGGCATCGAGCAAAGGCTGCGAGAAATATTAAAGAATCCTAAAAGAGGAAACTTAAGTAAAGCTGTGGGTGTATGAAATCCCTGCACGGGTGACCAGCCATCGGTGACCAGAACAACAAACCGTTTGTTTTCTCACAGGAATTGCTCACAGTTGTTCCCTTTGTGCCACTAAATTGACTTTATTAAAGCCTCTTTGCCAGTAATAGCCTATCAACCTAATACTCTGGATTGTGGTCGGGGTGTAACACCTCCAGACATTTTTGCACAAATTCCCAAATATACAAGAAGAATTAACTTTCAATTTAAGACATGCAAAAGCAATCAAATGCATTAATATGCATGTTTGTCATCCTGTCACTGTGCAGTGTGCAAACAGTGTGGAGATAATGTGTGTAATTCATGAGAAGTGGAATATCATATTGTGGAATTATTAAGTGGCTTAAACTTTTAATTCTGATGTTTGTTCTCACTGTTTTGAGGCTGTTTTTTTTTTTTGTTTAAAGTCGCAAGAAGAAATTGGCTTTAAATGAAAACGCTGTACATAAATACACAGGTTTTCTTTTGTCAAATCATTTTTACACATTAAAAAACACATTTTCTATTAGTAGCAGCATTTAACATTTCTGGTTTATGCCTCATTAAAACCCCTAAAACTTGGCATCAAATGTGTTTCTCTAAAACATTAGAAATTCATGATTTACTGAGTGACAATTAAGTTTAAAAAGCATCTTGACATATTATTTATGAAGAATTCAACATTCAGAATATCAGCTAATCTTTTCCATCAGGATTGCTTGGGTTTATCAGATTTGATTGACAGCAACCAAACAACCAACCGACTGTCATCATATTCTAATTCAAATGTTGTTGGATTCTGATTGGTGCATTGAAGTAAGTGACATCACACCTTTCTAAACAAAGAACCGCCCACTACAATCCAGTGACAACAGCACAGAGAAAAACAAATAATAAATATCAAATAACCAAACTGTTCAGACTTTTGCATGAAATTGTGTGTTCATGTAGAAACCATCAATAAAAACTTATGGAGGAAATAACTTTTTATTTCAATAATAATAAAAACCACCATCCAATATTTAAAAAGAAAATGCAAATATTAGAGAAACACCTGAGGAAACTAAATAGATGTTTGTGTACATGTAGCAGAAATACAACGTTTCTTCTTGTTTTAATGTTTGCATGACCCCTCACATTTATCTCATGACCTCCCGACGGGTCCCGACCCTGAGGTTGGGAACCCCTGGGAACTCCAGCTGTGTTGACTCCTTTTTTATTTAGCATTTAGATTGATTTAAAGACTTGATATCTGGTTGCTTGGTGAAGGTTTTTGTCGCAGTTCTGGGTCTGAAGTGTTTGTGTTTCCAGTCTGTGTCTCTGCAGTACTCGTGGTCTTTCTTTCTGGCTTTAGTGGAAGTTTATAAAGTGGAAGCATATTGTGTCATTACATACTTATTGGTCAGCAGTTCATGGCTGAGAAAAAGTTGTAGCAAAGGCAACAACTTCAAATGACCTCACATCCTATTACTCTGGAACTGTTCTGCAGGTCTGGTATTACTTGCAGGAGTCCACTGTCGAAGTTGAAGTGAGGTGTTTGGGTGTTTAAAAAAGATGCACAATGATGGGAAACGTTGCTTTCTGCTGTTTTTTCCCTCCAATAATAATTCAGACGGACGTGTTTTTGTGTCAGTTCGAAGCTAGAAAATGAGCTCATGCCACAATAACCTAACACTTCCCTTCCTGTCTGGCCTCGTTGTGAACATTTGCACAGAGGCATGTTCAAGGTCTCTTAATTAATGATGGCACTATAGCTTTGCAAAGTAGATATGTTGCAATGAGGACGTTAACCTCTGCATGTCCTGCAGCATGGACTCTTAAGGATAACAACTCTTT
The DNA here is from genome assembly GCA_037975185.1 of Centropyge bicolor. NCBI lineage: Eukaryota > Metazoa > Chordata > Actinopteri > Pomacanthidae > Centropyge > Centropyge bicolor. The sequence continues at coordinate 1,648,993 of JBBMOC010000079.1, forward strand.
CCTTGGATGTATTGCGTAGAAATATAGTAAATGTTCTAATTAATTTGAGCAAGTAGAAGCAAACAGAAGAAGACTAAATATTCATCTAAGCTCATTGTGCATTTTTACCTACTGTTGTAAAAATCATCAGACTTTTATTTGCACTATTGGAAGAAGGAAGTTGATGCAAGAAATACCACAATTAAAAATACTCCATTACAAATCCTATATTTGCACTTTTGCTTCAGTGAAAACACAAAAGCTGTTCAGCAAAATAAACTTCAAGAATCAAAACTAAATCACGCATCAGGCAGAGTGTATTTATTGTATTTATTAAATTGTTATATTATCATTACTGATGCAATAAAATGGAAGTGGCATTTTTAGCAAAAAGACACCATTTTATGAGATAATTATGTTTATGTCTAAAATCTTAATCTGCAAAAATACTTCCCTCAGTGTCATTTTAAAATAGCATAAAATGTAGTAATGTAAAAAGTACCCATGTAAAGTACAAGTACCTCAAGCTGCACATTACTTGAATACTTATTTACGTTCCACCATTGACTGTCTGACAGTTGTTTCCTCTTTGAATAAATGTCATTAATGAAACATTAGCTCTAATCAAACAGCCGTTTTTAAAAGCCACAGTGTGCAGGACATAAGATCTCATCCGTCGTGCCGATTACTTTGATTTCCCGACGACAGCTCATCCAAAACAAAAACCCTTCCAGAATCTAATCCAGATGGGATTCTAATCCAGTATCATTATTCCTGCAGGATAAGAATCGCTGCATTAATAATAGTCTGCTGGGGGATCCTGCGCATCATTACTGCCTCTATAATGGGCCACTGTGGGCGATGCAAGCTGTTGAGGTTAAAGCCGTGGCCTACAATGCAATAGTGTATATGAGGTCAGCAAAGTCCAGACATCTTAGGTCGGCCTAAACAGAGGCAGTCAACCAGAAGGCCCCTTTATGCCACATGGAGCGTGGAGCTGTTGACAAATCTGTCTGATTTCAAGGCTCTCCTGCATCTCTAGCTCTCGCTGTTGTCATTTCACCAACAACCCCTTTTATTTGTCTCATTCAAAATGCAGAGTTCATTCCCATCAGATGAGCTTTTAAACGTGCCGTTTCCCCGTGCAGTTCGTGTCAAATAGGTCAGCGTCGGACCCGGCGTGAAAACAGACCTCCGGGCTCCTGCTGTCACCTATCACAAACGCTCCTTAATCTTGCGTTTTATACCTGCTCCTCAACTCCAAAAAGAACACTCCAGATTACGAGCATCGAAACTGACACATACTTCTCCTGCTTAATCCCTATTAGCCCTCACCTTGCTGCACCCAGAGCTCATTGGGACGAACCAAAAGGCATTCTGGGAGCTGTTTGCTTTATTGCCTCTGCAGCCATGGCACAAAAGCCTGTTAACAAAAATAATAATCTCGTCGTTTTACTTTTTAGTTTGAATTTTATCTCTGGAGCCCTGAAAGAAAACACATTTGAGCTTCAGCCGGACTAAACTATTAATGCCCGTTTGTTTAACCCTTGGACGGCAAATTAACCCCTGTTAGAGCCACCTTGTCAGCTCAGCACAAAGGAAGGAAAGGCTTGATATTTTAACCACATTATGGCCTAATGCCGCACATCCCCACCCTGCTGTTTGTGCAGAGCCAACATTTTCTCCTCAAAAGCTAGAAAACACATTTTAAAAGGAAATAGTGTTTTGTAGCATTTTCACACATTAGCGTCTTTAGTATTGATCACCCAGCAATCACTGGGCTCTTTCCCATGCATGTTAAAGCGATCAAGGTTAATCACATGGGATAAGTGCAGCCGCCAGCAGGTACAATACACCTCCACAGGAAACATGTTTTATCCCTCTGGGTGTGTGGGGTGGGAACCAAAGGAGCACTCCTGATGGATTACAGGCCCACCGCAAAATACCGAGGCTTATGGGACATCAGATCAATGAGAAAACATCAGCCTCCCCTGTAATACCACTAATGTCTTTAGCCGTGCCAGGAACTGGGGTCAAGTGTGAAGGTAGTACTTAATTCTCTCATTCTCCAGCTGAAGAAGATGTGAGTAAAAACTTTCTCAAACTTTAAAGGCCTTCAAGTAGATAGCTTTTCTTACCTGTTTTTCTTCTCCAACATGGCAACCCGAGCACACTATAGATGACCCCTGACTCCCAGGTTTAGATCGTTTCATACACGCAGACTGAAATAAACCTGTAAGGCAAAATGAGGTTATGGAGCCGAAGACCCTCAAATAGAGGAATCGCGTGAGAAAGGAACGGAGGACTCTCAGGGTAGCAGCTGACTGCGGAGAGTGCACTGCCCCCCGAGGTCAAAGCACTTCTGTCATATTAGCTTATACACAGGGTCCATATATTTCAATAAATCATGGCCCTGAAGGGGAGCCAGGAGTGCACGGGCTATTAGAGCAGTCCTGTGGGCTTCCTACTGCTACTACTGCTAAATTACACTGAATCAGGAGAGTTAAGCCTGAGTGTCCAGTTTTGATAATAATCCAGTCTGGAGATGCAGTGTGTTATTTTTAACATCTGGAAAATGTTGTAATGCAATGACATTTTGCAAACTATTACTGAAACTGGTTGCATTGTTTATGGTGGTACTTTTACTGTTAATAAGTAAACTTCTGCATTGACAAGTTAGATAAGTGACTGATCTAACAATATTTTGATACTAATATTTGTGAACATCATGAATGTTATAAATACCTCTTTTTCTTCCAGTTTTGTCCCTCCAGTAAAAAAAAATGTTAGGCAGGCTATGTCCACTTTTTCTGTCTTGCAATAACATTTTGCAAACTTACAAACTATGACTGAAACTGATTGCATGGTTTGCATTTAGTGCTACTTTACTGATGATAATGATATTTCAATATTAATATTTCTCATTATTATTTAGCCTATCAGACAACATGCAGGTTATAAATTCCCCTTTTCCTTCCTGTTTACTGTTTTCCCCCCTCCTAATAAAAAATGTCCACATCTTCTGTAATAATGCAGTAACATTTTTCAAACTTTTCCTCAAAGATATTTGCCTTTAGTGCTCAAATTACTGCTAATTAACCAAGTTGATCTTCTGACAATATGTTTGGCCTTCAGACAATACACAGGTTTAAATTCCCCCCTTCCTTCCTATTTTCTCCCAGTAATATAAACGCTGTGCAGCCTCTGTCCACAGCTCTTCTTTCATTAGAACTGGGGCCATCTGATATGATGAAACATACATGCAAAGGGGCAGGGCAGGAAAACCAGGAGCAGCAGGAAAGATGAAAGAGTCCACTTTCATGTTTGCCTGCAGGACACATTTCCACACAAAGTCCTGTTTGCCCTCCTCTTGTCACGCAACTCCTCGGCCTGCTTGGAGCTGCTGGGAGTCCAACCAGCAACCCTCACTGCAGTCTGACTTCAGTCTGACTTTAGCCTGAGCAGATGACACGGATTTATTTTTAATCAGTCTGTCACTTTTTGTAAAAGCATGTTTTTTTATTTTGCACTCTCATCGTTATGTTAAAGGCTTAAAATGAAAAGTAACGCATGAGAGTAAAATGAACCCGACATGTTTTTTTCAAGAATAACAAAATGACTCAATATGATACTTTAAATTATGGCCTTTAATCTTTTACAAACTAATTTAAACTGTTTAGACAGAATCAGAATAAAACTCTTTAGATGTTTCTTTTTATTTATATATTTTTATCTTAAGTTTTTATTATAAGACCAAAGCCGCAGCTGCGTTAAACTCTGAGGCATCAAATATGTTTTTTATTACACTTAACGAAAACATCCCAACTTAAAAACATCGAGTCGATATGTTTAAGGAAAAATATAAAATTTCTTATAATACGTAACATAATTTTATTAAAAACAACTTCTTTTTTTAAAAGGGGGGAGCCGATATTTTAATCTGAACTTTGGTAGAACTTTATTTAATTATAGGCCTGAGTAATATTAACAATCCTACATTCAAGATTTCACTCAAGTGAAAGTGCAAAACTATTATTAAGGGAAATGTAGTTAAAATATAAAAAGCAAAAGGATGTAAATTTTTAGATTGTTATTATTGTGATTACGCTTTAACACGTGCGCAGTATTTAGAGCTGCTGGAGGTGAAGCATATTTAATCAACTTTATTTACTATGTCATAGTTTAATTTACAGAACAGCACCATGTTTTGTAAATCAGTTTTAGAAAGTGATTATATATGTTGGTCATTTCACGTAAAAGTAGATTATTTCTCTCTGAAATAATGGGAACGAAGTAGGCCTATGAAGTATCTTAACTTTAAAATATTCAAGTAAAGTAAAAGTACCTCAGGATTGTATTTAAGCAGCCGAAAGTACTTGAGTAAATAATAATAATAAAAGTATAACTTGCCAGTCGGTCCAACTTTACAAACTTAATTTAACTTAATTTTCAAAGTGAAATGAAGTTGAGGTGAACTTAATTATATTACAGCCTATTAAAATAAAGCCAGTAAAAACATTTGATGATTATTCATTTTGATGAACTCGGTTCTCCTCGTTTCTGATTGGCTGAGCTGGAAAACTTTAAAGTCGGGGATCAGCAGAAACCGACGACCTTTAAAACCTTGACGGAAAAAACCCAACTTAGAAAGAAGTGGAATAAAACGTACTTTGGCAATTTTTTTAATGAAATGTCTTTTATTAACTTCGCTTTAATGAATTAACTAACAGATGCCGCACATTTCAAGACAAAATAATTTTGCAAAAGTCTTAAAATAATTCGCACATTAGTAACATTTTGCTCTTGAAGCATGAAGTTATATTATTTTGAAACACTTTCTGTTTGATTTTAAAAAACAGTTTTTGCAGTCTGCTCCTTATTGATGATCAATTTAGGATAACATGAACCAACACTTACTCGATCAGTAATGAAAGAAAAAAAAACTGTAATTATTCAGATTTCATTAGGTTGGATAAATAATTGCTTCTACGGTTTAAGTGTAAAGTTATTAATTTTCACACAGTAATTTAAGATTAGAAAAATAAACAGGCTGTAGATTTAAAACAGAAACACACCACTGTGCCCTCTGGAGTTCATCATTCTCTCAACATCTGGTTTACATCTCTGCATAAATGAAATCACACATAATTACATCTAATCCTGGAAATTAATTTCTCATATCTAACTTTAAGCAGAAAAGTAATTTGTCCCTCATACACAAACAGTCTAAGTTGTATAAAGTTCATCACATTTAAAGCCCCATGTGTTTGTGGTTAGAAGAAAATGAACCAACAAATAGTTTTTTGAAACCAACACACACCTTTAGTTTAAGAGTCACTGTGTGTGTGTGCTAATAATTTGAATGGTGTGACATGAAAGAAACAGGCTAATTTGAAGTTGTTTCACAGGGAGTTGTTTTTAAGGCTGAGAGGCCTAAAACTCATCTTATTCTAATCTGTGAGTGGGGAAAAAAGTACTTCCATCTGCTGCCTGTTTTTGTGATTATTTCTTATTCTGCTTTATATCAGTTATTGTGGTGAAGGCAAACATAAATATCCTGATGGAGAAAGTTTCAATCACAGTTTCAACTTTTGAGTAAAAGTTCAGTTTGATTAGTTTGATTAGAGACAAAGAATGCAGCTGAAAATCATTAATACAAAAAGTAAGTCAAACATAAACACCATATGCAAACTTTTCTAATCCAAGTCCGGGATATATTTTTATTTAATAAAGCTCATTTTATTGTCCATAAGAGCAGTTCAGTGTTTCATTACCATAGTCAACCAGACGAGGGCAGCAAAGCGCAGACTATGCAAACTAAGTGCATTATTTGGGAAATGGTAGAAGTTATATTTTGTATTGGAGTATAGGAGAGCCACTGTCAATATGGATTAATATTTATTTATTTAATATCTATATCACTTGTTTGTTTTTGTTCCTGAAGGCAAACAAAAATATCTACTGTAAAGATTAAAATGGCTTTTGCAAAATGCCAAACTAAAGTTGCTTTCCACTCATAATTACACCCACTGTGAGGAACATACCAATTATAAACGAAATTTTTAGTTATAATATATTTGAAATTTGCTGTGAATGTATCCCAAAGTCAAGGCACAAAGACAAACTGCCGGCTGTGGATATTTACGTGACAGGGAACAGCAGGGACTACTGGAGGATTTCCTGTCTGTAATACCATCCTTTGGTCGCTAGATGGCAGCGTTATACTGTAGGCAACCACAGCTCTTTCACTTAAGACATCTTGATTACAGCTTCTGTGTGATTTAGTTTGATCAGTTGCAAGGAGGAGGGAGACATTATATTGAAGCATCAGGCAGGAAACATTTAAACCCCCCCAACCCCACCCATACCTACTGCTTCCTCTGGATTGTAGTGCAGTGAACTCAACAGTGGCCTCAAAGTTCCTCTGTAAACATTGTGATTATGTGAGAACAATATAAACATCTTAAAACAACATAAGGTAATAGTCGTTACTGACAGTCAAACTGATTCACTTGTGCTGAACCTGAGGTTTTTGTGGCCCCCCAGGGGTCTGTGCCCAGGGGCCAGCTGTCTGATTTGCCCTGTTGCAAATCCAGCTTTTATCATCAGAGACGATAATACATTGTAGAACATGCAGATATGCTGTGTGTGCATTGTTAAATAAGTAGCAATAAGCAGCTGCAGTACACTGATTGTTGGCACACTTTTGAATATTATATAGTATTTTCTTACTTTCCATCCTGAGTTTTAAGCCTTGTAGCCTGTGGCGTGATACAGCATGTTGAAATATATCACCTTGTACTCTACAGTAAGGCACAGTTAGTATGCACAGCACGGTCTCTCTTGCCTGGTAGTCATTTCTTCTGCAGTACACAGAGAGGCTATCAAGACCCCGGGACCAGCCAAAAGCCAATCAATGTGATGCTCATTAACAGATCATTTACTTGAGGAAGATGGGAAAGTCTCATCTATCAGGAAAACTGTGAGCTGCTGCAGAACTAAATTACATCATCATCCCTCACCTGAGATTATTATGTCTCTGAGCAAATGTCGTCCTGTCCTCGTGAGGACCGAGAGGTTTTAGACTGGAGACACTTATGCACGTCTTCAGCTTCTAATAATGTGCATCATCACATGGACTCATGTGGTGATGATCTTTAGGTTAGTATGCATCTGATATAATGGACTTTATTTGGCTGCTGTGTTTGCTCCTTATGGACGTGTGGCAACTTTTTGTGCTGTGATTGCACAGTTGGTCAAACTTGAACACAGAGTTCAGCTTGTAAACTGAGATCAGTCTTTACAGTTTTGGAAATAATTTCTTTGGTCTTTCTTTTCTTTTTCCAAATAATATGTCTCTTACTGTTCACTGCTCATGTTTATTTCAGCCACGTTCAGAGACTGGGCACAAAAAAGCACCTGTATAAAATTCCAATCCAATGCAATAAACACCACTTTTATGAAGAATATAGTAGAAAAGTAGACTTTGTCCACTTGTTAAAAATGTGCTAGTTTTCATACCTTATCATAATGTATTCCACTTTCAAACCTCTCACCACTACAACAATAATGCGTCACACAGTGGGGGCAAAAACTTTAAATTATACTGCTACTTTCTGGAGCTTTCAACAGCATCTCACTGTCTTCATCCACAGATTGAATTTGCTTGATTGTCATCATGTGACCTGAACTTCAGTCACATGATTGTATATGACTAGAAGCCCCACCTGTAATGACAATATTTGCTAATTGTGCCATCCAACCATGTCATTAATCTTTAAACTGATACGTCAAAGCACAGATTGCTTTGAATTTAAAGACTCTCTGTAATTGTTTCTGAGTCATCCATCACCTGAGGTCTGTGCTGTCCGCTCTGAGCTGGACAGGATCAAGTGTCTCAGGCCCTGAGCTGCCACTGCAATCTGCAGAAGAAGACAGATGGAGCAGTTTGGTTATTGAGCGAACCTATATTTTGCTCAGTGGAATTAACACCTGCCTGGATTGAAAATTAAGACAAGCACCGGTCTGTGGCAATTATGCTCGACTGGCTGGAGACTAGTACACATCTCAGACTGAGGCTGCGTCTGGACCCCTGTGCATAATGTACGGTTTAATTCATTACAAGGAGGCGGAGGGCTTTTTCACATGCACACAGCACGCCTTTTCTTTCCACAGCCTATCAAATCAAATTAGTCTTTCAGAGCAGCTTAGACGGGGAATATCGGCCATCAGGAGGCACTTGTGCGTAGAGAGTAACCAAGAGCAAAAAAAAAAAAAAAAAAATCATTTGCACAAGGCGTGCTGTCGTAAGAGGAAGAACACCTCCATCATAATGCAAATTAGTGGTTCTGGGCTTTCATATGAACAGGATTTTTAAAATCAGTGTGCGGGTGGCATGGGCTCTGCTAGGAGGCAGTTCCTGGGAGTCCAGTCAGACACGGCCATTTGCATTGCCTCCAGCTGTCTTTCCTCAGCAGCCAAGGCACCGCCGCGCAATAGAAAATCGGTTAATTCTCCGACGCAAAACATCTTATTTAACAAGACACTGATGCACTGAGCACAGAACAGCGGTTTGAATACCAAACACTGTTGGATCCTGGTGAGGGATAACATTTCAGTTTGCCTGGTCTTTTCGACTGTGTGTACAATACTGGCTGGTTTTTGAAGCAGGGTTTTCCAAAGCATCAAAAATTCTCTTATAAAATGTGTCAATAAGGAATCTCAAGGTTCTGTCCGGCGAATATCAAACAACCTTTTGAAATGAAAAGGTTCAACACTGAATTTGCTCAGAAGTACCGTGGCCATATTTATAATTTAATTGAATTAAATAGAAACTTATTCAGTGATTGACACAAGTCTTTCAATGCTAATAAAGAACCTTAAGAGTTCATTATAAAGAAACTAAATGGTTCTATAATGAACTGGTTATCGGTGTAATATATCTACCACGATAAAAGGTTCAATTTAGAGCCATTTGTTTAAAGTATGTGCTGCAACATTACTGAGACTCTGCATTATAACCAACACTCATTTCTGAAGTATCTTCCTATTTTCAGACGAGCAGACTTTAACACACCTCACTGTCCTCATAATCCATCACTCCATATTTGTTTGTTTGCATTTGTACTCGTAAATTAGAGACTTGTCACAATTCATCACAGCTTCAGCTCTGATTTCCTCCGCCCCTGATCTCCAGGAGCAGTGTCCTCTCCCTCCTTATCAGCCTCCCAGATGGTGCTGTGGCTCGCAGCCCAACCGAGCTCCTAACTTTCCTCCGCTGATGGAGAGACTGCAGGTGGCCGGTGCACCTGTCACACACCTAAAACTTAATCACAGCCGCTCACTAATCCCACAAAGTCTTCTGTTTCCACCTGGCGTGCATCACCTGTGACTGTGCCCCGTGTGTTAGTATAACAGCACAGTCACATTAGATTAAAGTGCAGGGAAATGATGAGAATCAGTGTGATTCTGGGGAATGTGCAAGTTGAAATAAGATGCTCTTATAGCACAATGTGTTGAGGAATCTTCCAGTTGATATTCAATAGTTGTAGCACAAGAGCTGCATTGTACTCGAGCCTATTGAGGCTTCCCCTTTTAGTGGAGACATTTGTATATGGGCCTCTCATCTAATGGATTTTTTTTTTTTTATCTCCGTGCACACTGTAGAGAGATGGCCTTTCTCTTTTATTTTGAAGGACTGACACTAATAGCTTTTTGTTACCATTCATTTTGTTGATGACTGAATTTCCCTGCTATTGAACTTCAGTGGAAAAATCTTCCTGTGGTGTCATGCCATCTAGATTTTACTGTACATTTATTATACACTACTGACTGATGAGGCCATGAGATGCAATTGCTTTTTAAAAGAAACAATTTATATTTAAAGGAGACGTCTGGTGATGATTTATACTTTTGTCCCTTTAACAAATTCCATGAATTCCAACAATGAACTGCTTCTACCAACAGATTTTTATTTTCAGTTATTTTGTGCCATAGACTCCATTGTTGTCCAAAAACTATTAAAAACACATCACTGAATAAAATTATTGCCCTTGATAACACGCTCCTTCATTACCATGAATACGACCACTTTAATTAATTTTTGAGCAAATCCCACATGCACCAGCCTGCTGGCCTAAATTCTTGCCAGAGCACCAAATATGTATAAATCCACCGTTGAAAATAGTCTTCAACAACAACAACACTCTTGTTTACTCTCTTGGAGCATTTTTTGAAAGTGAAAGTATGTCAGAAAGTTTTGGGAGAACATTGTTGGTTTTCATCTTCCTGGTGGCGATAACAAAAACATAGAATATCACCAGCCTTGTCTTTGTACCGTAACATCCAGTTTTCACCTATAGTTCCCCTTAAAGATGGAAATATTCTAGAAGTCTTGTGTATTATTTTATGCACACTTCAGATTCAGCCTTGAAACACTGAGATCTCCACTAGAATGATAAAGCTCTGTAGTGTTGAGAAATGCTTTGCTTGTAAGGCACGAGCACTCAGGGCGGTCAGCTGGGTTTAAAAGGTTCAATCAGTTATTGAGAATGATCCTGTTTTCTTAGTAGTAATCAACCTGGCACAAGCAGTAATTACATCAGATCTGGTGGATTTCGACTTCAACTCCCTAAAGTGCGTTTTCACATGTTCCATTTTTTTCTGCTGTGTAAGCCTTTTCTATCAGTCTGATTACATTTCCAGATGCTAATCAGAGCCCATTTGCAATTGAAATCTGCACCTTTATCAGCGATAGTTCACTTCAATGCATAATAGTTAAGTGTTGAGCAGATTTCTTAGCAGCCAGGTCTCATGCAATCAGTCCATCCCCACCCAGACCTTGACTTGTTCTTATCCCTGCTGAATTATTTACCAGTGCCCACTCTGACCGCGTGTGTGTGAGTGTGGGCATTATATTATGCATGAGGTAAATAAATACATGAGCTTTCTTGAGAAACGGTGACATTGTGGATAAAAAAAGGCTCCAAAGTCAAGTGCATCAAAAAAGGGAACAGTAGGTGTCAAAATCTATATGTTCTTGCTTCTAATCTAGAATCTTTTATCAGCCATCTTTTTTTTTTGTGAAACTGCCGCCGCCCTTCTTTAGCTGACCTTTGTAGGAATCACACAGTGAGGAGTGAGGATTTGCAGAAATAACAGCCACAGCTGAGGCAGGTGCAGAAATAATAGCTGCTCTCCAGAGGTTACGAGCAATATCAAATCCCTGACAATGGGCTTTCCTACACTGAACAGCTCTTAAATGGGAGATGTGCTCTCCTCACATCTGTGAAAGACTTTCGATTTTAAGGGGCCGCACGTAGACAAGCGGGCTGCTTCGCCGAGGGAATGAAAGGCTCCGAGAATCAAGGTGCTAAAGTTTGCTGCTGATTGACAAGTCAATCTCTTTAATTAATCATCGGGAGTGGTTTGAAGCTGTGGCCTTTTCGTCTCTCAGTTCCGTCGTGATGAGAAACGGTAGATAATCAGCCACGAGACTTGTGTTTTAGCGGCGTCTTCGGGGGAATTAGCTTTGCAGCCGGAGCAGACTGGCGTTCGCCTTATTGACTCAGGAGGCAGCGCAATCACCTGATGACATCAACGATAAAGGCAACGCAACGTTCGCAGCCGCATTGATCAGTCTGATGAAAACAATTTATTCCAGCTGAGAGGCAGCGATAAATCAGAGGAGCGAGCGGCAAACACAAACACTCGCTGAAGCAGATTTTTACTCTCAGATCGTCTAAAAATGGAAGAAATATATGCGGCAGAGTGATGATAAGTAATAATGCATGAAGCAGCATTCAACAAAGAGTAAATGTATTATCACAGTCAAAGCTGCTGAGCAACAGGATGCATGTGATTGTTGAACACTTAAGTGGGGAATTTCCATCATGTCTCACTCAGCATGTAACACAATAGCTGGTGTTTTCCCTTCTGTTTACAGCTCTTGTCAGTTTTTATGGGGATTGTTCTGTTGTAACAGTTTCTAGTTGTTTACAGGAGATGCTGTGAGAGATGCTGTCAGAGAGGTTTTAAAGGAGGAGGAAATTTTTTTTTTTTTTTGCCGACTTCACTGTGGCCAGATTCATTTGCCTTCTAACCAAAACCCGACATAATCAAACCTCTATGGCAACTTCTACAGCAGCAGTCGATCCGTACAACAGCACGTCCTGGAAGTCCATTGATTTTCTATACTTGTGTATTCCTTTTTCGCACGAGGCCCGAGGAGGAACAGCAAGCTCAAAATATTACACAGTTTAATACAGTTTTTTTTTTTTTTGCGTTTGGGAGCTTTCAGTGTACAGATTCTGGTAATGTAGTGTTTTGTTCAGTCCAGCACCTGGGCTCGTATTTTATCAAGTATATCAGAATGGATTCAAGCGGTCGCCTTGAGAGTTTGATTTAAGAGACTCTACCTTTGCAAAAAAAACTTGATTTATTTACTTCCGAGATCGACCGGTCCTGGGAGAAAATGTGACGCTGCAGTTTGTGACAGTCTCGCAAAGTCATGAAGTAGGATCAGGTTTGAAGATGTACTACCTCTTATGTGCATCTCTAATGTGAGTCTGCTGAGCTAACTAAGCTGCCATGTTTGCAAAATTATGATGCCAAATTCAATACACAAGTCAAGTCTCATAATATTTACCAAGACGCATTTGCATAGTCGGCTGTAAGTTAACACTGGCAGCTCACTCTAGTATCTTAAAAAAAATACAAATATTAACAATTTAACAGAGCGGCAAATTGACTCAGCTGTGTGAAATTACCCAAGTCAGCCTTATTCAATCACTGGTTTTTGCCCACAACCTCACACTGACGGGCGAAGGAATTAGTCAATCAGTCCATTATGTGAGGAGTTATGATGTTTGATTTATTCATGCCTGGATTGTTGGTAATGACAAACCCACATTATCAGTGTTGAAAAGCTTGACAAATTTAGGTCCTAATTCCAAAGAAGGATGTAAAACACACATGAAAACACATTTATACCTCTGGAAAAAGTCCACACATAAAGAAGGATTTAACCCCCGAGCTCTCGTCCGACATGTTTGTAAAGTCGAATCAACCAGCTCCATCATGTTAAAAAATATCAAATTAACTATCTTCTACTCAACTTTACTGAACTTTAATGTTGCCACGTTATCACATATTCTGGGTCATTTTTAATGGCTGTGCCTCCACCGGCACGTAGCACATGTACAGGGCTCTCCTGCTGATAAACACAGCTTTGTAGGTCATGATTAAGGGACTCATTTGTCTCACCCAGTCCGTCTGCTAAGTTTCAGCCTTCCAAGTAATTAAAGAGCTGTGGAACACCGAATGGCTGCACGGCCTCGGGGGGTTTCACTCTTACTTTCATGCATCCATTAACAGCGTGGCCAATGCCTTCCATATGTACGCTCATGCTTGGGGATTTGTTGCTTTCTTCTCGGGAGACCTCATATAAATTACAATCGATGCTGTAATTATTCTTTGAGATTTGTTTAAATAAGAAGCTTCAGAGAGCTGAAAAAAACCTGATAGAATTATTACCTGATGCCGCTTTCTCTCTTGCTTATGATGAGGGGCGTCTACAGCATATCATGCTCCCATGGTGGATAAAGAACACAATGTTTTATTCAGTTTTGATTCAGTCAAATCATACAACACGTTTATCACCAGAATATCAAGACAATGTTGTTTGAGTCTCATTACCTGTCAGTCGAAGTCCCATTTGTGTCGCCTCGGCTTTGGCAGAATTTGTATAGAAATTGGGTCTCAGACATCAAACGCCTGCTGCAATAAACACAGATGTCACAAACAGGGACATTTGGCTATTCACGCAATGATTCATCGCAGTGTGCAGGTGGAGCCCACAGTGCGAATACAGAAGGACTCACAAGGCAGCAGGATGTGCATGAAATTCGGGGCCGGGACGACAAAAGCTCGATAAGTATGCAATGAAAACGACTCAGCGTGAACCCAGCGAATTGTTCACTGACTGACAGCTAATCAGAAGTCCCCCCGAACTGTTACATTCACAAGAGATTCAGAAATACAATTGTTATCTGCGCTGCCTTCTGCTGCAGCGTGGGAGAAATGAGGAAGCGCTGCAGATAGAATTACAACAGATACAGGGTCTTTGAGGACAGGCTGGTTTTCTTTTATTATGCAATTGAAGTGTAAAAATACCTCCATGCACAAAATACACTCCGGTAAGAAACAGGTTAGACTTAATCCATCCCTGCAGGACATGAGTGAGAATATGACCATAAAGTACAACCCTGATTCTGAAAAAGGGACGCGAATCATTTTTGACATCTACTCAACTGAATACATACAAGACAATATGTTTAATGTTCGACTTTATCAACCGCATTGATTTTTGTAAATATCTTCTGAATTTGATGGCAGCAACACGTTTCAAACAAGTCGGGACAGGAGCAACAAAAGACTGTGAAAGTTGTGGACTGATCCAAAAACACCTGTTTGGATCATTCCACAGGTAAACAGGTTCATTGGTAACAGGTGATAGGATCATGATTGGGTATGAAAGGTTCATCCTGGAGAGACTCAGTCGTTCACAAGCAAAGATGGAGAGAGGTTCAACACTTTGTGAACACATGATTGTAGAAAGGAGATTAATACATGGGCTAAGGAAGACTTCATAAAACTGTTGTTGGTCAGTTTGTTTGCATTCAGTTTTTTACATTTTACATAGCTTGCAAGTTTTTTTTGAAGTTAACAAAATAGGCAGCTTCTGCAGTGGATCTTCTTCATGTGCTTGCTTTGCTTTAGCTTGTACATCTCCTTTATTCACCAAAAAACAGCAGATAAAAGACTCTGTACTGGCAACTATACTTCAATAAAATACTGGCAGTATTCCTTTGAAAACATTGAAACTTTTGAGTGAGTCAACTTCACGCCTTTACAAACCTCCCAGACACGTTCCTTTGTGCTCTCAGCCTCCCTCTGTGTTGTTACTGGTCAACTTTTGCCATCAGTTTTTGGGAGCTCAAGGCTCTTTTCAAACCGAGTGTATTGATTAAGTCCCGTTCTTTTTCTGTAGCCCTTTAGGCTTTTGAATCGTCAATACAGACTTATTCAAACGGGATAAAGAAAACGCTCCATTTTTTTTTTTATTAACATACACAAATTGCCATAAGATCGAAGAAAACATTTTCGAAACTTTGACACAGTGTCAAACCAGATGCAATTAAAATGATGCAAAGTTTGTCAAAAACTGTCGAGTTTGTTCGTTCGTCATGGAGTCGATGTTTAAACTTTCCACAGAGTCTGAACATATTTTGAACTTTTCATCCATGTTAACTCAAAAGTTGAAGTTCACAGTTGGCTCTTGACCTTGGAAATGCCACAAGTTCCACAAAGATCCAGTAAGTGGACCTTGATTTGAGATTTTTTTTTCAACTGCTGCCGATATCAAGAATGAACTGTCAACCTCAAACATAACATTAATGCTTATATTCTTTGCAGAAAATGGACCATTAATCCAATGACTATCATTTCACTGAACTAAAATCTAAAATCATTTTTTTGTCTCCAGTAATGAAGAAATAGGCTGAAGACATTATTTCCCAGAGCTCTCCAGCAACACTTATTTTAGTCAGACGATCAGGGAAGCTGACACAGAAGGTGCTCAGGAGTATCCCAGAATGCACTGGGCTAAAGTATCCACTAGGACAGGATGCATAGAATTGCAATAATTCCAAACTAGTGACCAACTGTTTCATGACCAACCAGGTTTGTGTACGTCATTACGGCCATAATAATGACTGCTTACCAACTTATAGACGGCTTGAAAGTATCGTCTTATCAAGGTGAACAATCCTGTGAAAGATGATGAAACTAAACAATGGGAATTAAAAAGTTTTAAGCAGGTTTGTTTTGATTCCAGCCGTCAACCCAGAAACTAGTAATATCATAGGAGGGCTCTGTTGATTTCCCCGACGGCCTGGCCTGTAATTTACAACATGATATTCAATTTGGGGCGGAGCAGTTGTTTCTGGAGCAATAATTCTTAATGGAAGACTCGGGCGCCTGTGTGATGCTGCATGAAGCACTCCATTAAGTGAAAATCCCAGACCTGCCCCGAGCTGAGCTCCCATTAATGTAGAAAGCAGTGAATGGGCAAAACTGCTCTATCAATAATTCCTCTGTGCTCCCAGCTGATTTCCAACCTCGCCTGCCTTCTCAGCTCATCGCAGCTTATTTGCCCCCAGTCTGAATGATGTCTTGGCTAAATTAAAAGCAATAGTGTGAGTCAAGATAGGTTTTTTTTATTTTATTTTATGAAGCATGTTGGATTAATAGAGACACATGAAAGTCTTTAACCTTTTGGTTTCATGGACTCCAAAGCCTGGTGAGCCTGCAGGTTCAACTTCGTCAGCTGGGGCAGGATAAGACTTCAGCCTGTGTGTGGGTGACAGGGCAGACAGTCAAAACGCTGTTCACACTGTTTTTCCGCAGAGAGGACGTCTCTGATGGAGGCCGCCACGGCTCATTTCTCCAAGCGTTTTGCTCACATGAAAAAGAAGCCGAGTCACGGTCTTGTAATGCCGTTACGAAAAAGTTGAAAAGGAGCTGCTTTAGGAAGCTGACGTTAAAGTGCATTGTTAGATATTGTAAGCTGTGTCCCATTTCTCATCTCAGGTTGTTGAGGCAGTGTGCTGGAGGGGGGCTACTGTGGGGTCCTGAACTCGAGACACCTTGCAAATAATAAGAAAAAGATGAGCTTTACACATTCAAAGATCATCAAGTTTTACTGTGTTTGTGGTTTCAGCTCAGGTGGATGGGACATCAGTCAGTAGCAGAGTTGAATTTGAGTGTCACTTCAATCGGAGGTCAACGGTGTGACGACCTTTTGTCCCTTCTTGTCTTTCTAATTGTTGAAAGTAGTTACTCCTTGATACAAGTTGTCACCAAATAGTAATTAAGTTTGCTTGTACCATTAAAGCTCCTGATACACTCAAGTGCATGAAGGAGTTTTAGCATCATGATTTATTTAGTTTCCTTTGCACCACCTCATATATTGCTTTTATCGATGTTATGCTATTGAGACTTATTTACATGCTGCTTGAACTCTCCTGTTGGAAGCTCCCATGTGCACAGTGCAAACTGTGATGAAGTTACCGGAGTGGATATTTAAACACATTCTTCATGACAAATGGATCCAACCACCTGAAAGTGGTATCGATCACTTGTTAGTAAGTCAACAAAGCAACCCGCCGTTAATCATCCTTCAAGATCTAAAATTGCATTGCTGGAAACTCGGCCTCGGCTGGCAATAAAATCTTCATTATCTGACTTTGTAATCCATGAAAACGGCTGCAGGTTTTGTTCAGTCACCTTCTAAACTTCTTCATCCTACTTTTTGTTTTTCAAACATAATGTGGGGTTTTATATTTACAGACGTTCATGTTTGCTGTTAAAACCATTCTACCTTTCCAAGTTTAGATTTAAAAGATAAAGTCTTGGGGAAGCTGGGGGAGTTTGTTGAAATGTTGTGAAATTAGTTTGAGGTATTCTTGATGCAACATTAATGTCTTGTCTGATCACAAAATGATTCTGAGAGGTTATGACTAGAAACTGACTGTTGATTTTTCATGGTAGAAATGTGAGATGTTGAAGGACTGTAGGAGTTAAGATACTCGTTGTTGTAGGTGTTGCAGAGTCATGCATGAGCAATTGCAGCCCTTCTACCCTCCTCTAGTTTAACCCCCCGGTTAATCTTCCCACAATACAAACAGAAAAATGCTGTTGGTGGCACTATCATATAATCTATATTGTAGTACTGAACATCAGTAGGTGCATGCTACTCATTTCATTGAATGTGGTGTAGATGAGGAAACTCTTGTAAAACCAAACTGCTGCAGGCCACACTGTGTAGTCTTTATAACAGAATCAAAAGCATCATGAGTCTTCAGATGTGGGATGTTTGCTTTGATGAGGCTGTGCAGGACGTAGTCTGGCTCTATTTCCATGCAGGTAGCATCACAGGTGGAACTGATGACATCACCCACCTTACAGAAAACTCATCTAAAGTTTCAGTGTCTGAGCACAGTTTGAAATCTATTATAGATAACTCTAGTTTACACAACACACTATTCACTTTATATTACTTGTTGGACTTACAGCTGAAAGCACCAACTTTGGCACATAAACCCGCAGCATTATGAGATAATAAATGACATCTTGTTCCATGTGCCCTCTCGCCCCCTGCACAACTAATTATCACCAAATTCGCGGCGCGCCTCGGGCTTTGAGTTCGAGGCTACAATTATAATTGTGAATTAGATTTGACAAAAAGGCCTCGCCACATTGTTGGACACTGTTACCATGGAAAAGTAACTCATTATATATGATTGGATACGAACAGCTGTGACTGGTTTTGCATTAGACTTTGTGATGCAGAGTCAACCTCAGCCGCTCTGTTTGCCTTCGCGCCTTCCCCGAGGCTGGAGGAGCTCGCCGGAGCAAACAAGACAATAAAAGAGACTTATGGGGGTTTAAGGGGCCGTCTGTTCTTCTACATCGCACCGAAAGCTGTTGTTCCCTGCGAGCACACGCTAATGAAAACAGGGCCGACTAAATGCAAAGATAAATAACCTGTTGTTAGAAAAGATAGTTGGAGTGTTTACAGCTGTGTCTTTATTGTTCAACGATTTAACGTAATTCTTCTTTTCCCACTTATGTCACTATCAACTTCAGAGGGTTTTATTGTACTTTTTACTCCACTACATTTATTTAGTACTTGTAGTATATTATTATATTTTACACACAGTAAACCTATATGATGACTTTGCAAATTCTGCAGGATTGTTATAGATCGAACTACACGACAGTTTATGAAATGGTTCAAATTATCTCTACCTCACCTAACTACAACAGTAAAATACTGCTTACACTTTAATGCATTAGCAATTATCTCATATATAATCTCATATATAACAGCCACATGGGTCAATTTCCTGCATTGAGTACTTTAACTTTTAGTTTAAGTTAATTTTACTAATATATTCTTGTACTTTTAATTTTTTTTCATGCAGAGCTTTTGCATGTAATGGAGTATTTTTACTGTGTGGTATTGCTATTTTTACTTCAGTAAAGGGTCTCAGTACTTCCTCCCGTACTCCTAATAAGTTCACATAAACATACAGGCAATAATCAGTGAACTTAGTAAAATCATTAAGCATGTCTGTTTATACGCTGCTTTAAAATTTGATGGCACACAATCTTCAACCTTGAATCACTTACACTTCATCTGGCCCTCGGTTTCTTACGTCTGGTTCGAGGGTCAAATGCACATGTCTCTCATTCAAAACAGGGCCAGTCAAAGTCCCCGCAACAGATGGCACTATGTGATGAATATGGTGCATCCTGTTTTCAGTTCATTAAAGGATTTGGCTGAGGAATTTGTGCGCATCTTGCTGCCAACAATCTCCAAAACCAACAATCCTACTGAAAAATCTTGCCTACTTAGCCAAAGCCTGGTGTGGCTCACTCCTCTGCGCCTTCGTCCTCCACTCTTATATAAACATTAAAAACACAGCAGTGAGGCTCATTGCTGCACTGGGGTTGCCCCTTTTTTCAGTTTAGAGCTAAAGTTCCTGAAAATGTTTGTGCACCTCCTCGCTCCATCAGTGTGTGTGTGCCAGCCACGCTGTGATGCATGACTGGCTGAAGTCAACAGATGGGATAATTCATCACACATTGAAATGTAGATTTAGGAGTCATAATGTTTGATGCTGCTTCAGCAAACTCGCCTGCATTACATCAAATAGATATAGGGTTTAATATTAAGCTGAGCATCGGTTAATATTATAGATTTGAAAGACTCAGAGTTTGATGTTTTATTAACACTTTAAAGGGTGGAAGGACTTGTTTTTATGTTCTAAGTTGTTTTATTAGTTTATAATAATTATAATCTGTCGACTCTCCCATGACGTCTTCTGAACAAGTCTTGGTTTGTCCTCGACTTTCAAACACAGATTCTTAAATCAAGTGTGCTTTTATGCATTTGTGCTTTTACGCTGTCACGCTTCAAGGAGTGGAACATCCCAGAGAAACTTGTTTTCAAGGGAAAACACATAAATTTGGATTAAACTTTTTTTTTTTTTTTGAAAGGCTCAGCCAGCAAATGACTCTTTTGGGATGGAATTGCTCTTGCAATCTCATGATAGTCGGCCCATTTCCGCACTGCCAGAGTCTGATGTCTGGCAGAAAATTGAAGCCAGTCAGGTGTGGCAGTGTCGTAGCCACAAGACTCCGAGGCCTTTCATCTCTTACAAAATTTGCCAGGTTTAATGATGACAGGAGAAGGAGAGTGTTTACTCCCAAACAAGGATGCTCTTTACAACAAGTGTGTCAGAAAAGCAACTGAAAAACACTTGTTTAAAAGTTGGGTGTAGTTAGGGTGTAAGTCCTATTAAGGTCTAATAACTCATGCCATTCAGTAAAGCATTTAGGGGCTTTGTTGTTGCTGTACTTTCCAGACAAAAAATAAGAACCTGACTTTTTTTTTAACTTCTGCCAGACATCAATGTAGTATCTGCTGGTGGTGTCGCAGGTGCTACATCCATCTACTTCTACTCTGAAGGGCCATTTTTTTCTGGAGTTTGGAGTTGTTGTTTTTTTCACTCAGCAGCATCTTGTCACTTGTCCAACACCATAAAATAGTCCTTTGGGCGAGTGGCAACCTGAGATAGCTCGAGACACCGACCATCAAACAAAAGTACCTGTTTTCAAGCTCCGACATCCTCGTAATGAAAAAAAATCACAGAGCTTAGTTTTACAAAGTTTAAATGTGGAATCAGTGAGTTTTTCAGACCATTTGAGGTTTGGCAGTGCTTTCATGTCTGAGACTCATTTGAGCTGTTGTGTCGAGCGAACAATGTGGTGTTTGGGTGAAGCAATAACACAGCACCATGGATCTGATGTGCATCCAGATCACAAATAAATAACTCTTTCATTTGGTCATTGCCCAATGCTAATTAGAAGTAAAATGCATTAAAGCTGCACCAGACAAACTTTTATATCAACAAAGGATTGAATAACTGTGTTAAATGTGAAAGGTGTTTTCAGTTCACCTCAGCTCTTTGGAGCTTTTTAGCATCTTTCAGCTCATTGTTTTGGTCACTGCTCTCATCACCTTGTTCACAGAAGCAGCTATTTTCAATCAAAAAAACTCACTGTGTGCTACCAAGGAAACAGCAGACAAAGTTAGTGACTAGCCTGTGAGAGGCATTTCAGAGAGACTCAGAGTTGACTTGTTTTGTATTCTGTGGGTTACTTTCTATAAATCATACGCTGCTTTTTTTTTTAACATAGTTTTTCCAAGTAAAACTTTCTTTCATCGAAAACTTTCCCTGCTGACACCTCCACCTTGATTCCCAGCCAGAAAAGAAGTGTACCACATTCAATTTTCATGAATTGGTCTCTCAGTGCTGACTTCTCACACAAAGTGCAGACCGGCGAGCTTTTGAAAGCCATAAAATCTCAGCGCCCGGCAAAGTTATCGCGGAGCCGCTGCAATCGATCACAAACCCTCTTGAACCGCTTTGTTTTCTGACTCCTGGGAACCTCAGGGGTTAATGTGCAGCCACATACACTTTATTTGTCCCAGTGAAGGAGGCGCTGTCCTGACCTCACTTATAAATCTGTGAAAGAACACTGGGGGAACAGCAGCGTTGATTTGATTCATCCTGCTTTGACTTTGTGAAGGAAACCATTTAGATTAAAAAATAATGATATAGATATTTGTCTTTTCCATCATCAGCACTTTGCACTTAATCATTTTATCCAAAGGACTGAACAGGCGGGATGCATCTCTGCAACAGCAGATGGACCCGTAACTCGGCCACAGCAGAAAAGTAGGAGGAAAACAACAAGAGTTTGGTGCTGGGAATTCAGTTTCACCTCAGTCCTGCCCACAGGGGCTCAGGGGACTATTAGATTATGAGGCAGCCAGACTCAACATCAAACCTGTTGTGCTGAAAGGTCACTATCACCCAGAAACAGGCAAGGCCACCGTCCATCAGAGGGGCTTCTTTTTGACCCCATAGTGGCATCCGAATTGATTTGTAAAATCCAAACTCACACTGCTGAGAGTGCAACACTGTTTGGACTTTAGTTGAGAGATAATGAGCAGTTACCAACCGGCTTGTGATTTAATTTTTCCACCAAACTAACACACATAGCTGTTTACACTGAGCTTACACAACACAGTGAAACCAAATGTCGGATCTGCATAAATGGGGATTTTCTCCTTCAGCTGAAAAGTAAACTGCCGATTTGGATTTAATTAACATGTGTGGAATTTTAATTTGATGAAAAGTTCATCAGCAGATACAGAGTGAATTCAGTCAATGAATTTAAAAGCAAAGTCATAAATCACTAGATTAGAGTGATCACCTTGTCATTAAAGCTGTGATTGTCTTTCAGTAAAAACCCAGCAGCAACATTTGATGCATGATCATTAAAGGGTGTTGCAACATCACACCAAAAGTTCACATAAGACTTCTTCATCTTTTATTTTTGCACGACAGCAGACAGCTCAAGCAGAGGAAAGATGTGCACTGCACTTTGCAAAACAGAAATCCAAAAAACAGCAACCAAACACTGAACAAACAGAGAGGTAGTTTCTTGAAAAATAAATGCAAAGTAAATGCATTTGTTCCTTAATACTCAGTAGTTAATGGCCACTGTGAAAATAATGACCTCTTTTGCACGTCATAAAAAATAAGTTAGCTTATAGTCTGGAGCGTCAGCCCTTCTCTGTGCCGTCTCAAATCTTTAAGGTCAAGTCAGGAATCGGAACAAAGACTCTGAAGTGATTTAGTCTGCTGTTGTGCTTTTGCCATTTGTCAGCTGTGTTATGAATTACCACGATGGCACTTTGGAGGCACGGACGCACTCAGAGCATCCAGGTACTTTGAGAACACAGCCGATTTGTTATTCCTTCACTCTGACTGCTTTAGAGTCTGTTCACAGCAGAGACGCTCAAAAAAAAAAAAAAAAAAGCTGTTAAAGCCGACATGGCCGACGACATGGTGGCAAGCAGACAATGGAAAACAATGGAGCCAGCAGTGTCCTACCTGAGGGTCAGGAGCCACTGAACAGGTTGTAAATAAATCTGACAGGTCTTTCTTTAATTTAAATAACTTGAGACAGGAAAATCACTGTGGTTGAACTTAATGATTTGTCGACATATCAAACATGTGAGAAGGGATCACATGTGAAACAGAGTAATTCTCAGAGGAGGAGAAGGCTGCTGTGTGTCTGCAGGATTATCAACCTGGGCTCAGTCTGTGTGTGTGTGTGTGAACCAGTTTGTGCAAATTGAACATGCAGAACTGAAGCACAACTCTGACGTGATGAAGGCCTTTAAGTCTGATCTGCTTTATCACCTAATCTTAAAGGAATAGTTTGACATTTCTGGACGTGCACTTTCTCTCTTTCTTGCTGGAAGTTAAATGAGAAGATCGATGTGCAATAACTCAGTAGAAGGAGTCAGCAGACGATTAGTTCAACTTCCCATAAAGAGCAGCAAACAGCAGCCTGGCTCTGTTATGAAGGGCACAAAATCCTTGTACAGCCATCTCTAAAGCTCACTGATTTAAAAACCTCGATCCGTGGTTTTACAGGACCAGTATCTTCATGTCTCTGCTGGCTGCCAAGCATCTGGTCCCAGCCAAGACCAGCACGTGACTGATTAAACAAACACAACATTAAGTGAGCTTTAGGGAGTGCTGTGAGGTGGATTTTGTTACCCTTGGGTAGAGTCTTTATGCTAAGCTAAGCTAACCACCTGCTTGCTCCAGCACAGGCACGATTGTGGTGTTAATCTTGTATCTCAAGGCAAGAAAGAGAATAAGTGTTTGACACAAATATGAACTGTTTGCTTAAAGTTCTGTCTTAAAATGGACCCATGTGTCAAAATCAAGTTTTATAACCTTCATTATCTCAGTTTTGTGCTTATGTATCTTGCATATTCCTAAATTAAAATAAAAAAAGCACAGAAAAATTGTACACATTGCAGAGAGGTGGAGGAACAAAGGGGGGTTCAGGGGGGCTCATTTTAGCCCTGGGGCCCCCCTAGTGGATAAATCCGGCCATGTGTGCACCTTTTTGTGGATGAATAAAGAGCTAGATCGATGATGACACACTACAAAGCGTCACAGCACACTGTAAAAGAACGGTGGTGCTCACTAATCAGGTTGGAAAAAGCCTGTGATGGAGACATGTTGAAGCTTGTAAGGACGCCCAGTAGGTGGTTGAGGGTGTGAATTACAACAGGACAATGAGACGTAACAGTGACAAAACAGGCTTCTTTTTTTTTCTTTCAAATTCACTTTGATATTTCCTTCAAGATTGTCACGGTGGGGCAGCGGTCCTGCGTCCCCTCTAAAAGGACTTTTTCCACGACTTGCAGAGGATCTTCTGGAAGGCCCGCCTGAAGTCCCGGTTGAAGATGGTGTAGATGGCGGGGTTGAGCGAGCTGTTACAGTAGCCGATCCAGAAGAAGAATTTAAAGAGCGGGTCGGGGATCTTGCACGAGTCCCTGCACACGCCGTACAGGCTGTAGCTGAAGAAAAAGGGGAACCAGCACACGACAAACACCCCCATGACCACAGCCAGAACGAACGTAAACCTCTTTTCTCTGGCTTGTGACACCTTTTTCCGGGCTAAAGAGCTCCGGCGACGTTTCCTCCTGGAGGCAAAGAGGTCCATGGATTTGTTGCTGACTCTGGAGATGCGAGTGGAGTGTTTGGAGAGCGAGCTCTTCTTTTTGCCGGCCCGCTTGGCTCTCTGCGAGTCCTGCTGCTGGGGCTTGTGACCTTTGCCCTCCGAGGAGGAGCTCTCGTCCATGTCGGCGTCCTCGGTCTGCGGCCCCACGGTGACGGTGCGATGGCTGGGCGTGGGCGGGCACTGACAGTGACCGTTCTCTCTCTCTGCGTGGAAAGGGGAGGTGGCTTTGCTCAGCCCGTTCTCAGTTTGCGTGACGCCATCTGGCCGAGGGTTTTTTCCCGACATGCTCCTGGTTCTGGTTTTGGCCACCTGGTATATTCTGATATACACCAGGACCATGATTAAGCACGGAGCAAAGAAGGAGGCGATGCTGGAGGAGAGGATGTACCAAGTGTCATCGTTCAGCTCGCACTGTGGCTGAGAGCTCACGTCACTGTTGCTGTCTATAGAAATGAGAGGTGGAGATGAGATGAAGGCAGATATGAGCCACACAATGAGGATGATGCACTTGACTCTTTTAGGTGTGCGCTTCAGGTTGTACTCTACAGCCTGAGTCACAGACCAGTACCTGTCCAGGCTGATGGCGCACAGGTGCACAATAGAAGAGGTGCAGAATAAGACATCCAGAGCCAGATAAATACCACACCAAACTTTCCCAAAATACCAGTAGCCCATGAGCTCGTTGGCCAGAGAAAAAGGCATCACCAAAGTGGCCACCAGGATGTCAGCTGTGGCCAGAGACACCAGGAACAGGTTCTGCGGGGCTTTGAGCGCCCTGCTGGTCAGCACCGCGATCACCACCAGGATATTTCCAACAACTGTGAACAGAATCAGGAAGCTCACCAGAGCGGCAATGCTGGCTATGGATGCCAAAGAGTATCCGCTGTCCAGACCCCAGGACGCGTTCAGGTGGATGTACGTGAACGCATCCATCCCGCTGGCGTTAGACGGCTCCATCCCGGCGCGGTGCGCGCTTGGAGACGCGCGGGTAAAAACCCAAAGGAAAAAAAAAAAAAAAAGCTTCAGTCTTTGCAGGTGATTCGCAGCCTGTTGCTCATGTGCATGTCAAAAAGAAGGAGTTGAATAAAAAATAATCTTCATGCATCCTGCTGCAGGCTCGTCACGCCTCTCCTGTTCGTCAGGAGTTGAGTCCAGGCGCAGCTCTCCCTCCTGCAGCATGGTGCGCTCTGGCTCCTCATCATGCCCCATGTGTTGTTCTCATAAAACTCCCCCACTGCTGCCCCGCCCCCAGACCATCATTTCATATTGTTGGAATATGATAAGACAAGAGACAAGATTGTAGTCCAGCCTCAATTATTCATATTTCCATATTATTATTGGATTAATGCATTGTTCCACACACACACTTCCAAATTTTATGGATCAATATTAATGTGTTTTTTTAGTGTCATCTTTTTTTTTCTTTTTCTTTTTTTTTTTTTTTTTACAACACCCCAACTTCACTGGAGGTCACTATTGCTGCACTCACAATAAGGTCTTTAACAAGATGCTCAAGGCTGTCAGGGTATTTGGGGTGAGATCAGAAAAATGTGAGCAAAAGCCTTTTTGATTTTTTTTTCTTTTGGAGTGGTCTGTGTTTCTGTGGCAGCAGTTTGAAGGAGTCGAGTGAGAGCGGATGGAGGAGGAGGAGGGGGGTGATGTTGAGGGAAGTTGAAGATGTGAGAAGATAGATTGGATTTTCAACAGTGGGCTGTGTGTCATATCCACATTTCTGGACTCAGTTTTCAGACTCATACACAGACTCAGATTTATATAAGCACTTGGTTCAGCAGGGACAGGTGTGACCTTTGTGACCTGTTTTATTATGTTAACAGGTTTAATAAGATGCATCTTATAGCACTGGTCAATCAGGATGAGGTGCAGACGTTTATTCTGTGCAATATTGTTCAGTCTGATAAACCCTTTTCTCTTGTTTTCCTCCAATAAAACAGTGATTAGTGAAAGAGGAGGAGGCTGTGATAATGAATTTTCATAGCTGTTCTTTCGCTCTGCAGAACAGAACATTACAGAGCATGATGGAAGTCAAGTAGCCACCTTTTCATTTTCAAAAGTCAGGAGGCACAGAGGTTGAGAACTTCTCGCTGTTAGTACAAATTGTGCGTTTCACATGCAGCTGATGTTTCATAACAGCTTTTTTTTATTTTAATAGCATTAACAAAATACATTAAAACATGAGGTCAAGCAGCCAGAAATTACACCATAATCTAAATACAAGGATGCAAAAAAAGTTGTAGGCTGAGAGGAATTTCCTGGTGCATAGTAAACGAAGATGTGTAATATCAGAAAGGCATGAATGTAGAGCAAAGATTAAGATCTGTTAAAGTGGTTTATTTTGTAGTTTTCAGTCTTGGATTCACAAGCTGGATATGAACAGCTGAGTGCCACACACAGATATCAAAGAATTGAAGCGTGTGTCAGCGAAGGACTTGAGAAGAAGATGAGTATCGTGACTCGCAACTGTATGAACATTTAAGTATATATTTGAATGAGCTTCAAATGAAGCGACTCGACAGCGGATGATCTCTCATGATCCCTGCCAGTCTCATTGAACAGCATTCATCATTCAAATATACTTCATTTTTATTCAGAGTTATCTGTGAGACAGAGGTGAAATTCCCACAGAAATGTATGTTTGCGTCGTCTCAGCTTTGCATTCAGTGATGTGAGAGGGACGGTGGAAACGTGTTTTAAAAATATTCGGTTCAACATTTTGATAAAATGATCAGCATCTTTGAGAATCCGGTGTAAAACCCACATGACAAAATGAGCAGTGGCAGCAGATGATGAAATATCTGGATCTGCTCTGTGGATTTATTCAGCTTTGAGTGTTTGATTAAAGCTGTGGTTTGTTCTCACTTTCCTTCTACAATATCAAGTCATCCTTCTCACACAGACTCATATCGTCACTGTAAAGTTAAAGCAAGTTGTCATTTTTATATTATTTCTTCTGCACACACATAATCAAAAATTCTTCATTTCTCTCTAAATTGAACGATACCTGTAACAACACAAAGGATTGATGTGGCTCATCTGTTCAGTCTGTTGTTATTGGATGTCAGCGTATCCAGCTCGAGGAGATACAGCTCAGGGATTGAGAACAGAAAAGGGCACTTCACGAGAACATCGAGCCTCGCGAGCAAGTCAACAAATTCAGGGCTTACTTTGACATCTTTCGAAATGTATGAGTCCTGTGGTGGATCGTACTGAATAGTGTTTCTGTATGAAAGACGTGTGTCAACATCCACAACCTTGAATCCAAAAAAGTTGGGACGCTGTGTAACATGTCAATAAAAATATCAATATAAAATATCAAAGTGTTCCCGAGCCCATATATTAATCTCCTTTATACAGTCATGAATCTTTCCAGGATATACCTTTAATACCCAATCATGATCCTATCACCTGTTACCAGTGAACCCGTTTGTTGTTCCCCTGAGAAGAAAATTGATCACTAAATAGTATGAAAGTAGAACAAGGACATATAAAAGACGTAAGCATACAAATAACATATAGAATATATGTGGTAACAGGATACTGAAATAGCATCAACCTATAGACACACCACAGTAGAAACATACAGGGAAATAGCATCAATATTGAAGCATAACATCAAAAAAAGCAAGAAGTTTTTAAGGTTGGATGATGTCACCACATGGGACAAAGCTTCTGTTCGTCCTTCACTGATTCCATACTGTAGCATTTGTTAGCTTGATTCCTTATTCAAACCGAGGGGGGGGGGGGGGGCGAGTCGAACCTTCTGAAAGATGGCGTCATACTGGAGCAGGCGTCGTCAGTATCTGCCGCAGAGAGAGCTGAGGAGGATGACTCACTGTCTTTACCTCATCCCAGCTCGTCCAGAGAGCTGAACCAGTGACCTCCTCAGTCACAAGCCTGCCTCCGTCTGCTCGCTCACACAGCTCCCAGTGGCTCCCGTACGGCTGCGACCTGCAGGTCCAGGGTTCGCTTTCCACGAACGCGGAGCTGCCAAATGAGCACAGCAAAGTCATAACTCATTCTCTTTACTGCTACTTTCCCCAGAAGTCACAAGTTGTAGTTTGGCTGTAAACATCTATATGAAGATAGCACCAGATAACTTTGTTGTGATGTGTATTCTTCACTTATTGAATCTCTTTATATCCATATTCAGTGTGATCATTCAAACCTGCACACAATAGATAAGAAGTGGATGATTTGTGTTTGTTACAAGAAGCCAGTGATGATGGGAAATGATGCCTCTGCTCTGCTCTCATTGGTCTTGACTCTCCGTGTGTTATCGCCTCAGTAGGAAAGCTGTTGTTGTGTGCTTTTCATCTTCCTTAACAAGCTTTGTCTGTTGTTACTTGGATCTTTGGTGTAATGTCTGCGTCCTGTCCTCGTTTAACAGGTTTTGGTATTTGGTTGTTTGTACCGAAATGTCAGTGGACTGGTGTGAAAACGAGGGCAGGGTATGTGTTTTTTTTTTTTGTTGCCTGAGATCAGACTGAATCATGATGCATCCTCCACAAACATGCAGTGACTGCTCATGTTACATCTTGTTTAATTTCTGATTGTCTGATTTGTGTCTCCTTACCTCAGGGTAATTTCAGTTCCTACATGTTAGAGTATAGTCTGATGTGAACCCAGAGAGAGAGAGTGAAGCTGAGTGTGAGAGACAGAACATTATATGTATAGATCCACACTAGAGGCCACTTGATCCAAGCACTTTCTATTTAGAAAAATAAATCTCTCTCTCAGCAAATGATGATGCACAGACTCAATCCACTCATCTACAACACATTACATTTGTTGTTTGAAATTTTATATTGGCTTCTACTTCCTACATTGAGCAAAGTGAAAGTCAGATAATAAAACCTAACATACTCACGATGAATCCAACAGGGTAACTCCAGCGCTGCCCTGTCGTTAAGTGAATGAAAGGCTAGTTCTGAAATGAATATGCTTTTATGTGTTACATAAGATTACCTTTTGCACTTTGTTCTCTATATTTCCAGCATGGATGGATTTTTTTTTTGTCTTTCACCTTGATAATTAGATCATTCTGTGCACCTTTTTATCTGCTCAAGCTTGTGCCAGAGTACAATTTGTGCAACACGTAAAATATATAAAACTTTTTGTTTGATTTTGGTGTGTTGTTTTTATAGACAGATTTCAAGGTCATAGTGAATTTGCAGACGCTGTAGTCAGTTCATAATGATCATTTCATTCTTAGTCTTTGCTTCAGCTGCATCACTACAGTGTGTGTTGGAAATCAGTCTCACATGAGCATTTGTCTCACATGATCACAAACATTTCCAAAGCTGTTCATGTTCCTTGTGGAGTTTCCTGTAAACAAACCAAGGCTACATTCAGTGTAATCTTGAACTAAATCAATTGGTCAGTTGTTTGCAATCATTTGTGCTTTGTCATCGGTGAATGGGAGTTTACGCAGAATTTGGCCTGATAAATATTTGAGACACAGACTGTTCCCTAGCGCTCAGTCGTCATTGGATCTTTAGAAACGAGATAACAAATTGTGTTATCTGATTGTGTTGGCGTCCTTCTTCTCTGGGATGCATCAGCATGCTGGACACAAAGCAGCAGTTTCATGAAGCTGGAATCACAGAGGTAGAAGTTGTGCAGAAGATAAGGCTCATAGCAGCAGCAGCAGTGTGTTTAAAACAGTGGTGAGCAGCGTTGACTGGACATCAGAGCCGAGCAGTCAGTCACAGGAGAGCCGAGCGAACGAGCGCTTTCTACAGAGGACTGAGCGACGTATTGTTAAATGAGCACAAAAGGCACTTGTGAAGCATGACGAGGAAATGTGAGGGGGAGAGGCGGCTGAGTGAAGGCTCAGCATGAACCCGTCTGTTGGCCCATCATTACGGCCGGCAACCCTAATTAGACATTTATTTGGTAAAAATTCACAATTAGTAATTTAATTTGCACATTTTGGCTTTTGGAAAATAATGAACCTGAATCATCAACATATATGAAATCTTAATAAAAACCTTCATTAAAAGTTGGTTTTTACTATAATGTATAAATGTACATGTATAAAAGGCAGTGGTGGAATGTAACTAAGTACATTTACTTAAGTACTGTACTTTGAGCTAGTTGTACTTTACTTCTTGTGGCACTTTATGCTTCTTCTCCTAAATGAAATACTTTGTACTTCACTACTATATTTGACAGCTTTAGTTACAAGTTACTTTCCAAATAAAGATACAGCTGAAAGAATTAGTTAATTAATTAAATGACAGATAGTTAATTAGCAGTTACTTAATTGTCATTTCTCATGCACAAACATTTCATGTCTCCAGCTGCACAAATGGGAGGATTTGCTGCTTTTCTTTGACTCATTTTGGCTTATTTTGGTAATTTAAATGTATTAGTAATGATCTTGAGGTTTTGCTCATCATCGCGCCTAGCAACACACACTGATTGGGTCAAAGCAGCGAAATGCATTCTGTCAAGTGTCAACATTGAAATAATCAGTATTCTCACAGCAGCATTAATGATGCAGTAAATGTTTATGAAATACAGCCCCGAGCTGGCAGAATCCTCTTAGTTTGCCTTGTGAGATGTTACATTTACTGCTGCAGATTTACTGGTTCAATTAGCTGTTGACCCCACAGACTGTCATCGTTCACATTAAGTGCGTCACAACTCTTCTTCATTGAATTTCAAGCAGCGCGTTGTGATGCAGGAGTCAAATAGCGAGTCACATAGACACACACACACGCACTGAATATTCATGTGTCCACTTCTCATGTAATCAGAGATGCAATGTGAAATATGTCATGTAATATCAACCACACCATGTGCAGGTAGTGTCAAGTCAAATCCGTGTCAGTTTTAGGGGCAGCTGCTGTCAACACTTCAACATTTTGAAGGGCTGTCACTGAGAGGCATCTGTTCGACCTGGAGCCACTCCAAACCTTCCTTTAATACTGAGCACAGTGACTGACATCAGATCATGAATCCTGTTGCACCTGCAGGACAGGAGTGTCATTACGTTGTGTTGTCGGGATCTGAACAGGAAGCTCTTCTCTTGGTTGTGGATTGGAGTCGCTGGGATGTAAAATGTTACAGCCACATTATGTGTTTAATGCCTGACAGCTGTTTACTGTGTCACACTGTGCAGATATGACAATGGAGCCTGATTTGATTTGCATGCAACATCTGTCTGTCTCTGTTTGCTGGAACGAGGCCAGTTGATGTGAAAGGTCCAGTCCAGAAACATCAACATTATCACTTTAACATTTAAAACTGTTGATTCTCATATTCACACTTAATTAGCTTCTTTGGATGGAGGCTCTTTAATAGACAGTAAAATATTCGCTCAGGGAATTAAAGCTCCTTGAAAACATGATTTCATATTCATGTTTTTCTCGAGCGTGAAATACTCCTGACCACATTTAAAATTAAACATCCGCAGTCATAATTGATTAAATGTTTAACGCTCGAAATTCTTCAAAAGCCTCATCAGGACCGCGTGGGTGTGATTCCATCCAAACTGACTGACAGCGGCTGACAACGCCGGCAAACAACCCATCAAACGTCGTCAGATTTCGATTCACGTGGTGAAATCCTGATTGGTGAAATGGAAGTTTGTGTCATTAAGTTTTTCCCCAAACTTCAAACCAGTGAAAAGAGCACAGACTAAAATCACAAATGCAGAAATCAAGTGGAAGTATCAGAGCTGCTGGCAGATGATTTTGTGTTCATGTCCCTGAGAAAAGAAGCTGATTGATGAAAAAAGGGGCCTTTTAAAAAATCCTTTCAAAGACAAAATGCTTCATTGAGTTTCTCTAAAAGTTGACCTAATATTTCCTAAAATAAATTCCACCCGTTGCCGGAGCAGATTCCTCCCTTGCCACTGTGTTTGGGGGCTGTAAATCATCCAATTTTCAAACTCTGTCAGACGTTTTCAGCCGATGCAGAAAGCAGATCCTCTGAGGAGAAAATATCCACATGACTGAAGCCAAATCTATATTTACAACCTTTGTAACACCACTAGCACATAGGTTATTTTTACTGAATTGGAAAGCCTGCAACCTTCTAGTTTGATGCAGCACATTCAATTAGAGAAGCTCAGGAACATTATGTGCTTCATGATTACACAGAAACATTTGATTTATCTTTATATCTAAACACATCACATCATAATATCTACTACAGTTTGATGTGCTGTCATCCCTGTATCTTCCCTGTCTCTGTATTTTTTGGTATTGGTTTGTTCAAAAACCACTTAATAGAGTCTTTAGGGATAAAATAAAAAGCATTATGGATGGACTTTATTGGCAATAAACAAAAAAAATCCCACACATATCTGAGTTCACTTACTTCCTCCAGCGAAGAAAACATTTCACCACAACGTCTCTGAGGAACGAGACTTTTACTTATTCATCCCTGTTGTTATTCCAGTTCATAAAAAGCATCAATAATTAAGAGCTGGCCGTGCTTCATTAACGAACCCAGTCATAATGATCGACGAGCCGGCTACCTAAGGCGGCCAATAAAACTAATAAGTGATGGGCGATTTCATGCATCATTGCAGGGCGTTCTGTGCTTTGATGAGTGTTTAATGAGGCCAGTGCCAAATACCGATGATCCACAAATGAAGTGGTGTTTGATTCATACTTCCTGAGCGTCCAGGCTCACACTCGTTCCAGGTGTTCAGCTTTTTTGTCTTGGTAATGCTTTTGCCTTTTTGCACCTGATGTGATATTAATCTATTATTTTTGGCTTCAGTTTCATGATCACATGATGCTATTCTTCAAACACACATCCCCAACACCTCTTGGTTGGCAGGCGATTTACTGTGGGGTTGGCTTCTCTTACTAATGCATTCATTCAACCCCAGAGTAGAGGAGTTTGTAATCATGGTTTTAAATTGACCTGCAGGTAGAACTGTGTTCACTTTTAATGTGTTGTTAAATGTCCTTCATCTGAGCAGCACAAATTCAGTGTTTGCACGTGGGACCAACCACTGCAGCAGTTCAAATAGTGACCATGGGATCAGACATTAATAATCTCCGAATAATCTAATGAGTCTTACTGTTGGAGAAGCCCAGCCAACTTTCTCAATGAGCGAGTCATTTAACCCCAAATTGCTCCTCGTGCACGTGAAAAATGGAGCTTGAGCTGCAACGATTAGTTGGTTAACTGAATAATCAGAAAATTATTCTGCAACTATTAAGCTAAATGGCTTCTTATAAGGTTCTCAAATGACACAATTTGCTGCTTTGCTTGGTCTTGCATCATAGTCGATTAAGTATAATTGTATTTGGACTGAAAAAAAAGGCATTTGATGAAGTCACCCAGGGCTATAGGATATCATAATGGAAACTTTTCTCTGTT
Source organism: Centropyge bicolor (assembly GCA_037975185.1). Lineage (NCBI taxonomy): Eukaryota > Metazoa > Chordata > Actinopteri > Pomacanthidae > Centropyge > Centropyge bicolor. Next base: position 1,683,082 of record JBBMOC010000079.1, read on the forward strand.
TACTAATGTTGTTATTGTCAAACAATTGATTGGTTACTTGAGAAAATAAGCTGCAAATTAATTAATAATGATAAAAAGCTGTTAGTTGCGTCTCCTAATGAATCTAAACTACTGAAGCTATCGAGCATTCTGCTCTACTGGACTTCAGTAACAGGGTTATCACACCATGAGTCTGTGCAGGTCTGATTGAGGTGGGAAGTTTGGCAAAGTTGTTGCCAGGTGGTGCAGGTTGGAGCGGATCATCCAGTTGTGTCGTGCTGTGTCCTGGGTCACCTTGTAAAGCAAACACCGGCGGTTTAAACTGGATGCAAACAGCCGGTTAAGAATGTGTTGGTTCTGTGTTATGTTGGAGATTTTGAGAGGTGGCAGCTTTTTGGTTGTATGTGTAAGAATGGATTGAAAGTACAGCAGGTGTTACTTTGTCTGACCCATATTAATGGAGAGGTAAGGAGCAGGATTTCCCAGAGAAGAAGAGCAGCTCGGTTTTGTCTGCAAGTCGCTTCCAGCAGAAAGATTGCACAGAATAACCTTGCATAACCAGAATGTCCCAGCTTCATTAAGATCCTATGGAAAGCAGCTTTTGAGAGAGGCTTTCAAAAAAAAAAAAAAAGAATACATGAATAGCTCCCGATTTCCCATCATGTGACGCTGGCAGAGCTCCATGACTAAATAAAGCCAGCAGTGTCCTCCTCATTAGTGTCGTCTTCATTCGGTGACGCGGGACAGCAGCAGCCAATCGGTGCCGCTCGGCTGCAGCCCGGCCTCTCGAACAATGTCAGTCATGAAGTCCTTAAGATTGATAACTTAATGGAAGGAGAGTACGTCCAACACTCATCCATCATACGAACGAGGTTGATGCCAGACGCTGATATCTTGATTTTATTTCACGTACAAAAGAAGCTCATGTGCATGTCTACTCAGCATAGGCTCAACCACGCCCATGTCAAAACTAACAGACGCACAATACAGTCTGGGGAAATGCTCAGTAGGATCAATGTCAGTCAGACTCACTTGTATACAGTCGGTTGGTGCCAGGTCAGCTGACTAATTTGTCATGGGTCTTTTTCAGGGGGTGAAGACGTTTCTTGAAAAGCAATTCCTGGGATTCCATGTTTTTCGTCTTGCTCTTGGTGGCACCATATTAGAGAATCTGTGAACTTTTTTTTTTTTTTTTTACTTGTTTGCTTGAAATGATAAATCAATATCTGCCAATAAAATAATTAATTATTTTTTTCAGTTCTGATTTTATTGATAAGCATTTTCGTAATTGAGGTTTAGCTAACAGACATTGATATCCCAGCACAACAGAAGATCCATATACATGTGATTGATCTGCCAGGAAATTCAGAAGATGTTTAATTTTTTATAGGATAAGATATTGTTGCCTTCTTCTCGTCTTGAATAGGATTTCACAACTACAATCAATATTTCGTCTTCAGGTGCCTGTCGGTGTCTTTGACTAAATAAATGATGAAGGATATAACGTTAACGATGACATCAGCTGCGGCCGACCAATAGGGCAGAAGCATTAATGATGGTATTAAATGAGACTCTGTCATTGAACAAGTTATTGATTTTAGAGGTTGCGTGTAGTTTTTCTTCTTGTCCACGTAAATTGATTATCAGTTTGTGACTTTGTTGAGTTCAATGTCATAAAAATATTGTTTGATTTATTTGATTAATTAGCATCATACATTTTTTTTTCATGTCCATGCTGAAGTCATGTAGTGTGTAAGTAGCATGTTCGTGCCTGCAAAAAGCAAGTGCAGTGTAATCTAAGTGTTTATTTAAGCCTCATTTAGTTAAGCTCTGGTATTTAACCACCATGACGGCTGTAGAGAATTACTAGAAGAAATATTTGACTGTGACACTGAGCTTCACAGTTCATATACATGTAAATCTCTGGAATCTGTTTGATAAGAGTTACATCACAGGATTAATAAATGAGTGTTTGTTGTTTTTGTTTTTTTAACTTTGGCTAATATGTACACAACCTTTAATCAGACCGTGGACACGCATCTCAGTTCGACCGTGTGCAACAGCCCTCTGCTTTGTTGTGATGAATCTCACTTGTTAAAGACCATCATGCAGATGAAATGGCAATTAGTTCCTCGCGTGGATGCACATTAGCTAATAGCTGTTTATGCTCCCCATTTCCTCCCATTGTGTTTGAAGGAGATCGGTTCAATCCAGTCGAGCCTTGTTTGTTTTATATGTGTTGTTCTTCAGTCTTTTCTCATTGTCTCCTCTGCGGTGGTTATTCAAGAGACGAGGCTGGACGTGATTATCAGTGTATTATGCATGGCTCTTCTAATTCAATCAAACAGATACAAATTGTCCTTTTCGCAGAAGAAGTGTGAGTCATGATGTATGAGTAACCCTTCGGCCCTCGTGTGCACTTTATGTATCTTCTCTAATTCGCTCTATATCGCTTGCTCTTAATTAGAAACAACACTGATTCCTCGCTGACCTTCAGCCATTACATGATTATGTGATATTAGTAAATCATTTTCGTTTCATTTTTAAAGCAAGTATCGGCTCTGCTGAAGTGTCCTTGAGCGAGACTCTGACCTCACATGCACACGAGAGATTTCCTGCTTTTTAAAGATCAATAAATTATTTCATCATCGTACTTTCTTCTTTGCGGATGAATGAAGCTTTGCGTCATTATGTCAAACATCATTTACATACACAGCATTGTGGAAGCAGGCCTCAGTGAGGAGCTTGTGCTTTCACATCTACCTTCTATTTTCTTGAAGAAATTATAAGCAAGGCTCAATGAATAATTGATCAGGCACAGATTTTTTTTTCCATCTTAGAGGGACACTCACCATATGCCGCGTCTGCTTTGCCATCATGACCTTCTGAAACGTTCATGTCACTCATCTTAAGCTGCGCTCAGCATGGGAGCAGAGGATGAAACGTGCTCATTGACTAACTTCCTTTATGAAAGAATAAGCAATGTGGATTCGCTGCAGAATATGAAATTCACTCTACGAGTCATTTCACTTATTACTGAGACCTAGCAACCATTTCTACCCAAAAATATGAGTGGGATCATTTTGCTTCTGTGGCTTTTTTTTAAATGTATGCAGCACACAGTTTCTTTGTTGTTAAAAACTTTGCACTAAATCGATGTTTGTGAAGTGAAAGGAGTCGCTTATAGTGACAAACCCCAATATAATTATCGCCTGCCTCTGAGTTTATCTGCAGTTCTGAGGATCCTCTTTAGCAACCATGAGCTCATTGTTTTGGTTTTACGACCTGCAGCTTTTACAGTTTCGTTACCTCTCATTAATATATTGTGCAGCATTTGGCAGCTAAAGGGCAAAATATTTTTCTCAGGAGACAGTGGAAGCCAAAACAGAGCTGAAAAGAGAATACATATCAGGTTTACATTCAGCAGGTGGAGACAGGAAGTGCTTCTCCAAATGAGTGTTAATGTGGCCATGTGTTTGCTGGACAACTTTGAAAGGTGATAATATGATAATATGAGAATATGACCTTAAAAAGATTTCTACCTCTGATCAATATTTCAGCAATAGATGTGCTTAAAAAATACAACCAGTGTCATGAAAGCACAGTGACAGTGTGCAGTTAGTTTACTTCTTGAAAAGATCAGCATATCAAGAACTCCAGAGTCTTTATCTAACCCAAAACCGCCCGTCTGTGTAATGAAGAATAGATGCGTAGAGAAGGAACTGCCATTCGTTATTAAACTGTAAATTTTATAATCAATCATACCTGTCGGCGTCTGCCCATCAATTCACCTCGACAGGCAGGACAGTGATTAATGAGTGATGGAGTTATACACTGTGTGAATAAAAGAGATGTACAACCCGCTGGGATTTAGCTCCAGTAATGTACTCTTTTACAGTCACGCGGGCAGATGTTTGATGTGATCCCAGGCTGGACCTGTGGACTTAAACCCACAGCTTTAGCATCAAAGCGTCATCATTTCAGCCCGCTGAGCAGAAAATGGGAAACAAAATTTCCCCATAATATCGTTCTCCGATTATCTGCGTGTCAAAGCAAAGCGGAAAGATGGGATGGAGATGGCGCGAGTGCAGTTCAGCGTGTGGTCAGATGGTTTTCACTTGGCTCATTGGAAGCCGTCAGTGATGTGAAAAACAGCAACAGGTGGTTGTGGTGATGATGGAGGAGGTGCATTTCAAGAGATACCGAATATGTTGGACTTGGACACAGACTTGTTGTTGTCTGAGGAGTAATATTTCTTTTTAGTTTGAGGTATATTGACACATAATTTCATTTGCAGTTTAGTCCAAAAAAATCACTTTCTTGTCTTATTGTAATTTGTAGCATAATTTACCATCTGCTGAAATCCCCTGAACAGCAGGTTCATTGGTAACAGGCGATAGTGTCATGATTGGGTATGAAAGGTTCATCCTGGAAAGACTCAGTCGCTCACAAGCGAGGATGGAGAGAGGTTTTGTGAACACATGATTATTTTCTAAAATATTTGGGACTCTGGACACCCAGCTTGAAACGACATGCTTTCTGTTGATCAATACAATATCCTTATGCATGATAATGTTGGGGAAGGATTCTGGGTATGACACTTTTTTTTTTTTTTTTTAAACAGACTTTAAATGTTGCCCACAGAGTGAAGGAAATCTGTTTAAATCTGCACTCTGGGCTGTCCCTCAGTCTCACAGCAGATAACAGATCCAGATTAATATTTATGCACTGGTTGGTGATAATGGGCTGACTGTGCTGGCCCGAACGCTCTGCTCCACACTTCAGAGGATGAGGTTTGTCAGCAGTTTAAAAGTCGCTCTGCATCGGCAAAAAAAATCGACTTTGAGAAAAGGGTCATTAACTGTCTTTCTGAAATCATCAAGGTTCAAGGTAGAGTAAAAGCACAAAAGTGGGACAAAAAGACACATTTAAAGAATAAAAAAACACACACTTACAAACACTGGATTAGATTGAAATAACCACACTATTTTAATGTCATCCATGAAGTACAAATCTTCTTAGACAGTGCATTTGGACCAAAGAACCTCAAAGAAATTCCAGTGAGGTTTTAAAGCCTTACGTCCATGTTACAACACCGTCGTAATCTTCAAGCAACATACTTTGTAGGAATTACGCCTTTAAAGCATCGAATGTAATTACACTCTGACTCTTGTCTTCTTTAAAGCCTGTGAGTTAGTCATTGTGGGGAGAGAGTTATGTTTCCTTGAGAAGAAGATTTCCATAAAATAATTGAAGATTTGAAGAAAGTCGGGGCGGTCAGTGTCGGACCCTGCCATTCTTCTCCCTCTGTGGGCAGGAACACAGGCTAATGCAAACAAAGCTGACTGAGCTGCGGCGGCAATTATCAGTTCATTGAGCTGCGAGCGGCTCAGCGACGCCATACATCAGTGGATCCTCTGAACATCTGTGCAAATAATGTGTGGCGCTGCGTGAAAATGAAATAATGAATCACTGCCGTCCCTCTGATGTCTCCACAACTCTATCTGCTCACTCACACTAAGCCGCTTGCTTGGACGGCTTCAGCCAGCAGAGAAGGCGCATGTGCAGGCGTAAGTGCCCCCCATCACTGTTCCTGAAAGGCAGCTCCACAAATTGAATTCCAATTGTAACAATGGCTCATTCTGATAACAACAAAACGCTCAAAATGTGAAGGTTAATAGATCTTTGACTGAGTTGCCTGGCGCCTGCATCAGCAGCAGACTTGATGTAAACTAGAGTTTGATTGCTGTTGCATCACTGAAACAATTTCGACAGTATATTGGGTTTAAAGGTCTCTTAATTGATTCCAAACTAAATTTACGATCCAGGCCACCGAGACCTCCCATGAATCATATTTATTAGTAATTAAATCAACCATTAAAGGGTGAAATATCGTCACATCGTGCTCTAAAATTTGATGTGGAGATGCAGAGCAAGAAGTTATTTTTGCCAGGTCAAAGCATTCTTTGTCCTCGTTAATGTCAGTATTTAAATAAAGTAAATAACATAAATTAGTCACAGTATTAAAGTACTTAAACCAAGCTGAGCAAAGGAAGAACAAGGGGAAACATACTACCACATTTAGTACAGAGCACAAAGTAAGGCTGAGGCTCATGGGAATTAGTTTTGCAGGTATTTGCTCATAAACCAAAGTATTGGACAACTTAAAACTTGGATGGTGGTTGCATGAAAAGTGAAAAAAAAAATCACCTAAGTTATCACAGTTTATCCTGAGGAGGACACGACTGTACCAAATTTTATTAGCAGAATTTCACAGTCAATTTAAAACCTTTATCTCAAGGTGACGCTATGGGTTAAAGTCAGGGGATCACTTACGTCTGAAGGATTCATCCTTTGAAAACTATGAATGTACAAAATTCATCAGTCCACGTGTGTAGAGCCACATACCTTGCACGACTAAAAAGATCAGAATTGGACATTTTGAGCCACCTGCGTCATTTTTTCACTCGTCACTTTTCATCCAAATGTTGATCCCCTCTCATCACATGTGTTCATGGCCACTGGAAATGAAGCTCCCAAGTTAATTGTGTTAGTGTCGGTGAACGTCACCCCCTCAGGGACAGACTGTACTCTCAGATATGCAGATTCAGAAAGTGTTTCCAACGGCAATGATCTGTTTGATATTTGACACTTTGACATTTTTTAAAAAAAGAAGCATTCACCCGCGCTGCCAAGTCTTTTATAAATCCTGAATCACAGAAACTGTGGAAGAATAGAACACCTTGAAAAGCATTAAATGCAATGAGGCTGGATTTCAGAATGTTTTTAAAAATAGGTTCTTAAGGGTTTCACGGTAAGATGTGAGAAACAGGCTCATTTCTTTTCTAAATCCATCTCGTCGTGAAAACTCCTTGATAACAAATTTATTCCGCATGCCTCAGGCCTGATAAGAGAGAGACACTCAGTTGATTATTAGTTGATTAGGCTTGTTATGAATCATAGGACACATTGTGCACAGAATGCGTTTCGTCTGCTCTGATTTTAATTAAAACCAAACATCACAGTGATGAGCCCGAAAAGTTTTCCACATGAAATTCTTAATGCATTATTGTCAACATCTTGCGCTGCGCACGACATCGTGTGAGCCTGTGTCGGCAACGGCGTGCGCTCCGCCTGATTTGCCAAACAACATGTAATTGCGTGTCACAGCCTTTTCATGCGAGTAGAAATGCCATGAATTCTAAATTTGTGCCCTTTTTGAGGCCACGCAAGATGCTTTAAAGCCTTAGAGCAGCCAGGCAGCCCCGAGGGCAGAGTCCTTAATTGAAAGAGACAAGGAGAACAAGGGATAGGTAGGGAGTGCATAAGAGGTTAGAGTACTTCCTCTCCTTCAACCAATCAAGAGCAGGATAAATGTCAGGCCATGGAAAGGCCAGGTTTAGAAATGAAGATGGCTGTTGACTCCCTGAAATGTCAGCTAATGTTTATATCTCTCTGAAAGGAACACATGAGGAAAATTCCCGCGAAGCAAATTGCAATTGTTGTATATTAACTTATTTTTCAGAAAATTTCCCTAAATGGAAACTTTCCTTAACACACACTCTTAGGTGCTCAGTACATGACAAAATGGTAATTGGCTTAGACTCACCACTCCGAGAAATGAAGGGTTTGCTAAAGCCTTCTGGGCTGAGATGAATTGCTGTGGGATCACGAGCCTTCTCCTCTGCACACTTTCAGAAAGAGGTTTTAATTTCGCCGCCCCGGCTCGCTAACAGCTATTGACTTTTTTTGTTTTTGGAGAAATTGATTCTGGTACATTTTATCATATTTTTCATGCGAGTCAGGTCAAGTGCTCCCAGGTAGCGCGGAGGACGAGCTGTAATTGCAAAACGAGGATGCAAATATAAAACAAGTAAATAATTACGTCTCACAGCTTATTGACCTCAGGAATTATGCGAACTTTGAGGTGTTTCTGATGAAATGAGCTCCCTCCTGTGTTTCAAATTTGGGGCTGAAAACTTTAATACTTAAAAGTTGACGACCTGAAGAGTTCAGTCCGTCCTGGTGGATTTGGATTTGAGGCTTAAAGAACTAGTTCATATGAGGTGATATTGTTTCATCCTCATATATATCCTAATATTTACCTCGTGTCTGTAGCACCCCAGGATTGTATAACACTAATTCATTGATTTCCTTCATTTAATCTCTCAACTTTTTGGTCAAAATATGTCGAGAGTGTTACATGTTTTATGCACAGTTTGCAGGATGCACGTGATAGCTGGTAACATCGCCTTTTCCTGTTTGGCCTCTAGGTGGCACTGTTGTCTCCCTGTTACTATGAATAAACAGACACTATTATGAAAAACTTTTGCTTATATTAGCTCACTGTCTCAGTAACATGGCAGGACTTGGCCTGGGAGTCAGGCTCAGTGTAGAGCAGCATTTCTTTGATGTCGGACGGTTTGTGATGACGAAAGCTCTTAAAATGAAGATGCAACACTGATGGTGAGGGATTTTCGTGCTGCTTGTGAATCGTTCATTTAAAAGCAGTATTGATGCCAAGACATGAGGCTTCAGTTGTTGTGGCCTTGACGTCCAAAAGCTGATGGTTAATTGTGTAAAGGGAACTGATTGTTTACGAAAATATCCTGGCAGAGATGTTGAGAATTTCTGCAAACAGGAGCTGCCTCCTGATAGTGAGTTATCTCGACAGTTCTCAAGAAAACAAAGTAAATCAAAACCAACCAGCCTCCAAATAGCTCAAACTGTTTTTGCAGCTGCTTCACCCTCTGAGAGCTTATAGATTGAGGTCCATGTGTTTTTTGTTTTTTTCATCCCCCTTCACAGTTCTCCAAACCCTCCCTGGTCCAAACAGCAGTTCGACTTAAGTGCTAAAACATGTCTGAGCAAAGATAAGTCGCAGCACTAAGCCTGAGGATCAGCAGTCAAGAGCTTTTCTTGCTCTCTTGCTGAAGGGACAAGTGTCCATCTGCTCTTTGGTGGCTTCAGACGGAGTCGCCTCGATCTTTCTCTGAAGATTAAAAACATCAAAGTTTTTTTTGGACATTGTGTTTACAGGCATCCACAATAGTTTCCAGAACTTTTCTTATATAACACATTCTATTTTAAACTTTCCAGCTGCAAGCTTGAAGTTTCTCTCCATAAAGAAATATTCACCTTGTTGTGTACAGTTATTCTTAAAACTGGAATATTAGGTTTTGAATACACCCATTTATTGCTTGAATCTAAGTGAGCAATTTTTCCCGCGATGTTGATCTTTGCTAGAAAAAAATCTTTTCCTAACACCACTACAATCTGAATCCTAACGAGCTTCAGCTTTTTTTTTTTTGCTCACTTGAGCATCAATAATCCCAAAGCAAAGCCGAATCCTTCCGAGCCAGAGCATATTCAGTATGTTCCTCGTCTCCACTCTGCTGCTTTTATATTTGCCTCAAGGACTCTTGAAAGATGGGCTTGGGTTAAAAGAGGGTCAAAGGTCGCTCTTTGAGGGGTTGGTGCATCTGCGCCTGTCCCCGGACTGCCCTCCAAAACTGTCTTGGTGACTTTCGCCTTGAAAGCTCTCCTGCTGTTTCACGATTATCTCTACCTGCTGAACAAAGGACAAGCAGAGGATACTGCATTTGCAGTATACACACACACACGGGAATGTCCGAGCCCTGAAACGCTATTAATTTCTTCAAGGACTGAATGTGATTTTGAATTTAAAATCAGCGTTTTTGATGCATTATTCCACTGTGTTCAAAACATCAAAAAAGCCTACATTGTTTCGCCCGAGGCCAGTGCTGTTGTTTATCTATCATTTGATCTTAGATGTGATATCTCGACCACTTTGATCAGAGAAAAGCAATAATGAATATTACACTGATTCTGACCTCAGACACAGTGCCACTACCTGGTCTAGCACTGATTGAAAGTAGCATGAAGTTGTTAGAAAGTGACTCAAAGGCCTCGTCCACACTAATACATTTTTTATAACACCGTTTTTGTGACCATGATCTCATCACCTTAGCGAGTAGCTTTAGCTGGCAAAATGTTACCAAACCTTAATAGTGCAGGTAGCAGATCTGAAAAAAAGAAGTTATATGAAAACTTGTTAAAACTGTCAGACTGGACACATAACACCAGTCATCTGTAATAAATTATAGGCTTTGTAGTCAACTCTGTTTTTGTTGAAGTGTATAGAGGAAATGGCAACTTGCATGTGGACATTGATTTTAGGGTTTTTGTGTGGAGCTTAAAGAGGATTAGTCTTTAGTATCTAAGTGGTATCAGAGTTTCCCGGATGCTGGAAATCAAGCCTTATTCAGTTGAAGGAAGGTGATGATCTGATGCCGACATTGACTCACCCTCAGAACTGCAGTTGGTAACTGGTGAATATGGTTCTTGGTTGTGTAGATGTTTGATGGGACACTCTGATCTTCTCTGTTCATTTGAATGGTTGCATCTCTGGCTCTGATTTCGGCCTCTGTGGGTGTTCACCTTGAGTAAGGATAATAACTATTTAATCATAGTTTTTCTTTCTGTGCTGAAAAAGCTGATAAAGTTGAGGAAAGTGTTGGGCGGGGGGGCTGGGAGTCTGATTCTAATTTGATGAGGCTGCATGCACATTTATTCTATAGTAATTAACTAAATTAAAAATTAACACCTCTTTGAGATAAGAGTCAGACTTGGAATTCATATTTCTGGAAATGAACCAGATCTAATTACTGTTGAGACAGTATTATCTGATAATTAGTTTGAAAAGTGTGTTGTTAAAAAGCCAAGGAAAATAATGACAAAGCATCTTCTGGCTGATTGAACGCTGAATCAGAGTTGCCCGGCCTGACTTCGCAATTAAATTAAAACCCCGAGACTTTATTTTAACACATTTCATTATTATTTATTTAGTTTAAAAATCATCAGAGAGAAGTGCTGTATTTTCATTTTTACTTTCTTTCAATATTAATATTTGATAAACTGATCAGTACTTTTCTGTTTCTCCTACTTTAGTTTTACACAGCTCGTTTCAGTAATCTAACCTTTAGTAAAATGCTTTTCCTTGTATATAGATGTCTAAATAAGCCTCTCTATGAGCCATATCAACCTTCTCTCATGGGCTAATAGTAAAAGTGCCTTTGCCTCTTGAACGCAGCCCTGCTTACAATAGATGCTGATGTAAAACAATCTCTAACAGCAGAAACAAAATTGAACAATGAGTCAAAGCATGTACAAAATGTCCAACTATTCAAGGGCCTCGGTTTCCATTTACAAAGTAGTGCCGCTTACAGATGCAACCCCCGATGACAACATTTTGCAGAAATGGAAAAAGTGTTTCCGCCCACTTTTGCAAATGGCCCCTGGTTGCCGCTGATTCCTTGAATCCGTCAGCATTAAGGTTATAGAGGCCTGTACGAGCCAGGTCATCCCTGGTAGATTACAGGAGTGCAGCCTGCTCTCCGGTGATGGTTTCCTGGCCCAGAGTGGGGACAGCCGTATCGATTCTGTCCCCCTCTTCAATCCATTATCAGGCCTCTGTCAGGACAGCCAGGAAGCCTGCGGTTATCTGATTTCTCATTTTATAAGCAGGCTGGAAAACAGCCACCAAACTTTGCTATTATATTCTCTGTGTCCGTGTTTTCCCTCATGATGCTCACACAGCAGCATAATCATCACTCTGACTCCTTTTTCCTCCATACATTCATACACACACACACACACACCTGCGAGCTGGTGGTGTTGATCTCAGTATAAGTGACGTCTACAGTCCTGAAGCCTGGTGTCACTGCTCAGGCTCTTAATTGCTTTATAATGACTTGGACTTTCCTTCGCTCTCTTTGTAGTTTCATTTCCTTGACGAGGCACTTTTTTTTCCCTTCCTATAACTCAGGGCCTTTTCTCTGAGAGCGTAACCAAACCAAGAATCAAAGCGTCTCAGTCTGATCGAGCTTCCTAATTGTAGCCGCCGGCCTTTCTTAGAAAAACATGTTTATTTATTTGCAGCTGCTTTATTCCCGCAACATAATCAATAAGACAGCCTTTCAGTCAGAGGAATAGTTCAGCGTTTGGGGAAATGCGTTTATTTGCTTTCTTTCCCAGAGTGAGATGAGAGGATTGACACCACTCATGCTTGAGCGTTAATTACGGAGCTTCAAGCTACGTCTGGAGACGGCTCGTCTCCACCTTCCTGCAACGATAAAGCTCACTAATTAACACATTGTATCTGGTTTGGAAGGATGTTAGCACCGCTCAGAAATACTGGGTGATGAATAAACTATTGCTCATCAAGAAAAACAGCTAATTAACGTCACCTAAAACTACAAATGGTTGTTTTTGCATATGTATGTGTATGAATTAAACAAATATGATGCATTTTATTTAATGAGTTTTGCTGGTAGGTGGATTTTTGAATTTTTGCTTCTAGTCTTTCTGCAAGACTGAACTCACTATAAACACACACATCAGCACGAGAGTAGTATTGATCTTCTCATCTAACTATGGAAAAAGTGAATAGTGCGATTTGTTTATGATGATATATTTACATATGTTGACATTTTCAATCATGCACCTGAGTTTATAAGTTCTGCAGTGCGGCCATTAAAAAAAGTCATTAGCTGTGGATCCACTATGATATAAGAATCAATACTTGCCATAGGAACTCATTATGGTTTTATAAGACACATTTACTTTATCTCTCATGGATCGACTGCTTTGTGAAAGCTAATCAATGTGGAACATGAGTGCGGTTTCTCTCTTACTATCACACCACGTCAGTATTCCTACTGTAAGCGAACACCCATTATCTTTTATCAACGTGCCGTGTTAATATCCCTTCGTGGAACCGCGCATCAATATGCATTTGGCACAATCATCCATGAGAGCGTTCATTACAAACAGTTAGAGGTGCCATCTCGTTGCGTAGGTCCATCATTCAAATCTGTTTGTTTGAGGTGGCATGCTGTGACAACTCCCACTCGTCCTCTCTTGTGCGCGAGCGAGGAGAGAAAAGATGAGAGATGTAAGTGGCTTTTAAAACACTGCAGTTTGAATAAATTGTCATTTGAATAAAAGCAGCGCCGAGTTCCCAATGCATCGTGCTCGTCTTTAAACAAGGGCCCCGTGATTGTGTGCGACAGTAATAATGGGTTTGCACTGTGTTACTGTATCTTCTGCTGCTTGGCCTACATGCTTAGTCAGGTGTGGCGTGACCGCGGGGGCCGTGGGGGTCACCTCCAACCCCCAGTATGTGAAATATGTAAAAGCCTGCTTGGATCAAGGAGCGATTTAACTATTGCTCATAAAAATAATTTTGCTTTTATTTTCTGTTCATGTGCTTGTGGATGCTTCATGTATTTAAAATATGGTAAATTTGTAGGATAAACATCATTGTGGTTTTCTAGTTAAGTCCTGATGCGACCGCATGCCTTCACCTCAGATGAACGTCAGAATCAGAATAGCCTTATTGCCAAGTAGTTTTTCACATACAAGGAATTTGTGTTTTGAAGCATGACAATAATATAATAAGCACAGTAAGGAGAAAAATAAAATGAAAGGTAACAAACAAGTCTGGCAGTATAAATAGAAAATAGAACGTGACAATACAATATGAAAACATGTGAAATATGTTATTTAAATGTAATAGTTAACCCTTTATAGGACAATCATTGAAATACTTTGAAACTCAAAAATTCAACCAATAGAATTCAATAGAGTGTTAATGGAGGACATAGGAAACTTTATATCTGTTGTAACATTTTTCACAATTTTTCAGTTTTGCAAAGGGTGCAAAAATTACCAAAAATAGTCACTTGCCCTAAAAACGGTTAAGTAACTGCTAAACATAACTGACCATAGCAAATCAATGGTGCAGAATAAAGAGCATATTACTTCACTTTAAATAGTCCAACTGCATAGTCAATATCCAGTAGTGAGAGTGAGGCTGCATGTTTTATACACATCCCCAGGTGCTTTTGTGCAGAATTTAAGCTGGTCTCTCGCTTCCTGGCAACTTTTCTACTGCAAATCCAGTGGAGTTAAGAAGATAAAAACTGAGAATACTGACAGCTGAGGAGAGACAGATGAGACAGAAGGATGGACGTGGACAGTATTTGGAACATGACGCATCATTATTGTTGAATAAAACACTGCACAAAGGAAGGAGAAACAAACCTGTAGGAGTAAAGTGAGTTTACTGAAGCTAAAGGCAGTTTATTTCATTTACTCTTTGTATTGTTGGAAAAAAGGCAAAAAGGAACCAACAAATTTTCCATTAACTTGTCCATTATTGCCAACTCTTATAGATAATGGCACACTTTCTTAATGCATCTTTCTAGTCTCTCTTGAGGAGGCAGTGAATTATAGAAATAGAACCAAAGTCGCACTGAAGCAATGGGCAGACTGACAAAATGGCTTAACCTTGAGTACTAAATAATATTCTTGATGTTTTTATCACTGCATTAATACCATCTTATAAAGTCTTTTCAATGTCGAGGCAAAGCCATTCATCCCCTCAAAGTGATGCATGTTCAATTATCAAAGGAGCACAAAAGGAAATTGCGCAAAAATAAAGCGCTGATGTTTTGTAGTGAGCGATCAAATGACCTCTGCTCAACTTTTGTACTTTAGTCACTCCATTATTCAACATTATTTATATCGTGAGCGGCTGGATGTAGTGGTGTAAATTAAAGTTAATTGTTTAATCTATACAAAAACCAACGTGTGGAAATGACAAATTGCTGTTTTGCAGGGGGTTAGCTGGGGTCAGGCACTATTTCTTGGTCGGCACCGTCTTTGTTTTTTGACATAATTTGTTAATCAGTTAGGCTTAGATTTGCTGGTTGCCAGACTCGCTGTTTTCCTTCTAAGTTCTTTAACCCTTTATTGGCCAAGTGACTATTTTTTGGTCATTTCCGCACCATTGACAAAAGTGAAATTGCAAAAAATTTTACGACAGAAATAAAGTTTTGTTTTGTCCTCCATTAATACTCTAAGATTGAATTTTTGAACTTCAAAGTATTTCAATGAGTGCCCTGAAAAGGGTTAAGAAGAGTAACCTCAGACATATTGATAAACCATAGTGATGAGGAAGTTGCGAGGAAAAGGAAAAGTACAGGAACCGGAGACGTGAGATGAAAAAACAACCTGAGAGTTTGACCCACATCTAGTGAAGCTTTGCAAGTGTCACATTTTAAACAGTGCAAAAAGACGCCCGACATGTTAAAGCTCCCCTCCTGGATTAGAAGTTTCATCATGACAATGTCAGATTTGTACAAGAGCATTACACACAAGTCGAGCCGCAGGTACCGACTACACAGAGATAATCTTCCCGACATTCTGCTGAGCAATCGTTATCGACAGTATTTTCACAGCCTACACCAGTGAATCCTTGTGACTCATCTCCAAAATATCAAGCCTTGTGCGTGTTCAGAGTCTCATTCGATTCTGTCTAATCAAAAGCCACGTTTTCTGCTTTGCTCACAAGCGCCGGGTTCCCCTTCAGTTTACTGAGAAGCCCAGGCCTGGAGAAGTCCCTCGACACATGTAGTCGACTTATTTACTTCCTCAGCTTTTAACGCCGTCTTTGCTCCAGAGTGGCATTAATTAGAAAACCATCTTTGATAACATCGTAATGACGCCAGGTGATAATCATGCAGAGAGACTTTATACACTGCTGGAGCTTTGAACCCCACAGCAGAGCAGACAGAATATAATGTCAACACTATGTCGGGATCATCAACCAACTGGGCGGATAATAGTGTGTTTTCCTGAGCAGGTCACACTCGGTCAGCGTGTGTCAGACATAATGTGCTCTGGTCCTGCTCCTGTAGCCGCTGCATCCCAGCCTCTTTCACCTCATCCCATCTGTGGATGATATCACCGATCAGACCGCAGGCCTCCTCATCTCAGGGTGTCAGGGTCTTGCTTTAGGGGGCGCTAAGTGCCACATGCCCAAATGCTTTGTGGACATTAAGTGCGTCTCGGGCAACAAGCTTCACTTCCAATATGATAAATAGGATTTCGTGCCAGAAAAGGGAGAAAACTGATTTGAATTTTTTTACCTTATTTTACATGACACTTTATTATGTCATTATAATAAGACATGCAGTCAACAAAGTTCAGGTGGGAGCTTTAGATCATGCATTTCCTACATGATTCATTTTACTGGTAGGCTCTTAAAAACTATATGTGACCTTAATTCGTAGGCTGGAGTTCAGGGTTAGTCGTGCGTAAGTGTTATGAGATAACATGCAGTGCAAACTTTAGCTTCCTGTTTAACAACTTTTCTTTATTGGGTTAGTTAACTTCTAATTCCTGCATCAAATCATCTTGAATTTCTTTTAAAATTACCATTATAATGATGTTTATTCTAATGAGGGGAAGCAACAGAAATACAAAGAACATCCTAGGCAATCAACACATCAAGCGAAGCCACAGGGCTGGAAAAGCACAACAGAATCAGACATTGCTCAAAACCATCATCACGTTTCCGATTTTCGCAACAGGTTTTTTTTAAAAAAAGTGGGTAACTTTTTTTTTTTTCGCAAAAAAATCAGCGTCATTTAAAGGCTCGTTTGTATCCTGCTGAGCCGAGTCCTACTGTGTCACACAGCCCTCACTGTGATAATTGCTTTGCATTTCAAAGCGGTTTTTCTCATACATTTCTGACGACGTGCAAAAACCGAGAAGCAGATGGTAAAGTTTAACTGAGGATAAAATCGAGATGCAGAGAGTAAGGCAGGGTTTAAGTGAGGTTAGGTAAGAGTAGGTAAAGTAGGAAAGTAAAAAAGGAAGGTAAGACTGGAAGTGAAGGAAGGAACCGTATTGGTTCAGAATAAAATACTCCTCCTTGACCACCTTCCTTTTGTCTGAACAAAGGACTAATGAAAATCAATAGACGGTATAGACGAGACAAAGGTGGAAAAAAAGCTAAAGATTTGCTTTAGCGTAGAGGTAATGATGTCACTAAGTGGATTGTTGTTGTTGCACTTGTTCTCTGAGCCACTTGACACATTTCATTGTTTTTTTTTCTCCTCGCTGTATCAGTCAGCAGATGAGCATCAAATTATCGAGCTGAAGTGTTTGTGTTTGGCTGGACATTGATTGTTGTTAACTGCTAACAGATAAAGAACTGTCCCCATTTGGTGCATTATGTAACTCACACCCAAACAAGGCTTACTACAGAGATGCAGCTCAGCCGATGTGTCACAGAGAGAGAGGGAGGTCACAAACGGGAGCGCTTTCACCGAGATATTTTTTTTTTAACGCATAGTAAAACACAGCAGCTGTCGGTCCATGTCTCCTGATTTCTTTCAATGATATGAAGGATTTCAAAGCTCAAATGTGTTACTCGCCTGAGCTGAGGTGGTTCAATCGATATTTGGCACCATCGTCGTCTCAAAGCTGTAAGCCAGTGATTCATAACTACAGATTAGGAGCACAGCCTGGAGCATCTTAACAGATAATGAGAGGCTGAGAAATGAGAGATTGAATTTGTTGGCTGGAGCGATTGCATAACGTCCTTTATGTTGTTGGTGTTATCTGGACCAGTACAGAACGTTTAGCTCGCAGAAAATCGTCCCAAACACTGTTGCTATCTCCATGTCAATCTTTTCCTTTCGCTTAAAAAGAAACGAACTGAAATGAACCAAACCTTTATCAAGATTTATTGACTCATTCGTTTTGCGGCAAACCATTCACATTGTTGAGCCAGTCAAGAAGGCCAGGAAACTTGAATTACCACATTGCTGTTGTATGCGTTGTGAGGTCACAGTAACCTTGACCTTTGACCCTTAACCACCAAATTCATCTCAGGTCGTCCTTGAGTCCAAGTGGATGTTTGTGCCAGATGTGAACACGATATCTGAGGACGCCCGGAAGAATTTTGTCATGAGAAATGGATGAATGTGCAGCCAAAGTAGCATTGACCTTCGACCCCTCGAAATCTAATCAGTTTATTGTCGAGTTCAAAGTTGTCTTTTGTCCCGAATTTGAGGAAATTCCCTCTAGGCATTCCTGAGATATTGCATTCACGAGGATGGCGCAGACAGACAACTTGAAAAACATAATGCCTCCAGCCAAAACTGTTGCCGTTTCAAACTGATCCGAAGAGCATCTTTGAACACTCAGTACTGAGCAAGAAGAACAACAGTCATCAGGTTGTGTCAATGAACATATTAGGAGAGCTAATGTACCGTCACTGATGTACAGTTTAGTATGTACTTTCAGTCTCAGCAGTGAGTTCCTGTGGTGATAATGATGATGTTCGTATCCTTACTTGTCCTCAGAGCACGCTGAACGCCTGGAGTCTTATTAAATTAGAGTGCAATTAGCAAATTATAATAGGCTATTATCGGCATAAAAGCACATTTGAAAGTGAAATAAAAGCACACATAAAGAAATCATGAAAGCATCAGGCAAAAGAAAACAACTGCAGCCTGAAGAGAATGAAAGCTGCGTAAAACAAGATTAAGGCGTTTCCTCTCGAAATGCCTCGTGGGCACTGACTGCAAGAGGCTCTTTGTGTGTTTGTGTGAGGCATTAGGGGCCATAATTGAGTTGGGCTGAACAAGGGCAATGACCAGGAACCAATGACCAGAGCAAAAAAGGTCAGTGGCTGGAGTTTATTGGGTTGCCGTTTGGAAATGCTACTAAACCCTGCAGGCTTCGACCATTTGCAACAAATCACTTCCGACAGATAAACCCATCAGCTGCTATTTGCGGAAGAATAACATTTACTTAGGAGCCATGAGGTTGTAGGTTCAAGCATCAGTGCGCGAGTTAAGAGGCCGTTGTTCAACACTTAGCGAAGCCCGACTCAACACTTGTGACGTTGCACTTTGGAGCTGCTTCAAATCTGAAAAACAACTTTATGACTCCATTTAAGAGCCTCGGGGGCCCAGTCTCACCTTTGCAGACAGTATAACCATTAATATTAATATACAGTGAAATGGACTCTGGTCTGACATTCATTATATCAGTACAGTGTATCTCAAGGCCAGCGAAGACATTCACCCTACCAATGACTAATTTCAGTGTCCTTTGTGCTCTGTTGCTCTGCCAGACACCACCTGAAGAACATGTGCTGCTGTAATCAAATTTATCGCCATGCACTACGCAGAATGAGAATTGATTGAAACAAGAGCAAAAGAGGGAAATGAATAACAATATCATGTCGCGAGAAAGGACAATTAGCTGATCTCCTGCTTCATGATAGCATGTCGGATAAATTGAATTAACCTTCTTGGACAGTATCGCACACGCTGCAGAGGTGGAAAGTTGTTAGGGTGTTGTTGTGTTCGTGCACGTGTTGAGATTCATATTACTTCCATCCGTTGACGTGTCTTATGTTGGCTCAGTATTGATTTCATGTGACTTATTAAATAAGCACATCATGTTTTCTGCAGTTTGAGGTTGACTATCTGAACGTTTTATTGTGAAACTATAATTTTGCCAGCATGTGATGACATTTGGTATTTTCTGTTTCAGCTGAGGCTTTTATAATGGCATAGTTTTGTTACAGTACAGAGTTGATGGTAAAGCTTGAGGTGTTGTGGACCCATAAAATTCTCTATTCTTGTTATCATGTTGATCATGTTGGCAAATAGTTGCCTGTTTACACATCCAGGAGATACAGAGCATAGCATTTATTTAAATTTCTGCTTTGTGTCTCTTTAGCTCGGGTTTGATTATCTTTGTCCGTTGGCTGTTTGGTGCTGGTCAAGCAGTGTACAGTGGGTTTATTAGAGGCTTTTGGCTAAAAACAGCTGCTTCCTGTTGCTGGAAATCGAGCTGATGAAAGCAGTGAGAGCGGACCAAAACAATGAGCTGAAAGATGCTAAAACAGCAGAGCTGAGAGGAAAGTTGAACATTATTCTGTTGCATCACTACCAGCGCCACCTTTCACACTACAGTCATTTAATCCATTGTTATTATAAAAGTATTTAGTATTGCATAAGAGCAGAGGCCTGAATTGATTTAGAAGTTTATTTGGTTTTAACTTTTCCTTAAAATATGAAACTTCAGTTTGAATGCCAATGGCTCAAATTCTATACTGCATCTGCTGTGTGAAGGTCGTTCCGGTCATTAGACAGCAGATGCTGAACAGTGGACTGACTGAGGCACAAGAATTACTTTCATCTGAAAACACAATAATGTATTTAATGTTCTTGAAGAATTATTAATGCACTTTGTGGCAGGAATTTCCTGTCTGGCCTTAAAGTGCTGTTGCCTGAAAATAATCCTTTCTCACATTTCCTGCATAATTTATAACATTTAGTCTTAATTTCTGTAAAGTCCTATGATCAGTGATGAAGGGGCAAAAGTAAAAAAAAAAACAGAGAGGAAAAATGACCTTGCATGAATAATTAAACAGATTGATTTGTTTGAATTTGTACAAGATTGAAGAAGGAGAGTAGACAGTTGATTTGCAAGTACTAATTATTTATTCAGGAGAGGCAAAGGGACGAAGGAGGTTTCAGATCATTTAACCAGTGCAAAGAAAAGAACTGAATGGACCTGGATTTTTATCATCAGCAGCCTTTGTTCATTTAACCCAAAGTACACCTGAATACAGTGCCTTGTAGTTACAGATTGTTATGAATGTGGCTTTTATATGCTTCCATCTGTTGCTGCAAGTCCAAGGAAGGTCACAAGCCTTTTTTAAGTATGTTTCAGGTCAAATTTCAAGCCATGTCAAAGCAAATCCTCAATTGAGTCTCAAATTTTTCTTCAGGTTTTCTTCTCAAAGTACATCAAATTTTTGTCGAAAGAAGTCTCAAGTCTCGTCAAAGAAAGCATCAGATCAGTCAAGTTCAATGCTTCATTTCCACTGCATGGTACTGTTCCTTTTTTGGATTTCCATTGACAAAAGCCGTGGGTGGTACCTGGCTTTTTTTGTTTATTTGTTTTGTCATCGTCTATGTCAAATCTCAGGTGCCGTCAAAACAAGTCTCAAGACTTTCTTTGAGAACAATATCTGCGGATTTGCTACTGCCGCCTGTCTCTCAAAGGCATTAAGATTAATTCATCTATATCAATCTTTGACCACAGAGACACCCAATTATGCTTCACTTCTCTGCTCTCTCCGGCTAAATTTAATGAGCAAATGAGTTTCCAAGAAACACTTCGCTGCACTGTATGGTTTCATTCCAGGTCAGCAAGGTTAATATCCATAATGCGAGCGACTGTGTAACGATCCAATGAGACTCATGTCGCTGTGAGACCTGGCAGACTATACATCACCATCTTGAAAATATGTGGAACAGGAGCGATTGCTATGAATAGCCTCTCTGTGTGAAAGATAATAATTTGGACGTTTTACAGCCTGATCTGTAACACACTGTGAAAATAATGTGCAAAATCCACTGTGTTTCTCTTGCCAGACTCTCACACTGCCACGCTGGGGATCCCAGTTTCTTCGCTGCAAAGATGTTTTGACTGCAGATACATCTGAGTCCTGTGACACCGTCCACTACTGTAAGTAAATCTGGCTCTGCAAGCCAGCAATATTAGGCAATTATTTTGCAATCAAAGCTCCCTACAGTTCTAAGCCTGACAAAATTAATGTTTGTTACGTCCACTTCCATATGTACCAAAGCAAAAAATATCACCAGATATTAGAGAAAGTTCCCGTTCCTAAAAACAACAATTTCAGGCTGAGAATGAAACATTCACTGGGTCTGAGTAGTTTTAAGGTCAGTTTGAAACATGCAAAAAATTCACCCAGAAAAAACCTGAAAACAACAATTTCATGCTGAGAATAAAACGTTCGCTGGTTCTGAGTAGTTTTAAGGTCAATTTGAAACATGCAAAAAATCCACCCAAAAAATGTCATACTATACATCAGCGTTTTTTTCGATTTGAGGTCAACTCATTGATTGTCCATAAACCGCTGAAAATGATCCAGAAAACAACAATTTCATGCTGAGAATGAAACGTTCACTGGTTCTGAGTAGTTTTAAGGACAATTTGAAACATGCAAAAAATTCACCCAAAAAAATGTCATACTATACATCAGCGTTTTTTCCGATTTTAGGTCAACTCATTGATTGTCCAAAAAATGCTGAAAACGCCCCCAAAAACAACAATTTCATGCTCAGAATGAAACGTTCAGTGGTTCTGAGTAGTTTTAAGGTTAATTTGAAACATGCAAAAAATCCACCCAAAAAAATGTCAAACTATACATCAGCGTTTTTTTCGACTTGAGGTCAACTCATTGATTGTCCATAAACCGCTGAAAATGACCCAGAAAACAACAATTTCATGCTGAGAACGAAACGTTCACTGGTTCTGAGTAGTTTTAAGGTCAATTTGAAACATGCAAAAAATTCACCCAAAAAAATGTCATACTATACATCAGCGTTTTATTCGATTTGGGGTCAACTCATTGATTGTCCAAAAACAATTTCATGCTGAGAGCGAAACGTTCACTGGTTCTGAGTAGTTTTAAGGTCAATTTGAAACATGCAAAAAATTCACCCAAAGAAATGTCATACTATACATCAGCGTTTTTTTCGATTTGGGGTCAACTCATTGATTGTCCAAAAACGGTGAAAACGACCCAGAAAACAACTATTTCATGCTGAGAATGAAACGTTCACTAGTTCTGAGTAGTTTTAAGGACAATTTGAAACATGCAAAAAATCCACCCAAAAAAATGTCATACTATACATCAGCGTTTTATTCGATTTGAGGTCAACTCATTGATTGTCCAAAAAATGGTAAACGCCCCAAAAAACAACAATTTCATGCTGAGAATGAAACATTCACTGGTTCTGAGTAGTTTTAAGGTCAATTTGAAACATGCAAAAAGTCCACCCAAAAAAATGTCATACTATACATCAGCCTTTTTTTCGATTTGAGGTCAACTCATTGATTGTCCAAAAACAACTATTTCATGCTGAGAACGAAACGTTCACTGGTTCTGAGTAGTTTTAAGGTCAATTTGAAACATGCAAACAGTCCACCCAAAAAAATGTCATACTATACATCAGCGTTTTTTCCGATTTGAGGTCAACTCATTGATTGTCCAAAAAATGGTAAACACCCCAAAAAACAATTATTTCATGCTGAGAATGAAACGTTCACTGGTTCTGAGTAGTTTTAAGGTCAATTTGAAACATGGAAAAAGTCCACCCAAAAAAATGTCATACTATACATCAGCATTTTTTTCAATTTTGGGTCAACTCATTGATTGTCCAAAAACAACTATTTCATGCTGAGAATGAAACGTTCACTGGTTCTGAGTAGTTTTAAGGTCAATTTGAAACATGCAAAAAATCCACACAAAAAACTGTCACACCAGCGTTTTTTAGTGGTCCACATGCATGTGATGTAACCTTGTCAATGGCACTTTCCATAGACTTACCAATTCTTAGTTAATGTTACTCAGTAAATAGCTTAGTTCTTGCTTGTAAAATGTAATTTTCAGCAAAAATGTTTCAAATTTATAGCTACCCAGCAGTTAATTTTAACAGCTAGCATTGTTTGAGCAGGCGACGGAATGTCATAAGTGACACAAAAGTAACTGCTCGTTCCATAATATCAAAATGATAAAGAACATTTATGGTGTATTTCAATTTGAAAATACTTTTGTTCAATGCCTACAGATGTCTAAGATGGCCATCAGTATGTGTGTAACATCAGGCTGATTCATAAGTAAAAAAAAACAGAAATATTAATTTGAAAGCCTTTAACCAAATTTTTAAATTAATCATTTATTAACAGAATGAGGAAGCAGAATTGTTTAATTATATTTTACTTCCAGATTAACAATGCATCAATAAATGCACATTTAATATGAGCTTTTATGCATTTTCCTGATTATTTCTCACTCCAGACACTGTAACAAGTGTTAATTACCTTCATACACCAGACCAGTCAGCATTAAACTGCATCATCGTAGTGTTGAATAAAAACCAACGCATCAATTTATAACAATGCTTTATATAATATTATACCAAACTGGTTTACAACTGTACATGTGATCTACTGGAGCTCTACAAAAAACTTAACACGCACATCAAAGCAGGAGATAATGTCATAAATAATTTACAACAAAAATGGTATTATAAGAAAAAAAATAGCGCCTTAGGAAACAAGCACTGTCCTTGAACTCGCAATACATCTTTACTGTACATTATGTCTTCACGTGTATTTTATAACAATCCACATCAGCCAAATAGAAAGAAAAAGTATTTACAGATATCAAAATAGTGTAATCTGAGTAAAGTGTGAGACAATATATTGACTAAAACAGGCTGTTACAAAAGCTCTATCAAACATACTAAACAGTTCTGTTTTGTTTTCAAAATTGCAGTTTCGTAAAAATGCAGATGTGCACACAGAATTATGAAAATAATATAAAGGATTTTAACCACATCAATGAGTTAATTTTTTTTGAAAAATGAAGGCCATGAATGCCAGACAGTCACCTCTGGGATCCATTTGATTTTGCAGAGAGGTTGTCATCTCTACTTTGCATTATCTATATAGACTTTTCCCACAGTAAATCCATATGAACTGTGAAGCAGAAAAAACATTAGCAGCAATAAGATTCTGTTTCTATGATAAACACTGATCCATTAGTTACACCCAGGCGAAAACTCACCATGCACAATGTGGAAGTGTTATGCAGAATCATTAATAATCTTGCTCTTACATAGACAAACATAAATCTTGTCTGATTTTTTTTAAACAGCGAGCCTTAAATTTGCAGCATTCTAGAGTAAGACTGGATGGAAAGTTTCCCCAAATATGAGCATACTAAAAAGTGAATTTCGTGCGACTACGTGTGGAATTAGTAATGTGGCTGTCACTGAGGAAAAAATGAGCGTGACCTCCTCGTGAGAATAAACACCATCCCTGCTTCCTCTCCTGCAGCCACCCTGCCTCCTTCTCCCAAACAAGGGCAGAGACAGCATATTGCATGTTATTAGGGATGGTCCGAGCGAGCTGTGAAATGCCTCTGCTCTGGGGGTTTAGTGGGGCCAGTGACTCAGCTCAGGACTGACATCTTCCTCCAAGTTAGCCCGAGGCTCCGGCACTGACATAATGCCATTTAATGAGATGCCTGAGTCCACAAAGGAGGCCCAGATTGAAATGCTGCTCCTGATGCTGTGCCAAACCTTTCTGAGGAGGCTCCATCTTCCAAGTTGCTTTGAGTTTACAGAAGTGAGTCTGAGTCTGAGAGGAAATGGACACTTGGCAGACGACTGGATGAAGCAACTTCCAAAAAAAAATTGCATTGAAAAGATGGAACAGAACAGAGAAGTAATCCCACAGGAAACCTCAGAAAATCTTTTGGGAAAAGTCTGAACTTAAAAAACCCAGAGCCTTGTTTATTTCAAACTTTACAGTTTGATGTAGTACACTGGTCTTGGGCAGAAATATCCTGCTACATCAGCAGTTCAGCGAAGAGGAAGTCAATGTGGCGTCCCCTTTCTTCTCAGCTCCAGGGTGTGCAGACCCTCCTGCCGGCCCAGGGCGTGCTGGGTGCCCACTTTGTGGGCCGTCTCTGTGGCGGTGATGTCGATCTGGGCGTACTTGGTAGAGCTCTTTCCTGTCGAGACACAAAGAGAGACACTCTTTTAACATGAAGTATGTCGGAGAGAGTCTAGCGTTTCACACTTTGTTTTGGCAACAAATAGATTGAAAACTTTGGAATGGTTTGATGTTTTGTGGAATACTCTGTCTGTCCAGTAAATATGTAACTACAGCTGGTTAGCTTAGCTTAGCATAAAGACTGGAAACAGGGGGAAATAGCTAGCATGGCTCTGTCTGAATGGAACAAATTGACCTCAGCTCTTAAGTTCCCGACCATGAGTATGTTGGATCTTGTGTTTGATTTGATGCAATTCAGAAGGTTACATCACATGCATGTCGACCACTAAAAAACGCTGATGTATACTATGTGATTTTTTTCGGTGAATTTTTTGCATGTTACAAATTGACTTTAAAACTACTCAGAACCTGTGAACGTTTAATTCTCAGCATGAAATTGTTGTTTATTGGGGTATTTAGACCTTTTTTGGACAGTTAATGATAATGCGGCAGGAAATGAAGGTTCCCAACTGACCATCTCAGATTTGCTTCTTAACTAATAATTACTGTGCAAAAGTTTAGGCCAATATCTCCACTAGTTTCAGAGATATTAAGCCTCCAAAAAGGGGCGTGGCCCCATATTTAACATAGAAACCAGTGTTACAATCAAATATCCATAGTTGGATGGCTCATAACGTTTGAACTGCTCACACTAAATGGTTCAAATTTTCACACATCATTCTCTGATAGAATGAAGCTCTGTACACAGAAGGAGAGCTTTGTGTGTGATATTTTTGCAGATTTATGGCTTCCTGGAATGCAGGTTTGTCCATGGTAGCACTTTTGGCTCTCTATATCTCCAGATTTAATGACACCAGATGTCTGATCCTTTTTAACATATGCGACCTGTTATAGTACTATCAGAATAACATTTTATATCTATGACAGAAATGATACTTTCTCATATATAGGCCTCTAAAAATGGAAAAAAGCTTGTTGCGTCTGTATTTTGAATGCTTATAGCAAAAATCTGGCAAAGTTTACCAGAAAACAAATGAGATCAGTGAAAAGAGCAAGGTCTAATTGATATATGTACCAAATATGAAGTTGGTGCTGTGAAGAAAACTATATATTTCAAGGTGTTGAATACAGAAGGTTTTGTGACATGTGAAAGTGCCATTCACAAGGTTCCATCACATGCATGTGGACCACTAAAAAACGCTGATGTATAGTATGACATTTTTTTGGGTGAATTTTTTGCATGTTTCAAATTGACCTTAAAACTACTATGAACCAGTGAACCTTTCATTCTCAGCATGAAATTGTTTTTTGGGGTATTTTCACCTTTTTCCGGATAGTTAATGAGGGAGTCTTCTGGTCATTTGGCATGGACTTGCCCTCCTTCATTGCCTGCCGTGACTCATTAACTGTCCAAAAAGGTGAAAATACCCCCCAAAAAACGGTAATTTTATGCTGAGAATTAAACCTTCACCGGTTCTGAGTAGCTTTAAAATCAATTTGTAACCTGCAAAAAATTCACAGAAAAAAAAAATCACATAGTATACATCAGCGTTTTTTAGTGGTCCACATGCATGTGATGGAACCTTGTGAATGGCACTTTCACATGTCATAAAGCTTTCCCTACTAACTAAGTAGCCCTATATATGAGAAAGTATCATTTCTGTCATAGATATAAAATGTTTTTCTGATAGTACTATAACAGGTCGCATATGTTAAAAAGGATCAGACATCTGGTGTCATTAAATCTGGAGATATAGGGAGCCAAAAGTGCTACCATGGACAAACTTGCATTCCAGGAAGCCATATTTGGCATGCCATAAATCTGCAAATATGCCTTCTATCAAAGAATGATGAATCATCCATCAAACTATGGATGTTTGATTGTAACACTGGTTTCTATGCTAAATATGAGGCCACACCCCATTTTTGAAGGATTAATATCTCCAAAACTGGTGGAGCTGGCCTCAAATATTGCACCATAATTATTAGTTACAACGGTATTAAAATAAATAAGAAGCAAATCTGAGATGGTCAGTCAGGAGCCTTCTGGTGATTTGGCATGGACTTACCCTAAAGCTCTAATGCATTAATTAGCAACATTAGAGAGGCTGGTAGGTGGATGTTGTTGCCTTCAGACAGAACCAGGCTAGCTGCTTCATAAAGGAAGTTAATCAGTTTATTTCTAAAAATGGTGAACTATTCTTTTAAGTGGCCAATAATCTGTTATGTTCACTCTAGCTTCTCTGATGTGAATATTTGCTGCTGTTGGACTACTGATCGAACAAAACGCGACAATTGAAGATGTCAGCTTGCGCTCAGGGAACCGTTTGCTGACATTCTGTGGACATGAAAATATTCATTACTTGCAGCAAATTCTGCATATCTTAAAGATAAAGGTCATTGATGTTGTAGATGACAGCAAAAACATTGCCAAATCATCTTTAAAAAAAAAAAAACAACCTCCAGAACTTCGGCAACAGATGACAACGTCCAAACAAACATGACAGAGTGTTCAGAGCGAAGCGCATCTCTGCTCTCGCTGCCAACATGATCGCCTAAAGTATGCAACCGAGTATCGCCGCACCAAGCAGAAGAAAATGCAAATGATTCGGGTGCAGCTTTAAAATTCCCCTCATGTGGCGTCTTCCATATGCACGTCACTACTGTTGCCATAACTCGATGCCCTTCCTTGTGTAAAAATCAGCCAAGTCAAGGTTTAATCGCAAAAGCAGAATGTGCATGAATGGCACAAAAAAAAAAAAAAAAAAAAAAAAACGCCCACCGCCGCTGCCTCCCGCTTGAGTTTAACAGTCTCGTAAAGTCGAGGAAATCAAAACCTCACAACACATCGATTGTCCCTGACGGAGGATCCCATTTATGCCAGTGAATTCGCAGCTGTGATCTGAATGCCCTGTGACCCCCTTTCAGTGGCGAGATGGGACAGCCCTCCTCCCAGGTGACAGATTAATGAGGCTGCATGCCGGGATATAAACTGTATTGCTGACATCAGATATTAACCTCTCTCATGTCAGAGCCCGAGCACTCCTCGTATTCCTGAGGGCAATGACGCTAATAGCCGACTTGTCTGTCAATTACAGCTCGCTGCCGCGTCTCCGATGACAAGGACACAGCTGTCTTTTAGTGAGACGGGAGGAAATTGGCTCAATCGTTTGGGAGCAATTCCTGTAACTCCGACAAAGTGAAATAGAATTAGAGAACAATCGTGCGTCGAGAGCGACTTTTCATCCTCGCTTGATATTGATATCCTGGTTTAATTTTGAGTTGGCTCTTTCATATCTGACTAAAGGATTTGAGCAGATAATGTATTATTTGCAAAATTGCTTTTCCACAGCGCAGCACTGGGGAGCACAAATAAGAAATCCTTGTACGCCGTGTGAACAAAGACGAGAACATAAGGCCATGGCTGAGGTCATTGCACTTTCATTTTAATCAATTTGGGATTTTCCTCTAAACTCAAACCTCTGGCATTAAAAATTTGCTTACATCTAATCTATTAGGCATTCTCATGAATGTTTCATGAATTTCTAGTGGGGATCTAAATATGCATTAAAGGGCATTCACAATTTTCTGGTTTATGATGATGATTGACATTAACTGCATGAAAATTTGGGCCGATGATTACATTTTATACAGTGGAACAGTAAGCAGGATTTAATAAGGACTGTGTGTCTGCCTGCTGGAATTATCAGTCGAGTTCAATGTCTGTGGTGTTACTTTAATATTGCAATGACCCTCTAGGGCTGATTTTTTTTTTCTACACTTGTTTTTTGTGCAGATACTAAAACAATACCTAATATTACTTTGAGAAATACAAACATGTTTTTCAAAAAAGAAATTGCTTATGTAAGAGCCAGACTTCAAGGTTGTCTAAACACAAGCCTCTGTACAAGAACTTTCTCCAAAAAGAGTCTTACTTGAGTTAAGAAATAAGTCTATGAATTGGAAATTTGATGAAAACTTTTTTTTTGATACTCTTTGTTTGGTATCAAAAACAGGTACCAAGGTCTGATACCTACTGTAGCTCTGGTTCCATCTAGACATTTGTGAAACTTCAAGGGTCCCTGTGGAGCTCTGTTTTGTTTGTTGTCATTCACAAGGACGCACATGCACCGGTGTGCTCGATATACTTTGCTGTAAATTCACACTTTTACACTGATCTTCAGGTGGTTTCAAAATGTCCAATGAATTGGTTTTGCAATGTTTTTTTTAGGATGAAGACGATGAATTCTGTGCGTCCGTTTGACCTCGAGGATACAGAATGTTATATCAACAAAAACTTTTTAGGTTTACAAGAAAGCTCCACAGGGCACCGTTAAGTGAGCGGGTCAAATCATCCCTTCAGAATTGAGGGCAATCTTCCAATTGGCTCAATTTATTAGGCAGTTTATTTTCCAGTGGCCATTGATGAGATCAATTTGAATTTTCCAATTGCGAATCTTTGACATGATTTTCTGATGCTTCTTGTTGCACAACAGTAACAGTACATTTTTCTCCACAGGTGGAGTTCACCTCCCTGACTGTTCAACGTGCTTGACGTCTGACTAAGGTAAGAAAAAAAATTTTCCTCATCACTTTAGAGAGAAACGGCTGTGCTGCTGTATATCAGCACTTTGACAGATAAAGCGTTATTGCGGTTGCATCCCTGCTTACTCTGAGTCGGGAGATGTGCGACAGTCCCTCGGGGGCCGGGACCCGGCTCCTGCAGCTCCAGCTCCATGTAGTTGAGCTGCTTCTTGGACGTGGGACTAACAGGAATATTCACATATGTCACACTTTCGCCGCGAGGCCTTTCAGGAAGCGGTGCCTCTGGGGGGAAGACGAACACTGCCCCTGTCGACACAAGAGGAACAATGTGTTAATTAGCTTGAACACTTCTTTTTATCAACACGATCCCTGAAGAGACCAAACAAGTGCTTCTTCCTGCTAACAAGATTGGCCTGTGTAGCTGTAGCTGATGTCCGTGCCAAATAATTCCATTGTCATCCAAAACCCATTTTAAAGGCATAAAAGAGCCATGCACTTGCATTTGGACGACTGTTTCTTCATTACAATGAACATGGTCAGTTATTTTACAGCATTTTGAGTGAGTCACTGTTCTTTGTGTGAATACTGAGGGATTTGGTCCCATTTTCTACACTATGTTCATTGTGGTAAATCACTTTTATGCAACAGTGTGGCTCTTTTATGTGTCTCTAATAGTCGTATTGCACAGAGGAATGAGCGCCACCAGGCCGTGGCTACACAGCGTCTTTTCATGGGATTTGTTGACGATGATAATAATGATAAAATAACACCAGTCTTACTGTGACACTCATTTGAAGGAGGATTTGTTTTTCGTCGTTATGACCTTAATTAAAAGATAATGGAGACATCAAGGATGAGGCTGGTGTTATTTTAACACATTGTCATCATAACCTTGATCAAAAGCTGAAAGATTTCCCCCCCTCCAGGGTTAACAATTCTAGAAGCAACACTCCTTATCAACAGCCTGATGTTAATTAGATTCATTTCAATACAGACGTCTGCACTAAAAGTGACAATATTTTTTTCAGCAGCAGATTATGGGATGAGCAGCTACACAAACACAAACTGCATCCCAGTGAATCGTCCTTTTCCCCCAGAGGCCACTTACGCGTTATTAGCAGACAGGCCCCAGAGATAAATTATGAGATACATTATGGCCATTTGGTGTTACGAGGCAGTAAAACTCAAACTTGTTGCTCTTTTAATTCCAACAACAGAGCTCTGTATCCAATAACCACCGTTTACCCTTTGAAAAACTGTGCTTTACTAATATATAATAGGTTATTTTTCAAGTAAAACCTAAACATTTGTCGCTTAAAAAATAGGTTTGCAGCCAGATATTCTTTTAACGAACTGCTGCTGAACACAAGCAGTATTACATTCTAGGTAAAAACAGGAAATGCCTTGAGGATCGATGCAACCGATCAAACAGTGCAATCAGCTGACGAAAAAAGGTGTCAAGTAAAACTAACATGTTGCCTCAATCCATTTCAACTGAATAGATTTACCCGTCGAATACACAAATCATGGCCGCAATGTTGCCCTAAGTGCATTGTCAGTGTAATTTATTGTGCTTGATAAACGGTTTGCCTGTCATAAACCTAAAAGTCACCCTGGATAAAGAGGAGCAGATTCGAGTTCATTGCTGGCCGGCTGAACGCTCTTTAGCTCGCTGTCTTATTGACACAGTTTCAGAACAACCTCATAAAATATGTGCATATTTTAGCTCCCTGACACCTATCGTCTGATACTTTTTTCCCCCTGTATCTACCATGCCAGCAAAGATGGCTACAACCTTCAAAAACAGGGAGAGTACACTCAAGGATATCTGAGATATTTGCATAACTTGAATACTTCTGTTCTCCCCTGTGAACAGAGACAAGTGAGAAGCAAGATGTACATTTCTCCCGAACAGTGATATAAACATGTGTTAGTGAGGTCACCTGTGTGCAAATAGAAAGCCAAATAAACAGAGGTAATTCTGAAAGATTAAAGTTTTGGCTCATCGACAACAGCACTAGTCAGAGGAATCATGCATTCCTTTTGGGAGTTACATCAATAAATGAACCAGACAGGGCCAAAGATAAATTTTGGATAGTGCATATATGTGCAGTTCTTTTTAGGAAATAAAATTTGGTATGCACTTGGACGCTCGAAAGCACAGATAGTGCTAGCGCTTCACTGGCAGCAATGACTCACCACTAGGGCTGCAACTAACGATTATCTGCTTTATCAGATAAGTGTTTAGTTAAAAGGATCAAAAAGTACAGAAAAAAAAATCCCCATCACAATGCCCCTGAGCCAAATGATATTCAGTTTACTACGATACGAGAAAAGCGGCAAATCCGAAAAATACGCAAAATTTTGGGCATTTTGTTGAACAACTATGAATTAATTATCAAAACAGCTGCAGTTTAATTAGCTGCCAATTAATTTTCTAATTAATCAACTAATCATTTCAGCTCTTCTCGCCAATCACCAAGCTACGTTTTGCCCTATTTAAGGATGTACAAACTCGAGCCCGACCAAAAAAAAATCAAGATTCTTATCGAAAATGTTTGATAATGTTATGTGTTAAAATATGATAAATCAATTTTACAACTTTAGACATCAAAACCGACCAAACAATTTCTGGCTCTATTACAAGCCCGTCTCTTCACCTGATTTCACACATTCACTAATACAGGTATGTGAGGCTACACTGCCCATACAGTGCCTCTGTAATGCATGTCAAGTACTATACGACAGCAAAAAACTATTAACCCTTTAACCGATTCAGCAAACGTAAAAAGCTCAGGTTCTAACTGAGGACAACCACTTCATAACAAAACAGTTATAGTGTTGATGTGCACCTGTGAGAACATCTACAGCAGGTAAATCACAGAGAACTAACAGTCATTTGTGTGTTAGATAATCCTACAACGGCAGTCGAACAGAAAGCAGTTCAGCTGAGGATATTTACTGCTGGAGACACAAACACTATTGAGGCTCTCTGGACGACTACAGTCATTACACACCTCCAGCAGTAATTACAATTATTTTAATTTATTCATTAAAGTGCAACATCTTGTCAGAATCATATTGTCGAACTATGAAATGCTGCTAAAACACATTTGTTTCCACAGTGACTCCTAAGCTTGACGTGGATTCATATTT
This sequence comes from Centropyge bicolor, assembly GCA_037975185.1. NCBI lineage: Eukaryota > Metazoa > Chordata > Actinopteri > Pomacanthidae > Centropyge > Centropyge bicolor. The sequence goes on from JBBMOC010000079.1 coordinate 1,716,280, forward strand.
ATCCGTATTGCTTCAGCTGTGTTTTATTGACACCATTATGTAGATGCGGCGCTCTAAATCCTGTTCACAGGCTGGGTAATACGCAACATTTGGCAACAAAAAGATTTCTCCTGCTATTGACTCTTCCTAAATGGCAGCAGGCAGTGGCCATTACCCGCAGCTCAGAGGCATCGGCCCCGGGGGACTCTCATACAATCAGTGAGAAGCCATTAGACGCCAGCGGAGTCTCAGCGGGTGCAGCCTTTGGCAACATCTAAGAGGCCTGATACCTAATTGATCAGACACCAAGCAGCCCTCGCAGCAGTGTGGTGCTTTATAATGGCTGCCATTACGACAGTGGGTTTGCCCACAGCTCTGAGGCTGAGGGGACTTTTCCATAATACACTTTGTGACGCCACGATGGGCGACGTTAGAGGCGACCCAAACTCGCAATGTCAACTGCTTTTCAGGGTAAAACAAGGATCTAATGACAGCTGGGTCTTCAGGGTGAGAGGCCTGTTCAAGCTGGTTTTACACCTTTCACATGTTAGTCCAGCAGGCAGACGATAAGGTGAAGGTGAAAACATGTCTGACTGAACCCAAAAAGGCCAAGACGTGACATGAAGATTACACTTGAAATACAAAAAAATTCTTCATCTGCTTTTTCCTTCTCCTTTCTCCCCAGTTTCACCTGTCAACAAGGACTACACCAGGACAACAAGGGTCAAAGCAAGAGGCCAGACCAACCAGCAGGAGTCACTAGTATAAAGACAAAAGCCATGCTCCCTCACCGGCTTCCCACTGGCAATTCGGTTCATCAAATCACACGACCAAGCCAAACAAACCACTGCCAGGGACGAAACCTCAGGTCTGCCACGGTGGGTGAGTGCGTCCACAACACAAACGCCAATCCTCAAACATTTAGTTTTAAATGAAATTGGACAAATTTTTTCTTTTTAACCAAACGATATACAAGCAAGAAAACCAGATTGAAGCACACCACTGAGACAAAAGACCCCTTCACACTCTGAGAGATCATGAGAAACATTCAGAAATCTTTGGCCGTCAGTCATACAAACGGTGGCCCTACCCTCAGTTATGTCAAAAATTTAGGACCAAACTCTGACTGCTGCTATCACCCACATTTATAAACCAACAAAACACAGCAATTAATTCACAGGTATGACTTTGTAAGTACCAAGCATTTTTGAATAAGCTGCAACTGTGGTAGCGCTATGGCCAAATTTTTTTCACGTATAATGAACCTTAAAATTGTTACTGCCCAGTGTATAAGGCCTCAAGACTAGTAGTGTCCAAAAACCTTAAAGCTTGCAAACTAGAACAGCCTAAACAGAAGCCAACATAACAACTGCACTGTTATGAGACCAGGAGCTAAAGCTGTTCCAAACTGCTATTAAATAACATGACAATTCTGTATTCATTTCAGTCGCCATCTCGCCTGCATCCTCACGTAAACCTGAGCCTACGGACTTGGCCGCCTCCTGCACGTCCCCGTCCATTAACTGCTTGCTGAGGCAGGATGATAGGAAAGACGACATGGGAGCCGAGCCGTGCCTGTGTAGGTACATGAACTTGACTGATGGGTTTGGTGCCACACTGTGACAGCTGCTGGGACTTTCTAGAGCAGGTGTGCATTAGACTGAGGGCATGTTTCTGGGTGTGGGATGCTTAAGTGGCCAAACGTCCCCTGACAACTGTCCCCTCACCTCACTGTCAGGGCAGGTATCCTGCCACGCATCGCTGCACTCTCTGTTTGGTTACATCGCTGTGCGTTTCTCCCCTGACACAATAGGTTCTTATGTAACTTGAGTTTAAGGCGTTACGTAAAGTGCAGATGAAGAAATAAATGTCCACAATGCAGTGAACCCTCCATGAAACAATGAACATGAGCTTGCTGAACCGACTCCTATATTCTGAATTACATTAATGGCAACACAAATTCGTCATGTGACTAACACCTGTTTTTCCTTTACAGGCTCAGATGTGCCTCGTCTCTGACATCACGAATCAATCTACACCTTCTCAACCGATTCCTCTGATGAGCCCCAGATTGTCCTCCTGATGAACCATCATTACATTCGAGCCACAGACCTGATTCGGATTTTCAAGATTAAGATGCAATAACATCCAAAGAAGCATTTACCAGCAGATGCCGATGTAAGCAGTTCATCAAAAACAATTGGCAACAAGAAAATAATCAAAAGCACTTAATTTACTGATGTTTCTTGAAAATTTACATTTCATTATTTTGTTGATGCATCATCCAAAGTGAGCAAGGAGATGTAACTTTCCACTAACTACAGTCAACTTAGAAAATAGTTTTAATCATCCAGATCGACAGATGAGTGTTTGAAGATAATTGAAATCAATTTTTGAAACAGCAGCGAGTGCAGTTAAATGACCATCAGGGTTACTGTAAGATCTACAGGGATATATCACTCAAAATTTAATGCTTAGTTCTGTGGCTCGAATGTCAAAATTATTTACTATCTGGTTTCAAACTGTTAAACATAACTGTCTGGGCTAGTACAAAACCAGTATAATGTAAATTGCTAAGAAACACTGTTCGCAATCAAGAGCACTCAACCTATATTCTGGAGCCTGTATACAGCACAATACGGTACATGCGATGTATGGATGGCCACTTCATGAAAACAGCTTCCCATCAACGTCACAGTCCATTACAATGAATAAAGCCAAGTAAACATTATGTGTGTGTGTCTGTTCCTAACATCATGTTGCACCTCGTGCCTGTCCAACCCTAAGAACCTAATTTTATTTCGTCATTCATTTCAATTCATGCACACCGAGGTGCAGGTGATGCCTCCCTAACTGTGTTGATTCAGGTGCATGACTCATCTAATTCACTTTCTGTAAGTGGGTCCTGGTTATCGTAAGACGCCTGGGTAACGCACGGCTGAAAACCTTCCACAGTCTATTTGTGCAGCGACAGAACCAATAATCTACATATTAAACTGACTTGTGGTTACGTTCATCGCTTGGTGTCAGCCTCACTCACCTTCAGTCTCTTGAAGGAACCTCTGCTGACCACAGCTGCCCATCAGCTCGTACTTGCTTTTTTCTTCTGCCTGCAAGACAGTAAGCAACAGTTTATTACATAAGAAATGACTATGACTTTCTCCTCGACACCCCAGTGGACAAGTCAGGGGTATTTATAGGCCGATGCTGATATTCAGGATTTACTGAGAGCCCAGGGCTATGTCTTACATGTGGAAACACTGTCTGTAATGCCTCATCGTTATGGAAGGGATAACCATGCCTTTTAAGTTGCTGCCACATAATCTCCGATTCCAGACAGCCACTGTAAGCGCGGCTATTGTGGTGTGAAAATTGGTGGTGGAGCGCAGCCACATTGCTTTCAGTCTGACTGAGAGGCCAGGGTGCACACAAAGAGGGATTCCTTGATGGGACCATCATTGTGCTGAGAATAAATGAGGCTAGCACATGAAAGCAGAAATCTCTAATGGCCATCGGCTGATTATATCGGTCCATTTTCCAGCAGTTGGATAATTCGCTTGATAACTGCTCGCATTGTTTTTTTAATCATCATGCTCCACATCAGGGCACTCCAGAGGTCACATTAAATGGTGATGTAAGGCTGGAAAATGAATTGAATCCAATTATCTCTTATTTTACTCATAGCAGAATTTGCATGCATAAGTCATCTGTACTCCTTATAATGTTATGCAATATTTAGGGAAATACACTTATTGGCTTTCTTCCCATAGGTTATTAGATTGATACCATTCTGATGTCTGTGCATTAATGGTCCCATATTATGCTCATTTTCAGGTTCATAATTTTATTTTGAGGGTCTACGAGAATAACTTTACATACTTTAAGGTAAAAAAAAAAACCCAAAACGTTTTACTCATACTATCCCTCAGTTAACAAGTTTAAAAAATCCTCATGTCAAAAGTCAATGATTAACACGCTGAATCTTCTTTATCACTATATAACAGTTATGTAAAAACAACAATTTCAGGTGAAAGTTTTTCCAAGTTACATGTTTCAACTTTTTTTTTTTTTTTGATGAACTACAGCCAATCTACGTTCTTGTTAATGTTAAAAAGTCGGCTTCAGAAATGCTGGTAAGAGTATTTTTGAGCAGGTTACCCCGGCTTCTTTTGTTTATGCTAAGCTAGGTTAATCACCTCCTGGCTCTAACTCTGGTCATAACACGCTGACATCAGAGTGGCATCAAACCTCTCACCCAACTCTTGGATAGAAAGTAAATAAGCATATTCCCCAACATATCATGTTATCCCTTTTCTTGGTACTTTTTGACTGATACACACTCAGGTGACAACCAAAGTTTAATGACAACTATAACTCCAACATAAACAAGACCATAAAGCTGAAACAACACCTCTCAAACAACATTGAATGGGAGCTGAGGACTTCTGAGACCATATCATTCGACCCTGCTGCTCTGCCGCTCGACCTTTCTTCCTTTTGGCTGAATGAACACCTCTGAGAACAATGTGTCTCATCACACGCCCACGCTGTCTAAAGTCTAAAAAGCATATGGTCATGCTTGAGAGACTGTACATTGAGTACACTACCATAATGCCATGACTCGAGCTCATCACCCGGACTGAGAACATCGCAGAGACAATCCCCACTTTCTCAACGGCTTATTCCAACGAACTGGACAAGAAGTTCACAACTACAAAACACTGATTGAACATATTTTGTCATGTTCATATGACTGGAGTCTCTTTTCAAAACTAACCTCTATGAGCTGCTACTCATTCTTAAGAATCCCCATCAATAGGTGTTCCCATGATAGACGTTTCCCTCAAAAATGTTCAGCAGAACTCGGAGCACAATGAGTTACAAAGTCAAAATGTGTGAGCGGTTGATAGCATAAAGCGGATTAGAGAGTTTTGGATTGGCCTACCTCTGAGTTCCTCTCCGGCGCCCGACTCTCCATGATCTCATAAGCAGGATCAGCTCTGCGTCTTTCCTCTTTACTATTAAGCCTTTTGTCTGGTGGGAGAGAAAAATATAGTGTGTTTTAAATATATGAAATTAAACTGCAATTTTCGTGCCAATAGCCAGGACATAAATAAATAAAAAATGGGAAATTAATCCCATATTGTGCTTTCTTAATCCATTTTGTGAATCAAAGCAGACAAGGTGCTGTCTGGGTATAAATGCATGAATTCCTGCAAATGCAGTGATGGGAATGAATAACAGTGGATTGATTCATCATCTCACAATAACACAAACTATTACAGAATATCATGCCTGGTGCTGGGAATAAGAGCTGTACTAATAACATGCAAGGGACAGACATGCAAGAGTTTAAACATGCAGCGTTTTAGTGTCATTCATTCAAATCTTAACACTGTTATATTTATGATACTTTGCATTTTTTGGTTGTAGAAAGCCTTTATTTTGGAGCATCAGTATTGGCAATTTTGTAATAAGAGCCATTAATAAAATGTTTGGGACTGTGAAGAAAAATCTTCTGATGTTGATGTTAATCCTTTATATTTGGTAATAATGCTCTTAATAAAGTTTTTATATATGTAATCAATTTATAAATGTTTCATAAGTTGTTAAATAACGTATTTAACATATTTACAATAACGTTATTGTAATATATACAATAACATATTTTCGGCAACCTGGAGACACAAAAATTGACTAATAATTCACTGATAAGGCTCTATAACAGGGGCCTTAATAAATGTGGTACTAGCATCACTAGCATCAACCCCCTTCACTTTTCACAGCCCTCAGTGAAAGCAACCAAACCAAAGCAAACATAACAGAGTGCAGAAAGAAAAGTTGATTCAACAGAAGAAGCCAGGAAGAAACAGTGCTTTTTATTGACGATGAAAGAACAGAAACAGAAACAAAGAGGATCCATTGCAGAGGACTGAAGAGGAAAAGGACACCACCGGAATCGTGGAAGTTTTGAAGAGGCCTCTTACCTTCGCCGGCCACTGTCCCACCATCCATCTCTTCATACTGACACAGGCCGTCCGCTCTCTGTGATCCATCGCCATCGGCTTGATGGAGCGCTTCCTCATTAGCACCGACTTCATGTTCTTGGCTTTTCTTCAGGCGCAGCCCACATGGGAAAGCTTGTACAGTGGGAATGTTCCTGTTGCGGTACATTTCAGCAGGTGCGACCCGTGGAGGAGGATGGCAGTGAGCTCCTTGACACTTGAGGCAGTTTTCATAAATGACAGCTCTTTGGTCTTGCTGTGAAACTGATGCAGAGGTTGGTGCAGATTGGAGCTCATTTCCAAATCTAGGGCTCATTGCCTCATACAAGTTCAGTCTGTCAGTCTTTGTCTCTGGCTGCTTATCTGCGTTTGGAAAGCCTAACAGATCAGCTAAGAGACTGGCTAATTTCTCTCTTCCTTTTTTTGGCAGTGGTGAATCCTCGTTCGTCCCCACTGTCGACGAGCTGCGGATGCTCCCGGAGGCAGGAGAGGCACCGGATTTCTTCTTCACTGCAATATTGCATTCACTGGCAGTGCTGGCTCTGCACGGTGATTTGTCAACACTTTGATCTGCTGGATTGAAAATATGATGTTCTGCAGGCAAAAAAAATCCTCCTTCAACACACTTCGATTTCCCAAATTAAATCAGTAAGCTGTGGCTGACACAGCAAACAGAGAATGCTTCTTTTTTTCATGCATCAACTCTGCTCATGCATGCAGGAATCATGCAGTGTGCATACAATATTTCAGATGATTACACTCACCTGGTATGGCAGGGATCGCCGAACCACCTGCAGGGATGTTTGGTGTCCCCTGTGAGGTGAAACAGAAAATTGCAAATGACATTGTTAATTCAAACTAGATGCTCTTTATATGAATTATAAATAAGCAAACACCTGAACCTGGTCTTTACATTTGAGGTATTTTAAAGGAAATGAGCTGTATTTCTGTTAAATGTCAACAAGCCAATGAAAAAAACATGAAGCCTTGTCTCAATACAGCCTGTTCTCACTGAAGATAGGAATCTGGAAAAACAGGTCACAAATATATACTAGATTTTTTTCTTTATAAAAGTCTCATAATTTCAGCTGGGATCTGTGATTTTGAAAACAGGTTCTTCAAGCATTTACAATATAGCCCTGTGCACAGAGATACATCAGGCTACACAGACAATTCATTATGGCTTCTGGCCTTTCATGGAATTTGTTGACAATCACAAAAAAAATTGCAATATCATGAGCCTTATCCTTCGAAAGCTCACCAGTGGTCTGTTTAGTTTCAAAGCTGTGAGGTGTCATGGCTGTGAATGTCATGTCCGTGGCTGTCAGATGACTACAGCCGTCACGCAGAGCATACTCCACACTTTGATTTTCCTTCTGGATTTATTACCCACGCTGCCTCAGTGAGGCTGCAATCATTGCACTATTAATGATGATAAATGATCTTCATGCATTCATGAATATATTCTGTCTGAAATGACATTTGTGTAAGGATTTAGCTATGGTTTATAGTTTTCTTTTGAACTAGCCCTTTAACAGTGAGCCAGTAAACACTACAGGGGTGGATTGTGTTGCTCACGCTGAGGGTGATAATGCCCTCCCACACTGCTCATGCTTTATCCATCAGCTTTCAGCCAAAAAGTCTCATGTTTAATTTAGTTCACTGAGGACTGGAGTCAAACAAAGAACATGTTATTCAAGTTATTAAATGCCTTCTTAACTAAATGCACTACCAGCAGGTGGAGCTATATGTTTAGAGTATTAAACAGAAGCCACCATCACTGAGTTTGCACCTGGATTATCAAGTGAAGGAAATTGAGGTTATAGCTCAAGCTCAGCCTCAGAGAGTGGAGCTCTTGCACTAAAAATGCAAGATGACATTTGATAATGTCACACAGAATCATGAACAAAATAAAACTGGTAGAAGTGATGTAACGATATATAATCACAGCCAAGCGGGATCCGTCTGAAAGGAGAAAAATCAAAGGGCAAAAACTGAATTCTCCTAAGATCTAACACATCGTTCTTCACTTACAGCAACTCATAAAGTCAATGGAGGTTATTCTGAAGCAAAATGCAAAACATGCTCTGAATATCTGCTTATTTTCTTGGACATCTGTGATAATAAACTGGATATCTTTTGGGTTTTGAGGCTGCTGGCTACACAAAACAAAAACTTGGCTGCTGATAACTATTTTGACATTTTATAGACAAAAAAGACTGAGAAAATAATCCCCCAGATTAGTCTATAATGAAAATACTCACACTGTCGTAAAACAAAGATGAATCAAGCTCTGAAACACAGGCTCTATCAGCCAGGAGACGACTGAACCTCACAGCACATATTGAGAAGGTTTTACGAGAGGAGCAACACCTCAGAAGCTTCGTTTTTATCTTGGGTATAAAAGACGCAAATAAACCTGGATGGCATTCAGTTTGGAGTTCACAGCACTTCTCGTTAAACAACAACACTCCCTTAGTATCAAGTGAAGTAATAAATATGAGGCAGAGATGCACAAAAAGAATCACAGCAAGTCACTCAAAGCTCACAAGGTGTGAGTCTGCTGGATACAACGACAGTGTGGCCTGAAACGCTAACTTGTCAGACAGATGGGCCAAGGGACTGTTTGTTGTTTTGACACCGAATGCAGAGCGGCATCACCGTCAGCCTGCACGATACCACAAAGGTCATATTGACAGCGTGCTACAGAACAGATGATAGAGTGATGATAAGGCCTGTTCACACAAGCTGCTCCTGTATGACGGCGAGTTATACAACAGAGCACGTTCAGGAGAGTATTTGAACAGAGAATGTGCCTTTTTTTTTTTTTTTTTTTTAAGTTTTGAGTCGGACAGATGGCCAACGAGAATAGAACTACACTTGTATCTGAGCTCAACTCAAGTCTGCTTCTGGTAAAACGGTAAAAATATATAAAATGTTTTTTTAAACTCACCTTAAAGCCACCGCACACTGAGCAGATGGTCACGATGGTTTTGGAGACAGATGTGAGGGAGGTGCAGATGTGGCAGGAGTCTGGATGCTCACTAGAGGGCGCCACCTTGGTTTTCTTACTCTCCTCTGAGGGGGGTTGTAAGAGTTCACTCACTGACTGTCTTTCAGTAGCTTCCGAGTGACCCTCACAGGTTGCGGCACTGCTTTCATCCCCCTCTGCTGAGTCTGTGGTGAGGCCTGAGGGAGGAGTGTCCTTTGTTGTGGTGGAGGGTTCAGTGGTGCCCCCACCTCCCTCCTGTATCAGACTCCTGGGGGTGTCATAGAGATACCGAAGCGAGCTCGGTACCTGGTACTCATGTCCGGGGACAGCGAGGCAAGTACAAGGGCTCAGGTCTTGAGCCAAGTGGGGAGGCAAGCTGAAAACAGAGCCGAAGTCCTCCCCGGGGGTGATGTCCAGGCTGCCCGTGTAGGAGGAGAAACTTCCAGAGTAAGAGGAATGGCTGCCGGTGGCGATGCCGCTGTCAGACGAGCTCTGGCGGCCGATCTCCTGAAGCTGCCGGGGGGGCTTGGCAGGAGGCCGGTTCCCACCTCCCTGGCTGACGGAGAGCTTCTCCATGCTCTGCAGCGCCGCTTTGGCGCCCGCGTGGCCGGCGCTCTCCGGCGGGTTGGAGGCCGGTTCAGCCCAAATGGCCAGCCGGCTGCCGATGCTGCAGTCCGACTGGCTGGTGTCTGACGTGTCGGAGGACCCGGATATGCTGCGGTCGTCTCCCCCAGCGGACGGGCAGTACGAGGACGAGGCTGCCCAGGGAGACAACATCAATAAAACTTTAATGAATTTAATCAACCGCTTTAAGAGAAAAATATTGCCTTCATTTATAATCATCATAAAAACATTATGGCTCTTTTCTCCCTGATATTCAACCATATAATAAGAACAATAAATCACCTGTGTGAGTAATTTCAAATCTGCAAACTTAATGTAAATCCACAAGTATTAAACACCAATGTATCATTTTTACTCTTTGATTATGAAAAGACTGATGATGGCTGCTTTGGGTTGATGGTGTTACATCTGAGTTCAGTATTGCATGTACCTGTGCTGCTCCTGTGAGAGAGCATGCTCAGCCGTTTCTCCAGCTCCTGGGCCTCGTGGTTCAGCCTCTCCTCCGAGTTCGTCTGACTGACGCTGGGGTCTGTTTGGAGAGAGCATCAGAGGCACAGATTAGTCATCGAACTAACAAGTGACGACAAGGTAAGTTTAGTGAGCCCTGCTGCTGTCACTGGGACGCTGGGATCAGATGTGACGCGGCTGAACGCGACACGGGCGCAGCTGTGAAAACACATCCAGCTCCTCCAGAGAAACAAGAGGGGACGCTTTAAACCACAGGGGCCTCACTCATGCTTCTGTGGCATAATGAAAACTGTACAATGTCAGCCACAAGATGTTAGTGAGAACAATAGCTAAACACTTCAGCTGGAGTGTTGTGTATTTATTTGGTCCGTGGGTGTCACAGGTCTTTGGACGAGCGCAGAAAGAGGGTCACACAGGGGAACACCTTGCAGTATTTGTGCAGGGTTTATTAATAGCGCGGCCACGTGGCTCTGTTGGTACGCGCCCTGCTGCTGGCGGCTAAAGACTGTTGGTGCTGTTCAAGGATCTAATGTACCTTGGACCATCCAAGGTCAACTCCCACACTGGATCGATTGGGTTTTTTTCATCTATCAGAGCCCATAACGGTAATGTTGTAAATGTTCCAGAAATGGTTTAGATTAGATATTGACTTACAGTAATCTTACAGTGTCCTCAAATTAAAAAAGAGCAGACTAGGACAAACTAATAAATGACTGGCTCAATATAATATATAAATAACTTTTATATTCAGCTCAGTTATATGTTGATTATGAATCTTGTTTCTCAAACCAGACGACTAAATCACTTCCTGCTACTGTTGTGTATCAAGAAGCCCATCATACAAAACGGCAGGAGGCACAGATTTCCTGGGTTCCCTGCTGAACAACAGATGTGCATCTCAACAATCCAAACTGATATAACCTCACATTTTTCAGGAACTGAGAAAATGAACCTACAGTTAAAAGGTCATGATCAGAACAGGTAACGAGGATTTGAAGCGTTTTTACAAAAGGTGTAAAAATAAATGCTTCACATTTGTAATGTCACCAGCATGTTCTCATTAAAATAATTGTCTCATTATAACTGGATGTTTTTGTAATTATGAAAACTTCTTTATGGAAATTTCCCTCTTAATATGACAAAAATGTGTTGTTTTTTTTAATGAGGCCAGCTCTGCACTGCTGTGGCGTCTTGATGGTTTTCAATAATGAAAGTTTCACATAACTTGTCATGAATGCATTCAAATTAAAAAAAAAAAAAAAAGGCTCTTACAAGCTGAAATCAAAGCTTTACTTAAGCATCTCCACTACCTGCTTATCAGATTCACATCATACCTGCCACCTCATATGTCATCTGCACTCCATTTAAGCAGCGTCTCCTGCCAACGCCGCTATGTAACGAGCGGCACGCCGGCGCGACCACATGGAGCGCCGCCAAAGAGATCAAAACCTGGTGCGTCTTGGGTAATATCTGCTTGACTAACAGGTGTCACAGCCTATCACACGCTGTATTTTTGTGGCTCCCTCGTCCCGGCTGAGCTCCACTAACGCCTCCTCCCCTTTGACGGAGCAGCCAGAAAATCCTAATTTGGTCAGAGTGAGCTCTCCAACATCTTTAAAGGAATAGTTTGGGAAATGGTGATTGATCAGCATGCAACACGTTGAAGCAATTATTCCTTTTATTTTAACTGTGTACATTCAAACTGATTTTTCATATGAGGTGAAGCCGGCTAAGTTTTCCATTTCATCTCCAAGCAGCCATTGTAATCTTCATTCCCAACATCATCCAGGAGGCTCGATTACTTGTTATGTCTGCAATCTCTCTAAGCTGAACGTTCTAGTGATGTAAGTATCAAGTGTCCCTCGAGTGTATAATGGCGACTAGGCAGTAGAGAGGTGGAAACAGCGAGGTGGTGAACAGATAAGCGAGCCGGGGAACATTACGGCGATTCATCAAAATAGAGGTGGAAACATTTAGTCGGGGAAGACGCGGACAAGGACTGAGAGGTGAAGCACAAGTGAGAAGCAGAGACACAATTACGGGCTGCAGACAGGAGCACGATGAGACTAACGAAATGAGAGGGGAGAGAGTGGAGCGATGGGTGAGCGAGTATGAAATGAAGGGGGGGGAGGGGGAGGTGGCAGTGGAATCCTGTGGATGAGGTTACATACATGCTCGGAGTGATTAGGAGGCTTTGGCTGCTCCACTTGCGTGAACTGTGACTTTGACCCCTTGCTCTCCCTCCGACATCCTCCCTGCTATTTATTCTACTACGCACCACAATAATAGGAGTATGAGCTCAACCTGGGCCTGGGCAGCGGGATGTGTGAAAACCAGAATATCCACGAGAGGCCCACAGCTGCCCGCTCCACGTTGCCTGTTAAGTTGCACACTGGGTGAGAAAAAAATGCTAAAACCGCTAGTGTGGAGAATTGAAGGTGTTAAAGTGGACAGCGGGAGAGCGGATAATGTTTAACGGCTTTAGTTGAATTAGATCCAGCATCCAAATGTGAAGCATAAATCACAAAGATGAGGAAGAGGGAACAATGTTTTCTTGTATCATCCAACAGTTTATGGTGAATAAAAAGACAGTTTGAAGGTGAAGATTCCTAAGCACAAGATATAAACCTTAACATGCTAAAATATTAATTCAAATTCAAACCTACAACAACAGATGTTTGCCAACTTAAGGGCAAATGAAACAAGCTGTATACACAACATTAAACCTTATAGCAACATAATCATTCAGGTGGAGTTGTGTTCGAGTCCATCTGGTGAATTTCTCCTTTTAGCTTTGTTTTGGTCTCCACCAACTCCTGAGGGGAATATCGGGCTCTTTAGCTGCTTAATGCTCCACCATGTTCAACAGCCAGTCACTAAGTTTGCAAACCGCAAAACCAAAACAATGAGCTGAAAGACACCAAAACCCTCCACAGAGCTGCAGAGTTGAGCGATTCTCTTTGGGTTCGTCACCACACTGATGCTTTTCATATTGGACATTGTCATTTGACCCATCGCTAATATCAAAATATTGATTATAGCAGCTTTAAATTTAAGAATTGAGATAATCTGAAAGTTGAAGAGAAACATTCTATATTGTATGAAGCAGAAACAAATATGTTTTTCATTATTAATTTTGTCAAAAACAGTCCAACCTCATAAATATTAAGTTTCGTAAGATAAAGAAAAGCAGCAAATCCTCAAAACTTAAAATTGAAAAATGACTGACGATGAATCAATTATCAACATTCTTGTGGGTTAGTTTTCTTATAATACACTTTCAGCACTGAAGTAAACATTACTTTTTTATACTATGCAAGTTATGTACAGGAAAAATAAACTTTTTTTAGCAAGTAAATTGAGCCGATGCTGTCAACTTTTCACGATGAGTGGCAGAAGAGCAGGAGAGCAGCCGACCTGAGGGTGGACATGTTGTAGCTCAGTGCTCATTATACAGACAAATCTCACTGTTACAGAGCCAGTACTGCAATATTCCACCCGATTAACTGTGCAAAACTTATTATACTTTTCAAATATTCACGGATGGAGATCATGATGGTCGCACAATAGGTGCATCATTTAAACAGTGTGCTTGACATCTTTGACAAACTGATGTCAAGCACTGCTGTAATAAACCTAATGGCTGTTTGGATCTGAGCCCATCCTCCAGCTCAGTAGCACTACAACCACAACTATACATAGACCACAAACGAATGTGCTCCCATAATCACAGTCAGTACAGTAGTTATCCTCTTACTGATGTTTAAGGTGACCCGAAGCTTTACATCCACCACAGTACACTTAAGTCAGGGGTTAGGATGTTGGACTAAAATTATAAACTGCTTCAGAGGATTATCCAATTACGTAAAAAAAAAAACAAAAAAAAAAAAACAGCTGTCAGTCACAATTTAGTCACATCAAAGCACATCCATCCACGGAGGAATCCTCTGACTCATTCTGCCAAAAATGGTTGGATTCCAGGAAGGAACCTAACAGCTATGACAAATCCCTGGAGGCACAGGAGGGGAGCCGAGCGGGGTTCGCCACAATCTAAACGGCCAGTGTTGACTTAAGCGTTTGCTCACACTCCTTGGCAACAGCACGGCTATTAATTATCCAAATAAGCATCTCGCAGAGGATCCATCTTCTTCAAAATAACAGTCCTTACAACCTTAACTTTCCCTCTCTTACGCCCAGTTGGTTTTCCAGTCCTTTCCAGCTAAGCGGCTTTAAACACCTCTGGTACTGACCTGGCAAAACTGGCCGCAGTCCAAAAGGGCCTCTGGTGGGGGAGATGCCTCTGACGATGCAGTCGAACAGAAAGCTGATCTGCTCGCTCTCAGCAGATGCCAGCAAAAAAACGCCGGCCCCTGTAGAAAACAGACTTTCATTAGTGTTACGGTATTATGTGCAGCAGTGAAATATCAACAACAAAGCCAAATATACTGTAATTACTAGAATTTGACTTGATAGGAATAAATAAAGATATCACAAACTGGCTGGGTTAATATTTGAAATTCTTCTATTGGAGTGCCAATATGATTGAAAGTGACTATTACATTAATTAGTGATTAACTGTTTCTCTCTTTGGTCTATGAATGTCTAAACATATTCTTTATAATTAGATAGTCTGCTTGCTTTGTCTGAACGAAAACAAAACCCCAAACACTTTCAGTTTTCTAACACAAGTCAAAGAAAATCCTCACAATTGAGAAGCTGAAACCAAAAAAAAAAAGGTTGTCATGCTTTATAATTCGATCTGATGACGGCAACAAATAAAATGTCAAGGAATTACCAGTGTTGTTATAGTTCATCCTGAGGGGAATATGAATGTCTGTACCAAATTTCATAGCAATGCATACAGTGGACAAGTTGTCATGAAAATTCACTCCATGTCAAGATTGTGATGGCGCTAGAGGAAAAGTTAGCAGATCACCAAATCTGTCCAATAGATGTTGAGATATTTCAGTCTACACCAAAGTGGCGGATGAACGACCAATCAGCATTGTTGTCCTTATGTTATACTAAAAATGGCAAATTGTTTATCAAAAGAATGGTTCTAAAAGTTAATACCTATCATTTTCTCTGCACCAACACAATCATTTCATTGTACATTTCTTGGAGAAATACAAGCATGTTTTCTACAATTCCTCTTCCCTGCTCCCAGTTTGCCTTCAAAATCAATCTGGAATGTCATCAGAGGAGACAGAATCATGTAAAGGTTAATGGGTCCTGCTCCTCAGAGGCCTCTTGACCTCCCTGACCATACAAATGGTCGCACATTACAAGGCGTCATCAATAAAGGGTCGATGTGTCGCCCTGAGACCACCCATGTCAAGACAGACCTCAGTAGCATTCCCAACACTCCCCTGGCTGTGAGCAAGGTCAAAGGTCAGCGGCAAAGTCTGCTCAAATGTCTGCTTCAGTGGAAAATTAAATATGTGCTGTGATTAATAAGTATTGCATATTATACTTTCCTCTGGCACAGGAACTACTCAGGTTAGACTGAGGATGAATTCTTCAAACACTTTCTTTTATAAGAAGAACACATGCACTTGTGTCATGCTTTTGATAGCAGGTGACTGAACATCAGGTGCACTGCCAAAAGCTAGAGTACAAAAAAACCCACAAAGCAAAAACAAAGAACAGGTGGCTCGTTCACTTTACAACCCGATGAAGACTGTGTAGGAACAAAACCAGCTCGAGTGGACCCTTCTGCTCCCTCATTTAAAAAGTGATAAAACACAGCATCCATACTAAGTAACAGAACTTCATAAATAGTGTTCGGTACGTGGGAAGTGTAAATTCATTCCAATCTTCGTTCACAGCCAAGAGCCTTTTTATCCTTAAGGCAGTAAAATCAGCCAAAGCAGACAAACATTAAAGAGACTTTTATATTCTCAAATAAGAAACTCTTTGGAAGCAGTGCCAGCCTCCCTCTGAGGGACAGACACACACACCTTCCCAAACACACGAATTTTTTCTTTAATAGTGCCATTACCAACTTTATATATAGGCATTCAACAATATCTTGTTTATTTCACCCTTAAATGAGCTAAGATACCTCCTGAGCAATATTAAAAGAATGATGAGCCGTTTATCATTGTGTGAATTATTATCAATGATTTTAAAGCTGCACAACAAACTATTACTTTAAAATTTGTTAGAAAACTAAAAGATATTCAAGATGATGTAAAACAACAACAAGCATCTTCAAATGAATTAATTATGAGCTAGTGCTTAGTTTTAACTCTGTTTACAGTTAAGATTTTAGGTCATTATGTTTTTAATTGTCAATTTTCTTGTCGACCTCCTTGAGCGTTCTTGTTCATTGTATTTTGTGATTCATGTGTGACTTGACTGTTGTGTTGCTGCTACTTCCCATTATTAAGTATCAATCAAATTAATTTTCCAACTTGTTGATTCATTGTCCATCTGAGTAATTTAATCTTGGCACATTCAGCGCACACAGTAAATGCTGAAAAGAGGCCTTAAACACTTCTCCTGTCCATCACTCTTCCAACTGAAAAACTAGAAACCTTGAAGATAAACTATCCAGCAGGACGCGAACAAAAGGTCGGACAAATGCAGCTCACAGCTCCACAGCTGCTTCAGGCAGAAGTGAGAGGACCAACACCGTTACACCACTTCTCCCTGTGCTGTGGATAAACTGTGCTGGAGATTACATGTCACAGGAATGCACGCCCTTCAACACACAAACACTCAGTCGCACCTTTGCGCTCTTCTTCATTCGCTCTTTTTCTTTTTGCACATTAAAACTTTAAAGTGACATCTGGCTGTTTGCATATTATATTAGATCCACCGCTGAAGATTTAATAGAGCTAAATAAATCACACATCGCATTCTCAAGTGTCGTGTTTCCAGCGAGGTCATGGCGTGTCCACGACGCTCTGATGTCTCTGGCGTTCCCCTCGTGTCTGTCTCTGTCCCCCTGCAGGTGTTGACACGCACTCGTCTCGGCTTTAATGGTTTCGTGTCTGTTGCGAGATGCGAACTGTGGTTTACCTCATCGAGGGGGCACAGTCGCAGCTAAGGACTGTTGGAGCTGAGCTTTGGAGCTTCTCCGGAGTGACGCATGATGTTGAATTTTTCGGCACAGCAGGGGGGATCCTGCACAGACTGAATCATTTTCCTTCAGCAGGGTTTCTTGTTGTTCTGATGCAGCTGGGGTTTATTTTTGTGTGAAAAATAGTTTACTGCCATTTACATCATCTGCTTGCTATTACTCATTGAGGTAAAAGATGACACCACTATTTCAGTCTTATTGCTAATATTTGGATTTAATTGAACTCACATTACAAACAAGTATGCGAGCACCCAAACAGTCAATATTATACCCATATGTGTTAAAAAGCTTCCACCAACACCAGCGGCATGAATCTGCTGCTACAGTCTTTCCACAGCATTTTGAAAGCAGGGATTTGCTCCCACTCAGCCACATGAGCACCGATGAGGTTGGTCATTGGCTGTTGGGCAATAAGGCCAAGCTCAGGTGGTGATGGATGGGGTCACGTTTTTGTACACCAAACCCTGTAAACAGCTTCTTTAATGACCTATTTAGTGCACTGGTACAGTGTCAAGATGAAGTTAAAAGCACTTAATAGTCTAAAACAGAGATAGCAAAAAAGATTTTGGAGCAGCTGATTAAAGTATCCACAGACCTGTTTTTGGTGGAAAACACCAGGATTACAAATTGGTCTAACATTTATCTCAAGCATATTTAATGACACAATAACCGACAAACTACCTGCTGTGATATGCTGACATGTGCAGGATCAGCCTCAATTTCTCAACCGACCTGAGTCACGTGTTGCACCTTAACACCTTGCTGGGATTTAAAGCGCATAAAAAATTAGTTTGCAAACAAGCAGAGCTGTCAAAAAGGATCATTTTAAGTAATGAATAAATGGTCTTTTTAAATGGTCGTGGATTAAATGGCAACATGAGAGACTGAGCCTCAACGACAACATCAGGATCACTATGGTTTAGATGGGTTCACATGTACAGCCGCAGATCACATGAAGATGTTGGGGCAAGAAGTTTGGGAAACACTAGTCTAAAACATAATTGTAGGTTTTAACAATCAGACTTTCTTTGGAAGTCTGGAAGTGAAACCAGGATCAGCTCCTGACGCCACATGACGTTACTGTAGCGGGACAGTCATCGCACTGGCCTCTCTTTCAGGGAAAAGCTACACATGAATCATCTTGAATCACAGCCGGTGATTATTTGGTCTGTTTGAGAAAGACATAAGGAAAACATGGCTCAAACGTCGATTTAATGAGCCATTAGCTTATAATGATGCAACCCAATTTTACTCAAGAGTCGTTATTGTCATGAGATGATGAAGAGAGTGTTTAATGCGCTTGTTTGTCTTTGCTTAAAACGCTTTTTGATTTTCACTGTCTGACATGATTTTTTTTTTTTTGAGCTCTTTCTCTCTTATTTTGTTACTTTAATCTTTCTTTAATTCATTTTCATGTATCAATTTGATGTTCTATTTTCTAGTCCTCCCATTTTGTCAACCACTCGCTGGTACTCGTCAGACTCAATCTCTCAACTAAATTGATCAAATATCCAACGCTCATTAGTCTCAGAACTGTTTTAAGTCTCTTTAGTTCTCTTCAATCTTCCTAAACTCAAGTGTGCTCTTCCAGCCTAACAACCAATTAACTCTTGAAGAACAATCCGCCCAACACAAAATATCAGTTTATGGAGCCACATCAAATCTAAATGGCTAATTTGCATAAAGGAAACCCATTCAAATGTAATATAAAAACAACACAAACTTACAGTAGCCACATCTTGTTCCTCCCTCAAACACAAATCCATTGGGTACAGGTCCATATCTGCGCAGGTCTGGGAGGTTCCAGTGGCCGATGATGACGGGGGGGACGTCCCGGGCCAGAGCCAGCAGGTTGTTACACAGATGANCTTTGAGAGCAAATAAGGGTCAAAGATATTTTGAGCTTGTGAAATTCAGATTTACAAAAACTGACTTTGAGATAAAACTTGAGTGTCAAGATAAAATTTGAGCTTGAATTATATAAAGAGTGAGGTTACACAAAAATATCAGACTCAAAGCAGAAAACTGAAATCTTAAAAGTGAAATACGATCACACAAATCAATATGAATTTTAGTCCTGTTTTTACACAATAAATGCACTTTTTAAAAAATTTACCTGTACTTTCTCTATCTTGACCAAAAAAAAAAAATCAGCTGTGTCTCTTGCTGCTGATGCACAAATTATCTTTAGTCTTTCTCAGTTTTCCTACAAACTGAAACTTTTTCTACACATTTACTTGCAGAAAAGTTTGGTCACAAGTTCTTAAAAAGTTAAGAGCAACTGCAAGTTTTAAAACTCTTTCTGAGACAAGGCCCAAGTTTCTGGATCCAAACACAAACCAGGCCTCGTGAGGGAAGTTTGAAAACATGCTTGATTGCACCTGATGTCACTTGAATCAGCGAAATGAACCCAGGTGTGTGTGTTTACCTGCTACAGGCGACGGCTTGCGAAGAACCAACCACCTACTTTTCCACTGAAAGCAAACACAAACAGACAAACTTTTTAAAGCACAGAGACCAAATTGAGCTGAAGAACCAAAATCTTGCTGCAAATTTGACTGAATCTAAACACCTTTTTTCCATCTCGCAGTCTCGCATGTCCCTCCACGACAACTGAATCCGTCATCTTCAGTCATGGTTCCTGACAGCTGCACAGTCGCTGCCTGAATGAGGGCTCGCTTTCAAAATAGCTGCCTCTCTGCTTGTGCGCCCCCCAGCAAGGCACATGGAAAAAGACCTGACCACTGTCTGTCTATCTGTCTGTCAGTCTGTGTGTGTGCGTGTCCAACCCACCATGCTACTGCTACTACTGCCACCTGGCCTGCCGCGCGCCACCTGCTGCTGCGAGCGCAACCATTGGACGACACCAAACACGTGACGCTCACGTTTAACTTGTGGTCCTGGACATTTAAAAAGCATCTTATTGAGTTGTAAAAAAAACTTTACTAATGTGGCAAAATGCAGCTCAGAAATTAATATATCGGAAGTGCTCCATCAGATAGTAGTTCTCTAGTTTTGCAGAAGTTTGAACTTAAAATCAAAGTTGTGAAAGAAGTGAAAGATATGTATGTTTGATCTGCAGCAAAGAGCAGATGAGATGGAAGCGAATGACGCTCTGACAGAAGTTGAAGTGTTGATTAAGCACTGAGCGAAGTTGATATTTATATGTTTGATCTGAAATAGTTCCAACACAGAAATTATGTTGCAAAATGCAGCTCATGATTGAAAACAGTATTAATGGTATAGTTTTAGTAGAAGTGGCCTATCAAATATGTATTCTGTTACCGCAGAAGTTTGACATATTCACATATTTGATTTGAAAAAGCTGAAATAGAGAAGTTGAGATAACTTGAAATGGAAGTGAATGAAGTTAAAGTGTCATTTAAGTACTAAGTGAAGATTCAGTTGACGTTCAACCACTGAAACAATAACTTGATGAATAACTTTTTATGTTACACTTATTAGTATATAATCTTAAGTGTATGAGAAGAATATGTTGCATGGTTGAAAAAAAATGTGTTATCTTAAAGTTTTACCATCAAGAATTAACTTTGATGCTTATCTTTTATAGTCAAAGGGAAATCTTAAAAGCAGTACAGATGAAATGAGAACTTCTGACCTCACATTAAAGAGCTTCACCCTCATGACAAGTGACAAAATCCATACAGTTGAAAGCTCTCGGAAAAGCTAAAAATTGCAACTTGAGTTGGGATTGTATTGTGAAGATATGTCAACTGTCCAAAGTCCGACTCAATAATTAAAGACAGTCAAAGCTTTATCAAGTCAGTAAAGGTTTATTCAGTCAAAAAATGTTTCACAGTTAAAAAATAGAACTTATAAATTTTCACGAGCATTACAATTAAAAACAGTTAGAATACAATACAATATCTCAGTACAATATCTCATATATTCAAGCTAATGTCCAGGTAATGTTCAATCACGAAGCCTTAGGTTTTTTGCGTCTGATCACTGAATTGATCCAGTCGATATAGTTCACCACTTTAGTGTAAACGCCAGGTTTTCCCGAGCGGCCGCAGCCCTCCCCCCAGCTGATGATCCCATACAGGAAGCTGACATCATTCCTCGCACAAGCCAGTGGGCCCCCTGAGTCGCCCTGGGGAAACACATAAATACAGCATACAGATACAGTCCACACATATAAACATACATGCACAGATCAAAGCGGAGCCACACAAACAGCTGAGTCACACACTTGAAACCTAATATATGAGGTAAATAAATAACTGTGACATTTCATTTAAGAGGAAGGAGCTTAAACGTTTCACACGGCAGGTTGAGTGGGTAGTCGAGCGCCACAGACATCTCTGCAGTTTTCAGACCCTCGCTAACTTCCCCCCGGCTCTTCACTCGGGGGAATCACTGCTGCCATCTTAAGTGCCACTCCATTACTCCGATACCGCGAGTCAACTTTCTGATATCGACCCTCCCAGAGCCGAGGGAGGAGGTCAGCGCCTGAGTAGGAGTCTAGGAGTCTATTTTGCCCAGAATACTTTATGATCAGTTGTAATTTGCAATACCCCAGAGCAATAAGAATTTAAAAATTAGGATCCGGTTGCACCAGCTCTTCCTCAGTTCAAACTCCTGTTACTCAGCTTTGTAAGTGGATATTTATGCATTACTAAATCAAAATGGGACCCAAGCTAAATCTAAACTGGGGAATTTAAAAATGCATAACATTCCACAAAACACAGTCTATATAATTATAAAAGAGTTTGCTAAATTTCTAAGAATTTAGGACTTTAGACAAACTTGAAGCCTTAATTTACAAAAATGTTGCATCCCAATCCTGAGCCATAATATTTCACAATCTCGATGTGTGCATAGAAAAATCTAAACAATATGAGGATGGAGAACAAATAAAGTTTGTAGTACAGAGCTGGTTGAATCAACAGTCCTAATTCACCAAGAAAGAGACCTCACATCTACGGCCAATACCAAATTACGAAAGTGTTTTTATTTGGTTTTTCATCACCAAACACTTGGCAGCCTGGGATTTAATAATCACCATCTTAAAAATGCTTTCCTACCTGGCAGGCGTCGACACAGCCGTTGAGCCCGGCGCAAAGCATATCAGCGGTGACATGGTTGCCATAAACTTCTGGCTTCCTACAAGAGTCATGAGCAATCAGTCTCACTCCAGCCTCCTGCAGAGTGGAGTAACCCTCTGCCTCTGTCAAACAAAGCACAAATAACTCGTTATATTACAGGAAATTGGAACCATGTGAAGATGAACACCAAAAAGAAAAATCTAGATGCCTATTATTGTTTGGATTTTTTCAGTTAGTTGTTGAGTTATACTGGAGACGAGTATGTGTTTTCACTTATGTTGCCTGATTAGACCTTCTATCAAAACGGCGTGGGCGTGTACTGATTGTGATTGATTGACATCTCCCTCAGTCTCTCGTGTTAGCTTTGCTGTCATCTGTCAGACAGGGACAATTTACACTGTCACCATTGTTATCAAGAGGCTTAATTAGCCAGAGTAATCAAAAACACTTGTGTGGGTGTGCTGGGCCTTAAAACGAATAATCAACAACTGCTTATAAATTCAACACAACTCACTAAATTCTAACTAAAAACAACTGCCTGGTATGAAAACTTATTTGTAAATTACAGACCCATAAAAAAATGCATTTCCACTAGTGTGCTTATATAAGATTAATAAGTTCATTAACATGGAATATAATTGAGATATAAACTGACTTTTGATGAAAATGCTGTTTAATAATTATGAGCTCAAAATGTTGTGCCAATAATGTTTGTGATGCTGCAGTGACTTCCTGTGTATGTTTACTTTTGATTAGACACTGCTGCAGAAATGTTCAGTCTTTACAAGCTAAGACATTTGTCAAGTGTTAATGGTACAACCCGAGTCACTAAATCATCAATTTAACGGCAGTATCTCAGAACCTTGGAAGAACCTGACACACAAACTTTGTGATGAATTTGCTAACGCTACTCTTCTAACACTTTTGATAAAGTGGGTCTAATGTGCAGACACACACTGGCTCTGACAGTAATGCATGAACAAGTAAATCATTTATTGGCGTCGCACTATCCATACCAAATAAGCTGTCTGTGATCTGTTCCAACATATGAATGTAGATAGCTGTTATCATGATGACACAGAAATTGCACAGCGCCGCCATGACTTCCTCATCACTCACTCTCATGCATGTGTCCCCAGCCGCTAATAGTACAGCAGTAGTCATCAGGGAACGTCATGCTTTTGTCTGGGAGACAGATGGGTCTGATGAACGGGGTTCTCCTCACACACCGCCCGTCTTGCTTCTTCAGTTTGATCAGAACTGGCGAACAGAAATGCAGTGTTATGAAACGGGCAAAAAGACAACAAAGATTGTAGCTCAAATGATGACACAAGTGGTAGACTTGGAGACTCCATAGGCCAATGAAGACTGCCACACCCAAGAGTTAGTGTGTGTGTGTGTGTGTGTGTGTGTGTGTAAGTGAGAATGTATTCGTGTGGGGGAGCACAGGGACACAGCTGCTCAGTGACGCACAGCTGTGCACGCAGACTGGGGCCTGAAGTGAGTTTGTGAGCTTCTGAATGGGGACAGGAGGTCTTCTAGTTTATGTGACTCACTGTTATGTGTGTGTGTAGGTATGTGTGTGTGTGTGTGTACGTGTGTGTGTGTGTGTGTGTGTGCATTAAATGATTACCAATGTCATGCAGTGTTGGGTTAAACACTGAAAACTGTTTTGGAAAGATGTACTCCTCCACTCCGAACGTCCTGGTGTTGGGACCGGTAATGTTGAAATTCTGCTGACCAAGCACCACACGAAGCTGAGACTTCAGGGGGCTGAGGAAAGACAGAAAGATACATTATTATCACCAAACAGTACTGCAAAGTATACAATTATACTATTCATCATACTGTCTGTCCGTCCACCATTTTAGTCCACAGGCGATTAACCTTTAACTACTGGCTGAACTTCCTGTGTATGATCTACAGGACGCCTTCCTTCTAGCACCAAAAATCTAAGATGTCCATGTTTGCACAAGAAATGTTAAAATCTAATGAGCAAATTTCCATTAAATTTCTCGGGGTTGTTTATTCTCCACAGAGGATGAACCCTTTCCATTCCAGACCTCATTTAAAGATCTCTTGGCTTTCCCTGAGGACAATCATTAACACTTTTGGCCCCTCCACCAACTCTAACAATTGTTAATTCGTCAGTATGTTGCTCATTATGTTCATCACTTTTGTGCTGGTGGGCGTGATGAACATTGTCGACTCTTGTTCTGCTTTAATTAGTTTAATCAAATCCCAGCTGATACTATAAACAGTCTGGCAGTAACAGTATGTTTAAAAGAAAGAAAGCCTTGCAGCTTTGCAGATGTATTCTTTTCAAACGGCAGTTTTCTGAAGAAATAATGGCCGTTGCATTGTTCAAATTCACTTCCACTCACTGTAAGAGAATTTAATGATTTAATGCTTTAGCTAAAGATCTCTGAACGTGAACAATGGCAGCAGATGCCTGTTTGTTGACATCAAAAGGGAAACGTAAACAGCATCTGTGCGTGAGACGTTTTTAGGTTTTCCTCGAACTGGATGCTTGTCTAAATATAGTGTGTTCATAAAGCTGTGATGCTGAGAGGTCAGAGTCTTTAAACCATGTGCCTTTTGAGTTGTGACCCCTTGTTCAGTTACAACAGTTAGAAAACAGTCAGAAGAACAATGAATGTTTTCTGAGGGATGATGTTCTTGTACATTGCTGACTCAAACTGAGCACTTCCAGCCTTTCACAGACAGAGTGAAAAGGCTCCCAAGGACAGAAAAAACAAACATTTTCTCACATTTTGTTAAAAAAAAAACAACACTGTGTACAATATGTTGAGTCAGAAGAGACACAAAACCCTTTGCCTGCATGACGTACTTGCGGAAGAAGCAGTGAGCTGCAGAGACGATCCAGCATGAGGAGACCAGGGTGCCGGCGCAGAAGTCTGACTGGCCGATGTAAATGGCTGCCATCCAGGGGTGAGTACCTGGCAGGGCCGAGTTTCCGCCCATTATCCGTGCCCTGGCGATCGATAATCGCTTCTTGTGCTTTTTCCCACATACAGGCATCTTGCCTGGGTTGGACGGTTTCAGTTTTTTAATGCCAGGCCGGACATTAAATGGTGTAATCCTTCGAGATGAAGCTGCATGAGGAAGTCAAAAGTATGTGATTATTTCCAACTTAGTGGCATAATTACCTCTAAAAGCTACAATTTTCTAACAAGAGCTAGAACTAAAACAAACTAAAACCTCTACAAATTATTGTAACAGCTAGAACACACTTCCTAAATACCTCTCCTGAATATTTTCGATTTTGCCGCTGGCTGATTCTCCCCTGCAAGAACAGAAGAAAGTTGTTCTAAAGGGTGATACTGTTGGGGCAAAAGAGCAACCTCATGCTTTAAATCATATGTCGAGGAAAGCTCAGCAGATGGGAGAAGCTTGTGGATACTGTGCATACATCTGGCATTATGACAGACGGCCCACTGTGCCAAATCCCCCGCTCACCACATAAACATTTGGCTCCACCTGACATGACATGTTGATTCAGGATGAGTCATGTCATTATTTCCCCTTATCTCATCTAGCCCACGTTAAAAAAAAAAAAAAAAAAAAGCCACTCTCCCACTGAATTCAATTTGCCTGAATTCAACTTGTGACTCAGCAGAGATTAGCTGTATTCTTCACATTTTCAGTTTTTCAGTCACAAGCACTGGATTGCTTATTAAAAGTGGAGGCATTTAAATGAGGTGTTGAGCCGCTGATGACAAATGTCGCTGACTGCGCCGTATAATCAAAGCCGGGAGGATGAAGATACTGAATGGCCTTGATTAATAGTCTTAACTTTTCATACATTATAATGATGTTCAAACAGAGGTCTCTAATAAGGACAGTTAAATGAATATGCCATCCTTGATAAGGCCCTTAAGACCAAGGCCAATAATTAATAGAAAGAACAGAGTTAATGGTGCAGAGGAGGCAAGGATTTATAAACAGTAGAAGCAAATGAGGAAGGCAGAATCAAGGTAGAAAATATGTCTACCATGCTAACAGATATATCACGAAATCACCATGTGGCAGAGCATCAATGTACATCAATGCAACGTTCTTTTACACCCTGTGCAAAAAGATGACAAAACTCCATTCCTGTGCCCTGTTTACTCACACACAGGCATCACACAGGAGGGGACGTCACAGTACTCCCAGGAGATGGCGTTGTCATTTAGCGTGTAGCACCACGGCATCTTGTCCCCATCTGGGTTTCTACACACACACAGAAACACAGCGGACAGTGTGTGTAGGTGTGGCACCGCTGTTTTGAAGTCCACACATGACTCAGAACAAAACAGTAGCTCAATGGTTCCTGGGGGCTCCATCACTTTTTAATGTGGAGGCTGAAAATCATTTCAGTTTTTCGCTTTCACTTTAGTATAATTTTAATAAGTAGGAATTGGGTTTAATTGATATGAACGCTGCAATATGCAACTTTTCTGGCACATGATCCAGAGCTTTCAAGATGCTTGTGTGTTTGTGTCTAAATCCCAACATTTACTTGAAGTGGGCTTTACTTTGATATTTGGGACATTTCGCAGCACATATAATTTGCTGTGGCCAGGCCATATGGCTGCGGGTAATCAGAGCAACAACAACTGAGGAAAGTCATAAGAAATGGAAGAAGAGAGAATGTGGAGGAGATAAGACCCGTTTTTTTCATACACAGGCTGGACTCCACATGTGCTTCTTTTAATGTTGGTGTGGCTTTATGGATGGTGGTTGCCTTCAGAGTAGGCATCGTCTGAGAACTCATCAACATGAGTGACAAGTGTTGGCACATGAAACTTGACAGATAAGGGGTAGGCTAGCTTTGCTAGCTCAGGGTAAAAAGTTGGATATTGCAGCTTTAAAAAAGAATTCATGGGAAAAGTATAAGGAAATCTGGCCTTGCAGATAAGCCAGTTGGTACTATGGCAACCACAGTATTAAAATAAGATCTAGTCATAATATGACTAAAAGTAGCTTTCAGTTCCATCTACAGCAGAAGCTAATCAGCAGGATGAATCAACACACACACACCTGCAGTAGGCGTGTTCCCCGAGGCCCCTAAGGGGCGAGGCAACCACCGTGCCCACGTGGAGCTCGTCATACAGCAGGTCTGAGTTCCATGGCAGACACCGGGCACCGGACACCGTGGTGCTCACCACCCCACGGTAACTGATGCCTCTGCTGTTATAGCACTCTGTCTCCGGCTCTGGACACACATGCACAACGCCCAGCAGAAACAGACAAAGCAAATACATGTCTCAGTCCTGCCTCGTTCTGCAGTACAACACGGGCATGTAAACAACACGAGTGCAATCAGACAATTTTGGATGCAGATGAGTATCGGTGTGATGACAGATCTCTTTCCTTCACACTGGAATCAGTCAGAACAAGTCTTTGAAAACCTCTCTGTATGCATTAATGGCAACAGTTAAAACAACTGAATACAAGTTTAGCAGCTCACTCATGTCTTCACCTGCCACCATTCATCAAACCATTATCACGCATACACTCGTGCATGAACACGCATGCACTGTATGAACATGCATACATGACACATACACAGGAGGGCAAAGAATATCTTGCTTTTGAATGTCTTGCATTTACTCACCAAGGCTACAGTACGGTCCAGTGTAGCTTCGTCTACAGTTACACACTTCTTTGCCGGTGGCTGTGATCAGTCGACACGTTCCATCGTTCTGACAAGGGTTTGAACGGCACGCTGGACACATGAAGGCAAAGCATCTTAATACCAGGCATGCTATACATTTCCACAATAACACCTACTTCATTTAAGGCTAATATCAGCCTCTTTTAGCTTTGTCTTTGATCTCTACCAACACCTGAGGCTAATTTCTGACTCTGTCATTGCCAAATGCTTCACTATGTTCACCAGCTAGTTGCTAGTTGTGTCTGCATCACAATCATTACAATGCTAACTGATCCTCTGCTCTAATGTACATACAGTATATATAGGATATACTACATATATAGTATATTTCACTGTGAGTAGATCTGTGACTTATAACAGAAGATATGGTGTCACATAGCAATGGTGTCACCTTGAGAAAATGCTGAATGAGCCAAAAGATAGAACTCCAAATGAAAATACAGTCTAATTTCATTTCAAACCAAAGTCAAAGGACATTGAGGTGCATATAGCTTAAAGAAAGGATGTTTTTCTTTGACTGCTGTAAAATAAGCCTCTACCATCATGACGGTTCAGGTTGAGGGAGCATGAAACCACCTCACTGCCTCTGTCTCCTTTGTGCCAGGGAATCTGTTAAATGCCCACGAACATCCCCCCATTGAGATGAAAGCACCTTACGGACCCACGGGGTGTGTCCTAAAACACCATTCCTGAGTCACAGTGAGTCATATAATCTGTCTTTTCTTCCATGGCAAGGTTACTCTTGTAACTATGGAGCTATGATCAAAGGAAAAAAGCATTTCTTTGAGCTGGGAGGAGACCTGCTCCTTTTTTTGTGGCTTGATAAGTGAGAAAAAGTTTGTGAAGTAAAAAAAAATCTAAAGAAGTCTCAGTACTTGGCAATGAAGTTAAATCTAATCTAATGTAATCTAAGTACAAGTGGATTAAAGAAACTTCACTTAACTGACAATCAGGAGTGCAGAGTGTTAACTTATTGTAAATACGTCCCCTTACTGGGTTTCACGCTCATCATGCCAACAAAAGCAGAGAACACAGAGCAAAAACACAGCTGAAGCAGAAAGCACATCTTACTTGTGTAGCGGACTCTTTCACACTTGATTTCCCCTGCCACACATGTGCACTGTTCCACATTACGAAGGTGAATCCGTCCCCAAGACTCTCCGGTGTCATAATAGCGCAGGTGTATGGTTTCATAGCACCTTTCTGAAAAGCCGGCACAACACATAAAAGGCAATAGGTTGAAATGTGAGAGGAGACTGAGAAGCTCAATGGAGCGTGCAGAGCAGGGTTTGATGGCTGCGCTGTGCAAGATGCATTCAAAGTAGATACTTTTGTGTGCGTGTGGGAGTTTTTTTGTTTTGTTGATGTTGGATTGTGAACAATTTAAATAACTTCTAAGGCAAAGTGGAACTGATTTGAAAAAACTCATAACAGACTTTTTTCCATTACCCTTACTTCTCTTAAACTAAAGTGGAACTTGGTTAAGAGAGGGAAGAAATAGAGCGTGAAATTTCATTTTGATTGTGGAAGCAGATGTTTCACAAAAAACATTTCAAATGAAAAGTAGACATCATTCATATATTGCAGTTTTTTAAATAACATATATCTTGTTGGCATTTTACATCATTTCTTAACATAATAATCTCAGTCAATGTCTATTTATCACCTTTTCCCAAGCTTTCAAACAGACTTTTCATCTGCAAAAGGAGTTGGTTTAGTTGATCTAAGTACTTATGGAACTTCAGACATGTGATAACAGTGGGTCACATACTGTTTTCTTCCAATGTTCATTCAAGTGAATTCAACCAACCACATTCCATTCACTGATGAAGACCATCAGATGTGGTTGAAAGCTCTGGGGTAAAGCCAGAAATTAAGTGTTCCGACTATTTTGTCAAACTGCAGTTCCACAGTTCAAGAACGAACTTTGAGGCTCATTTTTCATCATGTCTAAAAATAAAGTTAATGGAAGTGAAATCGAGCATAAACAAATGTGTCTTTAAACATGATTAACTTGACGATGGAGTTTGTAAGTTGGCGTGTTTTCAAGGAATCGCTTCCTGTCAGAGACTCTTGTTTCCTTCTGTGGCTGTCAGGTGATTGACAGTAAGCAGCTTGATGTGCACAGTGATATGAAAACACTGAAGCACAGTTCAACAATGATGGCAAAGAGAATCTGACACCACCAAAAGAAAAGGCCTGATATTAAATCTGATATTAACTTAGAACTTGGAACAAAGGTTGAATGGAGGATTCACGATACAAAACAGTGGTGTCATACTTGTCATTTATAATATAATAAGTCAACCTACTCTGCTCACAGAGTCTCCCACTGAAGCTCTCAGGACAGGAGCACTCAAACGAGCGTCTGTGTGGAGTCAACGTGCAGACGCCTCCATTCTGACATGGATTCACCTGGCATGGATTTGTGACTCTGCGTGACGTGTGGACGAATACTGAAACACAACAACCAGGAAAAACAAAGTTAGAGCAGTGTTTATGATGCTAAAATACTGTAATATCTGATGCACTTGTGTGTTTAGTAAACGAACCATCTGGCTGAGTTTTCTCTGGTGCACAGAAGCCAAACTGACGATCTCGGTCAAAATTATGCGTGAGGGAGCACCTACAACATTAGAGACAGAAATATAATACAGTCACCAGAAAATCACCTGGATTATACATAGAAGAAACACAACAATGAAGTTAAGGTTGAGCAGTATAATTTATGGTGCAACTATATCAATTTATCATTCATATTGGCGTATGTCAGTTGGTTAGTTCGCCGCTTTCATCTAACAACCATTTAACTGATTTAAATGGAATTTCATACAGACATTCATGATACTTCGACAATAAACCCTAATGATTTTGAATTCCCTGATCTGTCTTCTAGGGCCACCAGCAGGTTGACATTTCTAAGTTTGAGTGAACAGCTACTGAACAGATTGCCATGACGTCTCTCTGGTGACCCTGACTTTTCCTCTAGCGCCATCATCAGGTCAAAATTTCAATTTGCTCCTACTTTGGTTTGTGGGCAAATACCTGCAAAACTGAAATTGTGTACTAGAATTTGTATTTGGTGCTAATTAGCAAATGCTTGCATGCTATGTTACAAAAATGGTTAACATAGTAAACATTGCCTGTTGTACATCCAAATATTGCACATTGTCATAATAAGCATGTTAGCATGGCTTGACACTCTTAGTTTTGTTATATGACTGATTTTAGTCATATAAGACATTATTATCGGCTAATTTTATCCATTAACTCTCAATGTAGTTTTTTTTTATTTATTTAGTATACTTACATTGTGACATAATATTACTCATAACATACAGAGGATTTTACCCTCTCTGAAAATGGAAAATCCCTCGAAAGCTTAAGCAACCGAAACTAACTTTGTCAATCATCCACTACCTTAATCCCAGCAACATCAGCGTACTTCACCTCTCACTGAATCTGGAGCACATGACAAATCAATCTTGACGCTGAGCTCAGGAGCACGTCACAAAAACACGGTCATATTTCAGTAACGTTATGCGGAGGTGGACCAGAGATATTGGGTCATATATAATTGCATTCATGTTGCTCCAACTTGCTGGTACCCACCCTTCTTGTCTCAATTCAAAGGAATGACAAGAAAGCCCTTCAGCAAGTCTTTGTTTTTTTTCCAAAATCAAAATCCAATAAAAAGAAGATTTTGTTAGTGTGTGTCAATCTGAAGCAATAAAAATGATGGTTTAACTGTGACAGCTGTTTATTCACCCTCAAGATAAACTGTATGAGGTAGTAAATGTGCCATAAAATGCAACTAAAGACGCATTTTAAGAGGAATAATCTACTTTTCTAAACTTATGCTGGTTGTAATAACACCATATTATAATATTCTAAGAAATACAAATCATTACAAAGCCCACCAATGATTCGGCAATGAGCAATCTATCAAACCCAATTAGCTCATTACCTCATTAAAAATTTCATTATGTTTCGTGATGACACAGTTTTATGAATCCCCCATCACTGCGAGCTGTAATTATATGTGACTACACAACCCAATTACACAGTGCATCAGTGTCACACAGCAAATCCCTGCCATTATTGCAACTCACGATGGAAAATACCAGGTTCTTGTTTATTTTGAGATCATGCCATGAAGTCACCTGGGATGTAATACCTGCGGTCTGCTTGACAGTGACGTAGGAAAGCTCTGTGGTTTGTGAGTGAGTGAGCGTCTCAACAAAGCCAAATATGACGATGCAGCACTTCTATCTGTCACGTGTTGAGCTGTCTCTTTGTCAAAGCAGGTGTGTGGTAACATTGTGCTATTAGACACACATTAGTGATGTTTGTGTAACCAAAACAGTCGATTCAGACGGGCTGGCTAATGAGGACTCACCACGGTCTTGAAGATAGGAAGGTGATGCAGTGATGATGAATCCTTCCACCCTGACGAAATGGGAATTTACATTCTTTACCTGCCGTAGTAAGAACTGGCAACAGAGCAACAAAAACTTTGTTAGTAACTTGTGCTGAACACAGATCTCACAAAAAAGTGAAATCAGAAAATGCCTCAAAATTATTTGTGCAGTTCAACACACAAACACTTCTTTGACTTTGTCTGTGATCAGAGGACACAAAATCCTCAATCCTCTCCTCAGACAGCTAAATCATGTTCTTATGAGGCAGGTTACAAACTTTTACAAACACTATCTCTTATATGCGTCAGATTTATGTTGCACCAACAACTGTGGTAACTCCAGCTGTAAGTCTATCACAGCCACTGCCACTTCAATGAGCACCCCCTCCCTCCTTCTTCTCCCTCTAAATAAAACACAGGACAGAGGTAAAACATACCTTTCCGGCTCTCTCTGTATGGCTCTTTGGAGATGAGAGGTTCATATCCAGGGACTAATATGCGCTGAAAAGAGGGAAGAGAAGTTTTACTCACGCACAGTGGATCAAAAAAAGACGCACAGAGATGAGCAGGATGGTTAAAACTTACCGCCCGTGTGCTCAAAACACAAGGTAGAAAAAGCAACAGAATAAATCCCATCATGTCACTTCGTGGATCCTGTAAAGTTTGTGTTCAAATCCAAGAGCCTGTCACGTTATATCTGTCAGTTCCCGAGTCCTCAGTCTGCTTTTGGTCATAGGAAACGTGGGAAACCCTGCAAGTATTATCCTGTCCCTCACCATTTCAAGCTGTATTGAGTAAACCAGTTGCGTCATTAGGCTTGTCTATCTCAGAGACATCCTATATCCTGGTGTTCCCTCTGCACCTTTTCTTCGCACGCTTTGTGATTGCAAGATGGGAAACTTTCCGGGGGGCGGCGGCCGGGGTGGGGGTCGCTCCGGCCGGGAGAGGGTGCTGCAAGAGCCCCGCTGTGCAGCACCAATGACCGTGAAACACTAATATATGTGTTTAAGCTGTGATGTCTGGCTGTTGAACACTGATTTTGTTAATAAGTAATACATACGTTCGCAAAGTCTTGACTGTTATCATCAGTATTTTTTTGCTTTAAAGCTCAGTTAGCGAATGAGGCTATTAACGAGTTAGCATATTAAGCTAGGTATAAGAAATAAATTAGCAGACGTTAATGCTCTTGGCAGGTTATATCAACTGAGTCATTGATTATTACAGAAACATTAACACTAACACTAATTAGAGAACATGTGAAGATTACATTAAAGTAAAATAGTTAATAATTTCAACTCTGAAATCAATCTCATTAGCCTCTTTAGCATTACGTCAAATTAAGCTAGCTAGCGCACAACTATAGCTGTCTATATAAGTAGCTAAAAATCTATTTTTAAGCCCTAATTAAATGGTCATTCGGTATTAATATCTAGCTATATTCTCAAAATAACTTCACAATTAATTTCACAAGGAGTAAGTTTTTGTGCAACACTATTAAATCTGTAATAGTATCCTTAGCAGTTAGCTTAATGTAAGATAGGCTAATTAACTTAACTTAACGCTGAAGATGACAGGCAGGTAACAAAAGTCCTAATGGAGTTGCATTATGGGAAATGTAGGTTCCAGCAAATTTGACATCTCTGTTTTTGCTGCATCAGTTGTACCTCCAACTTTATTTAAGCGCAACACAAAATGAATGGAGAGTTCCTTTAAAAACTTCAATGAATTTCTTCGCCATTAGGTCTTAATGATATATGTGCTGGATCAAAAAGTGCAAGTTTAATGAGTGAAGGAAGATTTTCTGATTTCTTCATGCCAAAAAAGAAAACATTAACATTGTTTTACAAAGCAAATGTATGGAATCATGATCCATTTAAATTCTGGTTTTTAGTTCAGTTTTCATTCTATTTACAACTGACTAAAACATTTATTACATCAGGGTGGAAGTTTTGTGGTTGATTGTAGTAAACTGAGGCTGAAGTGTGAACCTTTCAAAATAAGAGTCCCATCACATATAGTGCCAAAGTGGCTGCTATGCAAACTGCCGGAGAAGCAGATGTTCACAGGTGGGTGAGTTATATCTCAAGTTTTTAAGATAAGAAGTTCAATTTGAAAGTTTCAATAATCGCAGCATCTTTGAAAAGAGGAAAGTATGAAAGTGAAGCCAGCCAACATTTATAGGCCTGGTGTGTTGTCAGCATTCCAGCAGTGACATGCTCTGTCAAGACAAACTCCCCGGTCCCATAATCTAGCCTCTAATTTTCACCATCTGTAATGATCCCTCTCCAGATGCTGAGCTAAAAATACAAAGAGAAGGCCGGATGACTAAACAGCACTTCCATGTTAGCGATGAATCCCCAGGTGATGGTTGTGTTTCCAAAGACGAAACTGTTCAACTAAGACAACTATGCGATTAATCATTGATAATTCTGAGTAACTTAGCAAACACATTTAGTTGGCACAAGTCAGGGCTGGGACTGAGGCTTACATAAGACTTCGGGTTATAAACTACTGCACAGGAGCATTTCAGGTATGTTTTTACAAGGTGGACTAGAGGTTAGGATTGGACCTGCTGTCAGAAAGACCAGAAGTGATAACATACAGGGAACAAATGAAAAGAGCATCAGTTTTGTTGGATTTCCAGCCATCAAAGCTTTTTAATCAGTCACCATGTGGACAACCTCAAAACCACAGAAGCAGGAAGTACAGGCAATAAAGGTACCGTCATGTATTATCTCTAAAACACAGGAAGAAGATGTAAACAGGAAAATAGTTAAATATCCAAGAAAATCATGATTTGCCTCCCTTTTGATCCTAAAAACAGAGTCCTGCCGAGCAGATGACCGAACACAAGTGGGTACCACTTTCTAATAGGCCAAGTGGTTTGACAGAAAATTCAAACTCAAGGTTCACTTACTGTTTTTTTTTTTTCAGAGCTTTCAACTGCATCTCAAAGATTTCCTCAGCAGAAGATTAGACAGAAGAACAGTTACAGAGCTTCCTCAGTGGAAAGTGGACACAGTGTTCTTTTTGTTTAATGTTTATAAGTTTGAATTAATTAATGGTTAATAATTAATCAAGCAATGTTTTAGGAAGCGGGAATTAACTATGAATAAGAAAAATATCTCTAAAATATCTGTCTTTTTCTGAAGCTTTCAACTGCATCTCATGGTCTTCAACATGGAAAGCTAGTGGGAAAAAAACAGTAAGTGGAAACTGGTTGAGATCTTTTTACAAAACTTAATAAAGCGTCTAAAAATTGTAATAAATAACAGTTAATCCCTTTTGCTAACTTTCCATCCAGCTCTTTACTTCATTTCAATGGCTTATGAGAAAGTAAAGCCTTATAATAAACCCATTATTACTTAAACATATACATAACTTAAAATGATCACGTATGCCTAGTTAGAAACTGGTACCCAAAGGTTAATGTCAGGCTTCTTCCATGGTTGTCCTCAGTCTAACATGGCTCATAATAAAATTTGCACTTCATTATTAAACTATACCATAACAAAAACATATCACTGTCCCAAAATTACAACCAGTACTAAAAATCAACAAGACGCCAGAATTCATAACAAATATACAATATCTATCACCATTATATTGATTTTCTTTTGGAGTGTGAAGTGACAGCTTTGTACATGCAGCCCATGGTTTGATTCATTCCCTTTCATAAGACAGTGCCTCAAGCTTTAAAAGTGCAGCAGTGGGGGTTCCCTTCAGACCACGGTGGCCTTGTAAAGGTCCGTGGTGCAGTCCTTGCCCTCTGGTGGGTTGCGGCCGTTCTGGGGCATCTGGGCGCTCCTCATCTTGCTCTGGCACTGCCGCAGCTCGGCCACGTAGCCCTGGAAGCTGAGGCTGAGCTCGGAGTCCTCTCCCTGGGACGTCTCCAGTGTTCCCTCCTCCAGATGAACGCCCTCCACGTCCATCACCTCCTGAACCGTCTGTGCGGCGTCGGCTCTGTCGGCGGCAGATTTGGTGTTGGAGTTCAGGTCAGTTCCTCCCTCTGTGCGTGGGGAGAAAAGAAAGAGATGAAGATTCAAGATCAGTTGATGCATTTGTCCACTTGAGAGCAGAAACACAACTTGATCCATTGTTTATATAAAAATATTCATAACTGTAGTTTTAAATGAGCAAATTAAATAATCTCCATTTAACATGTGGTTCAAAACAATCTTTTATTTGTCGAAACATAGATACAAAAACCCTCTATCCTAATTAGCTTTAGCTTCATTTCTGTGCATCTTGGCAAGATGCAAGAGGCCAGATGCTTGGTGTGATGAATTCAGAGGATCTAAAAACAGGAAACTTTGTCACCCATCGCGTGGGTGCACATGCATTTACATCGCTCCAATGGACACTTCAACTTAGTGGGTTTGTATAATCTGAGCATTGTATAGTTGTGTAATCTGGACAGCTGTTGTCAAGACACTCGATGACGTAACTGCTTCGGCTCAAACTTGCTGAACTCGCCTGCCAAATCCTCGGAAAGAACTGAATGAAATTGGACCAGGATGAAATATAAAAATTAATTGCCTCGTTCTCACGTGTGGAATATTTCAACATCACCACTAGAAATTCATTTAAAATTATTCACTGCTGCAATGAGCTCAACGGACGACCCTGAACACAAGCTAATAAAGATCAAAATCACATTTAAAGTGTCCTCAGGGGCCTCAAAACCAAAGTTTCCGGATTGCTGGTTAAAGTTATGATGGCTGATAAACTCTTCTCATGCGAACCCCGTGGCCCCACAGACTCTAAACACAGAGGCCAGAGTGACTCAAACACAGCACTTCAACACATAGACTCTTGTAAGTGCGCTGACTGTGATTCACTGCTCTTCAGCGCAGATGTAAACACAGCCTGTGAGCTCCAACAGCTGACCCGACACAGAGCACTCGGCGACACGACCACAGCACAACTCGAAGGTGAACACGAGACTCTTCAGCGACTGTCAAGATCTTGTCTAAAGCTCGAGGACGCAAAACCAACTTGTGCATTTAAGGCACGATATTGATTCAAATGAGTTATAACTGATGCTACATCCCCCCAAAAAAATCGCAGTCGCAGGGTTTTCCGCAGGATGTGATGCACTGAAGCTGGAATGCAGAGCAGCTAGATGCATGTTGATTAATAGTTTCTTAGAACTATCTGTACTTTCAAAGCCATAGAAGTATTCATCCATCCATCCTCTACTCCACCTGTTCAGGACACCTCAAGGGGTCACAAAATAGATCATAAGGGTCATGATTAGCAATTAAGGCAAAATCATCAGTTTCATCTCTTCAAGGTTGCAGTACTTATTCAAAAAAAAATTATGTGAAGGTGAAATTCACTTTGCTTTTGGCACTCATGACTGAAACAAATATTTAACCTTTGACAAGGGCTTGCAAGTTTGCTTCTTCATAAATGGTCACGAGTAGCACTGCAGCTTATTTTCATTACTGATTGATTTGCCAAAAATGTTTGTTATCAGTGATTTGTTCCATAAAATGTCAGAACCAGGAATAGTTCCCAGAGCCCAAGGTGACGCCTTCACATGTCTTATCTTTTCCAACAAACTGTCCCAATCACAGATATACTCATTTTTGCTTGACTTGATCGATTATCAGAAGATAAGCCAGAAGGGTTGGGAACCACAGCGGGTCAGGAGGCTGCAGCTTATCCCAGCATGCATTGGCCAAGAGGCAGGGAAACACACATGTCAGATTGGCGATCTGTCACAGGGCAATGCAGGATGTTGATAGAGAGTCGAACTGTAACTGTAACTGTAACCACCAGTTTTTGTACAAAAGCATAAAGCATGTTGATTGTTAAAATATGCCTGATTTTGCTTATTCGTATATCAAGTATCTCTAGTGCAATATTTTCATTTAAAATTTAATGGATTTTCTGTCCATCTTGCCTCATCAGCAAGTCATCATTCACCCATACAACTTTCTCATACACGTCTTCAGCATTCGAGCCTGCTGACTCCGCTCTGACGTGTAAAAAATGATGTCTTGACACGACCATTTAACACGGCCGTGCCTCCTGTGGCGAGTCTTGTCCACAGCCGTGGCAGCAGCCGGGAGCTGAGACGGAGCAGACAGACTGGAACGGACCCAGCTCCAGTCCTCGCTGAGGCTGACTGCCAGAGATCTGCATCGAGTCCTACTCTAAACGCCAGATGGATGATAAAGCTGGCCCGGGGTCAGCGGCTGCCAGCCATGAGAGCTGACACAGAGACCCGAGGAAGAAAGTGAAGCGGGCCTCGAGGCAAACTGAACCATATGGTCCCTCAGGTGTGCTGTTGAGTCATTACAGAGCACTTTTTGCAGATAGCCTGGTCATCAGTAAGATGTCCCATTTATTCCCAGGAATCCTTTAATCTTCTCCACATGGGCCAAACTTGACATCAGAATTAATCTGAGCAACTGACTTCTGATCAGAAGAAAACTCTCAATTTGCTGAATTCATCATTTCTACAATTTATTGCTTCTTTTCCAGTCTTCTTTAAGAGGAAAACAGCTTTATTGTTTTTTTTTTTTTTTTGACTTAACTAAAAACTCCTTGCATTGACTTCAAATCAGTCATATGAATGGTGTTACACTGTATGATGTCGCCCCCTAGTGGATGTCCTCACCCCTACCTACAGACCCAACGCCTGCCAGACAGGGAGAAGTGATTACAGCCATGATTAAGAGATGATTGTGGAAACACAGAGCAGGAGTTTTGGTCCTCTGGAGACAGACCAGAACCCCACTGCTTTAGATTTTAACAGTCTAATCAGGGGCTTGTTTACACCTGATAGGCCATGTAAATGCAGTTACCTTGCCTTAGAGCCAGTTTTAGATGCCAATGCTTGTCCGGGTACTTTGTTAATTGTGTAATTGAGAAATTGCACCCTCAATAAAATCACTGTGGTTTATGCAAGAATTTCAACATGTCCCCTAAATGCATTAACTAACTTGTATACTTTGCAATAAAGTTCCCCAATATTAGTATTTCTTTCATCCACACAAGCTCATGTGAGGAAGAGTAAACAGCTTCCTTCCTACAGTACTTCATTTCTGGTCATTATATCCTGTAAGTATAGAATCAAACTGAATTGAGGAGCATACTGAGCAGCAGGGGGCGTCATTTTAACAGTAATACACAGTGTGGAGGAGGACGTCTGCAATGAGTGAAATCAAGCAGACTGATAGTAAAAGAGGATAATTGTTAGTGAATCATCATTGACTTGTTTGGGCTGACAAACTCTGACTTATTCAGTGGGTGTCTGTCTCTAAAACACATTATTCAGACTGTGAGTGTGACCCTTAGCTCCAATTCAAATGTAAAAAACTTCATGAAGTCTCTAAAAAAGTGACACAGGCAGGTTAACTTGCCGCATTTCCATGTTTGCAGATTCCTGACAGATTCAGCGGGTATGTCGAATCGCAGCTACGCTTCTATTTCAGCAAGTGGGAGAAGGAGAGAGGCAGAGAGAGATGGATGCAAACCAGTAGTGACAGTTTCTATCTGTAGCTCAGTCAACTCGTGGATAAGGTTACCATGGTGCCCGGTGGTGGGAAGAATCAGGCTGATGCACTTAGCAACCAGAAAAGAGGAGCGAGCCTGTGGAGGAGCTTCGATTCCTCCCCGTCATCTTGTGTACATATCACCTTACATTAATGTCTGGCTATTAACACGAGGCAGGAATGGTCAGGGTCAACATGTTTGCTCTCCTTCCATAAAGTGTTTTGAAGTGCAAGACACTTGAAAACGTGTTGAGCGTGATTATCTTCTCTTTCTGTAGTTTTTTCAGAGATGGCTTCCTGGGATTTTCTTTGAAGCCAAAAATCAGAACACGTCTCTAATTGGACATCTGAACACAGAAAGCTTCAATTGATACATTTCTGACAACTCTGAAATGTCAAGTCTACTGTAGAAATAACACCATCACCATTATGAATCAATTCACCACTCGATTGTTCAAAATCAAACAATATGTACACAGTGAGAAAATGGAATTGATGACAAGTAAGGACAGGAAATAGAGAATGAAATCCACCTGCAGGAGGTGATAATGATCTTGAACTCCACACACAATGAACCACACGACGGCAAGCTATGAAAAGTTAACACAAGGCAGACTCAAATAGATCCACGATGCCACACCGCAGCTACACACAACAGAGCAGCGACCCCCATCAAGAAACAATGCACCAAGCAACGTTTATAACAAGACGGCACAAAGACGCCCGCACCGAGCAGAAAACACACAGCGAGCAGAGACACCCCTGAAACGAGCACACACAGAAAAGTACACAAAGGAGTGGGAGCTGATGAGAGGAGGAAGCCACAAGACAAAATGAGACGGAGCTGAGGGAGAGCGGGAGAAGGCATGCGGAGGCGGAGGAGGAGGAGGAGGAGGAGGAGAGGTGGTGGTGGTGCTGGTGGAGGCGGAGGGGAGAGAAAACTCAGCTCACAAACGTGTAAAAAGACAGACGAGAGTGATTTCCAATTCTAACATTTATTAGATCTACTCAATCACAGGTACACAGTTTATTGGCAGTGATTATCTACAACAGGCATCTAGAGAGGGAGTGAATGACCCAGATAAAGAATGACAGGCAATTCAACAATGTCGCCAGCACTAAGGAGCACTTGTCCTCCAATGACTAATTATTTTCGCCATTGCTACAGCAGGAGCTGACACCGTGTAATGACTCACTGTTTTTTTTTACGAGAGTTGTGTAAAGAAAAAAAAAGCTCATTGACATTGACACTGTTGAATTGCTCTTAACTAAAGGTGGTGGGATGGAGAGGAATACAGCATTTGTTTTGTAGTGACTGTTTAGCATTCGCAGATCCGACACTGTAAAACAATTTCATGGGTCTGGTTTTTTGCTACGATGTTTTCTCAATTGTACATAATGAACCCATAATGCCAGGAAACACAGCTGCTAATCTCATCACTTTCGATTGTTCAGTTGTTCTGAATTCTCTCCAGTACAACATTCACTGACTACAGTACTGTCAAATATTGATCATTGATCTGTATGCATTATGCATATATTAATATTCATAAGCTCTGCAATCAGTTACATCACCATTCTCATGCACCCAAACGACAAAATAAACTAAATAATTCACTGGAATAAACGAATCCCAGTCATACCCCAACAATTTGTGGTGTGGGAAGTGACATCCAAGTAAACATTACTCACTGAACAAAATATACACATCACTATTTACATTTACATGCTTTGCTAAGTTTGATAAAACAAATCAGTTTCAATGTTCGGCAAACTGAGAAGGAGTCAATATCAATTTGTCATTAAAGTGCATCAGAGTCAGTGTAGAGGGAGTTTAATCATGAAGGTGGTCGGGTTTAGACCACTGGGGAGAGAGCGCACACATGCACATACGACACACACGCAAACACACGGAGCACTGGTTTGTTACACTGTAGAAATACCTGAACTGGACTTTCCCTCTCCACCCGCGTCTTGAGACTGGGAGCAGGGTGTGGGCGGGGTGAAGTTGGCTTCAGGCAGGCTGCTCTCGAAGGACGGCATGGAGGACGGTGACGGGGGCAGCAGGGTGCTGTTAGGGCTGTTGATGTCGCCCTCCCCCACCAGGGTCAGGTCGGTGTGGGCGTCCTCCTCCACGGTGCGGAGGCTTGGCCGGGTGTCTAAGGGACGGGAGATGGGGGACAGGTGGGTGCCAAAAGTGGGGTGACGAGGAGGGGGCAACAGGCACCGCCTGGTCCCGGAGTGTCCGTTGGCACTGGAGCTGAGGGAGGAGTCCAGGCTCTCCGAGCGGAGGCTGGAGGTGAGGGCCCCCCGTGAGGAGATGCCGTTCTCCCGGGTCTGCTTCAGGGAGTCAGGGGTGGAGCAGGCCAGGTCCGGTGGAGTTAGGCGCAGGAAGTCAGGAAGCACCAGGTCTTCTTTGCTCAGGAGTCCGCGCTGGTCATTGGCTCGTGTGCTTTGCGCCCGGCTCAGCAGCTCAAAGAATTCTGCAAAACAGATCAAACAAGTTCCTTCACTTAAACTTTCCAAATAGGTGAGCACCTGGAAGAAAGGGATTAGTTGGGTTTAACATGCAGCATAGCAGCCTGACACCTGACAGAGAAAATAACCCTCCAGAGCTGCCAAAGATAG
Source organism: Centropyge bicolor (assembly GCA_037975185.1). Taxonomy (NCBI): domain Eukaryota; kingdom Metazoa; phylum Chordata; class Actinopteri; family Pomacanthidae; genus Centropyge; species Centropyge bicolor. The sequence goes on from JBBMOC010000079.1 coordinate 1,758,743, forward strand.
CAGTTAGTCCTGAGGCGAAGCGAAGCTAAGAAATCCACCAACAAGTCAAAAAAGAGAGAGAGAGAAAAAAGGAAAAGGGGGATTTACCTTCAGCTTCATCTATATTAATCTTTTTCTGTTTTCTCTTTTCCCCTGGGAGTGCAGAGTCTGGTCCACTTGCTCTCACAGAAAAGTCCTTTGGTGTTGACCTCTCATCTCCCTGCAGATGCAACAATAACAATGCACTCTGTTAGGGGATGGAGGGATGGAGGGATGGGGAATGGGGGGGAGGGGGGTCGTATGGGGAAGGCTAAGCATGAGCTGCCAAGCACCCTACTGAGCAGAGTGTCCAGATTTACTGAGGACCCGCATGTAAAGATGAGCCTGCTCCATCTGTTGGCTCTGTGTCTTTACTGACCTCGCTAGCATCCAGACCAAGTGCTATCTGTCTACATATGGTGCAATAACTCCAGCATGGAGAAATATGAGCAAGTGAGTCAGCAACAGGCAGTGTTAGGGCAGAGAACACCAAAAAAAAATCAGGAAATACACACCAATTTAAAGATTGTCAAAGCTAGTAAATGTTAATAAAGATTAATATGGGCCACTGTTTAATAATACCAAATGTTGCAGAAGCAGCACAGCAATAGAAAAGGACAAAAACACCACATCTGGACTTTTAGGCAGTGTGTCGTGTGAGATGAAGGTGTGGTGAGTACTTACTGTTGCAGAAAAACTCCTGGTTGGAGGGTGGCCTTTTAAGGAGGAAGACTTGGATTTGTCTGTCCGAAAGAGAGGTGTGCATGAAAAATTCATTAGGTTGAGAAACTGATGAGGAGACAGCGAGTCAAGAGTGGGGAGGTGAGGACACTTCAAGACATGTGCTACAAAACCTGAATATGCTAATAAATGGAATAACAGAGATGGACACGATTCACAATTGGCAGTGAAATTTATGGAAGCTGGTGGACGGAAACACAATTGTTTACAGATTCCAGTGGGGAAAAATGCAATTAACTTCTTTTTGGTAACTTTGTAATATTTAGTCCTATAATTTATGTTCGATTGTGTTACCTTTGCCTGAAGCTGGGTCAGCTCGCTCCAACACAACCCGCAGGCCATCCAGACTCGATATGGGAGCACCCAGGTCCAAAGGCTCGGTTTCTCCGCTCTAAAACACAACACAATTTCATGTTTGACACGTTGTGCTAAAGTCTTAATAGGTTACAATTCCTCTTAGAATATGGCTGATATTTGGGTTCACGGGCCTCTGCTTTAATTCATAAACCATCTTTCAGCTCTGGTCTACTGTATAATACAGTTATAATGCCTGGAAACCCACAGGACTAAAATAAATCATCTGGCAGGGGTTTAGGGGAGGAGTAAAGAGTCGGCATGTTTGAGGAGTGTCGTCATTCTTAATTATAGCCTTGGTGCTCCATCTTCGGAGGCCGGGCTGAGTCAGAGTGCTAACCACCGTGTAGAGATGGAAAAGGATGCGGTCGCTTCCCTCCCCTAACCATGATACTCCACCCTGTGGCACTGTCACACACTGCACATGCTGCTCTCAGGACACACAGGAGCTTCAAAAAGATTAAGGCATTGTAGCCACCAGGGACAACTTACTATTTTGGCCACAAGATCGCTGAGGTGGAGGCCATATTTGGCCACCACGGGACGCAGGACTTCAGTGACTGGTTTCGTAGGTTTGGCTTTCAACCCCACAGAGCGGTTAATGGGTACCAGGTCCAATCTAGGAGCAAAGAGCACAAGTGAATATTAGCACTGACACAAAAAATACAGGGAATTCACAGATCCAAGCAAACTTTGATTGATCATTCATACCTAAACAAGGTCCTCTTCTCCAGTCTCAAGTCTCGTGAGCTGAGGGTCATGCAGTCTTGGTCCAACACCAAAGGCTATGAGAAAAAAAAAGCATAAGGCTATACATTAGCAACACATAAAGATTATATAAGCCCCCAGCAACAAACCTAAACACTACATACTGTATCGTCTTTATACAGCCACTAAAAGACACATTCTCCACTGTAATCATCTGTAATCTTTTCAATTCACTGTGGTTGAATTCAGCCATCAAATGATTACTCACAAAATGAAGCATGTGTAAATGGTAAGTGTAGTTCTGCTATATTTACTAAGGTTTGATTTATAATAAACAGAAGCATGAGTCAGTTCATTCAAGAAGTGCTTGTAGCAGCGCTCCGCTTCCTGATGCATTAGTAGCAGATGTTCTCAGCATTTGTCAGTAATTTGTTGGCAGCGTCTGCCTCCCTCACCTTCTCCCCTCCCACCAGGAAGAGGTCGACAGCAGCGATGTTGACGCTGATGTTGTGACAGAGATCTTGGAGGACTTCCCGTATGGAGGCGCCGGGCCGGAGAGTGATAGAAGAGCAGGAACCGTTAGGAAGCATCACGCTGCAGTTTTTGGGGGAGCGCTCCCATACTCCAACTGAGTGGCGATTATCAGACTACGGACACATGATTGCAAAGAGATTGAATGACTTAATTTACCAAGAAGAATGCTGGATTATGGCTTTCATGTGTCAAGCATACAAGGATTAGGTTGCAACGAAAAATGAGTGGCTGACAAGTAAAAAATAAAAAAATAAACATCTCTAGCATATTGTGATGGCTTCACCAGACACTGGGCTCAGTGTTGCCATGGCAATCTGTCCAAAGGAATCTTACCTCAATCTTGCCCGCTGAGCAGGAAGTGGCCATCTCCAGACTGGTACCGGACGACAAGGAGCCCTGGGACTCCCTCCGCCCATTACTGCCCCAGTAGTCTGCACAAAACAGCAGAGGATGATGAATTCACACAGATAAGAGACATTTGCTTTCTACTCACATTACATTGCATGACAAGCTACAATGTTTCTGATTTAAGATGATATTTTATGTGACTTGCACCCTGTAAAATAAATATTAAGATATTATAACAGAATGTAATCATGGTTTTATTAACGTTGAACGGACGTCTCAGCTTGTTGGGAATTAGGTCATCAACATTATATACATACATTTTGATTTTTTTGCCGCCTTTAAAACACTGTTTTATGTGTTTTTTTTATATGTTTTATGAATAGTACTTTCTTCAGTGTGTTGAAAGTCAGAGTTGCAACTAGTATGTTTTTGCCAGTGTACCAGTACTCTGTGTGTGTGTAATACTTTTGATCACTGCGGGGCAGCTGTGTCTCTACATGCCTCCCCCGCGTGTAGCTCATGGCAACTCTGGAGCAGGCAGCGATTTGGTGTCTCGTTCAAGGACACATCAGCACTTTGGAAGTTTGTGCATTGCAAAAGTTTTAAACAGTTGGTATCTTGGTAACCAGGGGGCGACGGGTTTGTTAATTTCTCACCGAGGTTAATGTCTCCGATGTCCTTCTTCTTTGGGCCCTTCCCGAAGCTCCTGTTGCGAGACCACGAGAAGAAGATGCCGCGTTTCTTGTCAGCGCTCTCATCTCTGCTGTCTTCGTTCAGTGACCTCCCTGACTTCTGCTTTCTGGCCTCCTGTTGGTTGAGGAATAATAACGATGATGCTAACACTTTATATGCTGCGCTGATGAGCAATGCCAACAATATCATACTTCGATGAAAAGTCTTTCTGGTGCAGTCAAAAAGCAATTGCCGCACCTTTTTCGGAGTGGAAAGTGTAGAGCGGTCAGAGCTGGCGCTGTGTTTCGAAGGCGCAGGACTGCAGGGAATCTGATAGGGGTCTGGCAAAGGTCGGCCATCAACCTCAGCACGCATACACTCTTGGTAAAGGGAGGACTTGAGGAATCGTGAGTAACTGTCAAACTTCATCAGGTTGAAGATCTGAAGCCGTGGAGGAAAAAGAGTAAACAAGAGGAGAAGAGAGGGTTTAGTAAAAGTGATGGAGACGATACATAAAAAGGCGTGTCAGGTCAAAAATAAGGGAGTGAGGAAGAGAAAATGAAACGCAGACAGAAACAACAGAGAAGAAACTAGTGTTAACATATGCTTATAGCTTATGTTATGACAGGTGTCTTAACAGTTAACATTTTATCATGTGCAGGCTGAAAATATACAGCTCTCTGCCTCTCATGTCTATGTGTCTGTGTGTACAGTATGTGCTAGATTCTCTGTGGGTGTATGCCAGTTTGTGTTTATCTCTCTGGTAAAGGCTCAGAGCCCTTTCGTAAACAAACCCAGATGGCCACTAAAAAAACCCAATATGCTTGTGCAAAGTGACTAAAGGCTAGATGAGAGCAAAACCCCCTACTGCACACAGATCCCCTCCTTCTAATAATACTTTGAAATGTCTTGATCTTCAGTGTTGATACAAAACAACTGAATAATATAAATTAGAGAATGTCTAAATGGGCCCATTGTGGTTGGATGCTGTTGGTACCTGTAGCTGCTGCGTCTTGAACATGTCGGGCCGTGGGGAGGTGAGGACGTCATCGGCCAGCTGGGCTTGGCTGTCGATGTTGACCGGCATGGTGGCCTTGCTGGACAGGAAGCTGTTGTAGATCTCTCCAGCTCTCTGGGACAGCTGCAGGAAAAGAGGTTTGATGAGGCAAACTATATTTTTTTTATACAAAATTACATTGATACATGGGAGGAGAGAGAATTAAAAACTTTTTCTCCACAAACCTATGTTCAGTAATAATTTCTTTTTTCTTGTGAAATAGGGGTTAGTTACACTTTTAAATCACTAAAAAATAATGAATAAATAAAATAATCAGATTAAACAATTTTAGAAAGGAAAAATTACTTTAGTGCTTATTGGAACTATTAATAGAAGTCACATGCAGATGCAATTTTGTTCTATGAAGACATAAGCCAAAAAGGTTGGGAGCCGCTGCTACACAGACACATTTTATTCAGTGTACATGTTTTTCACAGTGGTATTTCCTTAGGGGGAAACAAAAGCTTTAACTTGAAGCAAAGCTGGAGACTCATTGAAACCTACAAAGACTGGACAAACAACGAATAAAGATCGTTTCCACCAAGTTAAAGAGATCCTTTACTCTGACAGTCAGGAAGGAGCATTAACCTTACGACTGAGTAAATACACAGACAACACAGTGAACATCCCACAAACCCTGTTGTTTGTATGTAGTGCAATTTGCATAGGAAAGGAGAGGGATAGAAATTACAGAGTTCGGTTGAGATCCTGGATGGAGCGGTGTGTAGGACTGTACAGTCTACAGGGACAAACTGGGGTCAAAGGTCTTTGTAAAAATGAAGCTAACTTCATGTAAAGCTGTTTATTTACCAGTATGTCTCCCTGAGGTGACTCACAAGTGATATCATAGGTTGCCCTTGTCAATCACAAAAACATGTTTGAAAAAATCTTTATGAGAATGACTGCCGGCGACTGGTTCTGAAGACCGAAGATTAGAATCTTTACATACCACAGGCTGTATGATTTCATCTTGTTTATTGACTTATCTCCCTCCCTTTAGGCAAAGATCTTCCAATTCACAGTGGATCACAGTATAAAAAAACACAATGCAAAAGCTCTGACTACATCTGCAGCTTCATACTGTGGACTTACCTGCTTTTTATCAGTTGCAGGGACATGACTGAAGTGTTCACAGGCCTGCCAGAACAAGATATTCTCCTCACTGAATTCCTTCTTGAGAAATTCCTGCGGAGACACACAGTATGAGATTTTCTATAGGATCTCAAACTGATGATCATTTTCCGGCGCTGGTGCTGCTGCTGTTGTTTTTGTTGTTGTTGTTGAGAGCAGTAGTGAGGAAAAGAAATTATTGGGTGTAATGTTGTGAACAGGACTGGTGTAAGTGTAGGCGCAGCGTAGGCGAGTGCTGCTCTGATCAGTGTTGAGGGAAGGTGAGGAGCGAGGTGGTTCTGGGACGCCAGAACTTAATGTTTGAGCCTTCTGAAGGTGTTGTGGGCAAAATTCAAAGACACATCTTTTATGTGGGAGGCATGGTAGCATAAATGAGAAGCCTGGATTCACTAAGGTTGGACACTGAGAACTGATTGTGAACTTGAACCTGTTTCAAATACGTTACAAACCTAGGATTTGTTAAGAAATATACTGAAAAAACTGATATAATGAAATGTAATGACTGCAAGCATTTTAATGCATTAAGGGAGGTGGTCTAAAATTTACTGCAGAATTGTATGTATAAGAATGAAACACTTTTGATGCCCCCATTTGCTGTAATAATGACCAATCATCCACTAATGGACAAGCACCAGGCAGACATAAAAACAAGTGTAAAACTATGGAGAATATATTCATCAAGATTTTGCTTCCAGCATATTTGGTTTACTTTCCTTCATGAATCTAAACCAGCATTCAATAAGAAACAATATCAACCCCCACTGCTTATTTTTACTCTTGAAACTAACAATGACACTTCTTGCTCACTTCACTTCACAGTACTTTTGGTAAAGTCCAGCTGGATTCAATCAATTTGAGAAACTTTTTTTTCTTACTGAGAAGTAGCGCACGCCCACTGGATCCTGGAGGAGACGCTCGAAGCAGGCGGCCCAGCTGGCCACGCGCTGCTCCGGGACCCCTCGATGGCTGCCTGCTCCTGGAAGACTGCCATTACTGTTCAGGCTGCTATGGCTGCAGCATCCTTGCAACTGGACTCCGCTATAGTCTGCAAGACGGGAAGAGCGAAATGTGAAGGTTAGAGGGTTCTAATGTTAAAGGGTAATTCCAGCCAGAGGGAATGTTATAGCCACTCTCTCGCTTGCACTCTCGACCTACTAAATTATTCCTGTGGATTTTAACATTTTTGTGTGTTTTCCTTCCTTCTGACATTTTTGAGAATGTAAACTGAGTGCTGTAATTTAATCCACAGAGGAGAACTATTCTTGACCCTCCTCTAAGAAACCATAAGTAAATTATATCTTGTTTTGGTACACATTTTCAAAAAGTAGACATGTCGATCATTTATGATGAAAAATACAAGCAGGTAACAGTAAACACCACATTTTTAACATTGGAAGAATATTAGATAGGGCTTTTAGTGCTAATTTGACTGTAGTACTACTTGTGCATCTAAAACTATCACTACAACATCTTTTCAACAAAAGGGAAAGATGAATCATTTGTCAGCAATCTAATAAAAGTCTTGATCCTGCTGGAGTTAAGTGAAGGAAGAACCTGCCATCTAGACACAATAGGGAGGCAAAATGTGCCCTATTACTGCACCAGGCATAGTTTAAAAAAACAGAAAATGGATTGGACTATAAGGTAAATGGCGAGGGATTTGAAAGACAAGGTAGTGGCTCTTTACTGTACCCTTTGTTACACCTGTCACTGCTGAATGTTACACAATAAGTGAATGTCAAGGTTCGACATGTTAGGAGGGAAGGATTGGAGCGGAGAGCAAACAGATCTGATTGCATCCGAGAAACAGCAGATGTCACTCAGTCGGTAGGAGAGCAGCAAAGAGGGGGCGGCAAGAAGAGGGAGCAGAATAAAAGGAGAAAGAAAGAGGGAGACATGGCTGATTAAAGGGACACAAAGAGGGAGAGTGGGTGAGGATCCAGGAACTAAAGTGGGGGCCTCGGCAGTACCTGCTATCATGGCAGCAGATGGCCACTTTAGAGCTGTGGGCCGACCGGGCAGGCAGCGCACAGTGAAAACAAAAAAACAAAAGGGTCACAGTGGGATTTGTTACGGATACATAGATGTTGTCATTCTGAGGAGAGTCAACTGGTTGGCATGGGCAACTGGTATTTACAGAGTCTACCTCTGGTGTTGGGAACAGAAATGTTAGCCAGATCAAGTACAGTGCTGCATTTCTTCACCATGCCAATACACCTGCAGAGAATCAGGGTTGATTTACAAATAGGTGTAGTTCAACAGAGGAGTTGTGAAATGAAAGCACTGTAAATAGTGCATGACATCACTAACAATCTTACAGTGAGGTCTTTCAGATTATGACCAAGGTGGCCTTTACATGGCCTTTTAAAATCTACACTGTATCCTACTATCTTAGCAAGTAGCACAACTGAATCAGTGGATGTGTCACTGAAATTGCATCGGCTTTATGTTAAATGTCACAACCTGAGATATTCCTTTAATAATACGACTAAATGATCGGTTTCCCCCGTGTCACTGAAAGTTGTCCAAGGTTTACTGACAAGCCACTTGTTTGGACTTGGTTTAATGTATTAGGACTGAGGCTCGGGGATCCGTGTTTACCACATTGTGTGCTGCTCAGTTAATGAGATGGCTTTAGAAAGCAAACAGCCGAGCATGTCTGATCCACATCCACAGTGAAAGGAGCGGAGCTGCACTCCCCACCGCAGCCTCGGTCAGCCTGTTAGCAAATGTTATTAAAACTGCTATGAAAGGGGAGACCAGACGGCACGCACGCTAGCCCCGACTGTAACCCAAAACACGCTCAACAAACATCCTTTGTTAATGAGGCATGCTGTCTACAGTGAATACATCATCCTCGCTAAGTCTTTTTATTAGAACATTTTATTGAGCAACTACAAAGTTCGGCACTGGGTGTAGAGCAGAAAAGAGAGAATAAAAATTGCAGACACTGAATAGACTAGACAGAGCGCTGCAGGCTGGACAAGATCACATGTTTGTCTGTGTTAGTAAAAAGGCATCATTAAAAAGGGCTGTGAAATAATGTTAATGAAATGATCTTGTTAAGATTTTTAAAGAATAGTGTTTTTAGGTTGTAATAAATGAATGGTACTCACCACCATCTGAGGAAGCAGCAGACTGAAAGAGAACAAAGAGAGACATGAGTGAGAGGCTGCCCTCATGACCTCCTGCGTTGGGACAAGAGACTGAAGACGGAGCTGAGAGCAGTGTTTCTTCAGGCATCCCACCAGCCGCTCTGAGGTGTGTGCCTTGGTGGTTTGGATGTGAAAATGTGTGTGTGCTACTGGGAAAGGGTTGGATCTTGAGTCCCAACACAAGACCATTAATTTGTAAGTGGGTGGACCCCTGGCCTCCACCACACACAGCTGTTCACACCTCCACACCAGGACCCACCCCTCATTTTACGTGATCCTCACAGCCCTGAATGTGCGCATTCCTGCTAACTGCAGCCACAAAGATCAGAGCTCATCAAGGCAGAGCTACTTGAGAGGCCATCACTGGCTGTAATGTTCCTCTTTTCATTTGCTAATTCAAGGACTGAGTGGCTTATGTCTGTGTAGATGTCCTCAAATAAAAGGCAAACAGCACAAGCACCCCCGGTGGGCATGGAAATTTCACGGTGACAACTTTCAATAATTGGGTGTAATTATTGCCAAGGGATAATGCTAAATAAAAAACACCACATGTGACTGATCTTATGACGGATCAACAAATATTTGCTTGGCAATACTTCAGTTTGAAATGACTGCCTCAGCATCGGGGGGTCTGTAAAACTGGTTAGCATAATTTTAGTTAGGCTAATAAAGAGAGATTATAAAGCCCAAACTGCGAGGCTGTTGTCGCAAAAATATATTTAAATGCATGGGAGGATATGAAGGCGCATCTTCGGGCTTGGTCCAAGAACACTCGAAAAATCGGTGCGTTGGAGGATTCATCTGAAAAGGGGAGACTATTTCCAGAAGACTGTTTTCCGAGCTGCCACATCAAAGTGTGAATATTCAAGGCTGATAATACGTTGAAACAAGGCTCTCATTGCCAGGCTGGTGCCTTGGTGTGAGCAGTACACACAGTTTGTTCATTTGTAGAATTGCATAATACTCGACTGTAGAGACACTATTACAGGACAATGACAATTAACAAAATGATGCACATGGATCAGGTTATTTTGACAGGGAAACATAAGGACATGGTTTTATTTCCTGTCTGATTTTATTCGTAGCATCATTTATAAATTGGCTGTGAGTTGTGATTCAATTATTAGTTTTCTGCTTGATCGATCAAAAAAAGAACAAGCCCAGACATATTGTGCACCGGCCCATTCTTTTTATTTTCTGTTGATGCTCCTGGTCGTCTGAAGCCAGGGGAAGTAACAGCGGTCATATGCTCTGTTGTGACGCTTTGTTCCATTTTGGGAGTGACCACATGTAAAAGCTCTATCAGACGCAGACCGCGAAACCACTAATTGTCTGTCACAGCCTCTTTACAACTCTGCTGCTGCTGAGTTCGACCTCATATATTCAACACCCAAAAGCCAGCCCCTCTGTGGTGGTTAGCATGTGTACAGTAATCATGGGTGGGTAGGATGAGGACCAACATGAAGCCGAAACACAAGAGAGAGAAAAGAGAAAACACCCACTCCATCTGTCTGTCCTTTTGGGTCTAAAAGCAGCTAAACCTCAAACCTTAAATATATACAGTGTTGTGACTGTGGTTCACTTTAAAGGACAAGACAGACATCACACAATGTGACGTCAATTTCGGGTTTGAACAAACAAAAGGTCTCCAGATTGAAACTCTGAAATAGTAACTTGTTGTCTTCACTACTATCCATACTATGGGAGTCAATAGTACTTTTTAAACCTATATATGGAGAGGTGTTACTTCTCAGGTGACACATATGATAGGCATCCACTTCTTGTAAGAGCACAACTTCCACTTATTCACAGGCGTGATAAGAGTGGGAGTATTACAATAAATACTCTTTCTTGACACAGACAGAAGATTTAATATGTCATCGTTCAAACCACATTCGTGTCAGAAGAGAATTATGTCGATGACAAGTATGTCATGGGTTGCTTAAGAAGGCTGAAGCCTCTAAATGAATGGAAATGTTGCATAATGCCCAAACTAGTCCGACCAACTGTGACACGTTATTTACTAAATGTAATTCAAAATCTACTCACATTCTAAAATGGGGCAGTTCAGGATTATTTTCAATGTCAATTCATTTGCTTTGTTGTTTTTATCAATAGAATGTTTTCTCTATAAAATGATAGAAAATTGTGAAAAATGTCTGATCAAGAAGACCTGTTCAAAAGGTTTGTTTTGTTTTGTCCAATCAACAGTTCAAACTCCTCATATTTAAGAATGTGCAACAACAAGTTTGGCTTCCTTCACCTGTTATCAATATTATTGTTGGTTGATGATCTGTCAATCAGTCATTTTAGTACTTTTCTTAAACAAACTCACATAATGATCATGCATCACACATAAAAGTTGACCAGGTAGAGTAAATATAAAGAGGATTGTGTGTGTATGTTTTTATGTATGAGGCTGCAGGGGTCAGACCACACACACCACTGTGTGTTTCTCAACTCGTTATTGCTTCCTTGCCCGAAGTGATGACCCAGGCATGCCATCACCTCTTGTCCACACACTCCCTTCCTCTGTTGACACCTACAGTGACGAGCTGGTCCACCATGGGTGGCTCTGCAGTACTACTGGCCCTCTTTGATCCTTTTCATGTACAGCTGAATTGCAGAGATCCCATTTCCCAGCTGGAACCCCTCTGAAAGCTAGGTTGTTATCAACCAAATGGACAAAATCACAATTCAAGTCACAGCAAGTACCCTGGCTCCAAACGGAGAGCAGGATTTGGCTCTCCAGCTGGAAAACGCTCCTCCAGCTTTACTGTGGTACAGCCCCCACGCCGTACAGTCTGGCATCCCGAGACACCACATGCTGAAGGAACGTACACCAAGACAGATTCATGTGTATGAACTAAAGTGAACCATCACCGTGACAAAAACACACTTTCATCAGTGTGAGATCAGTAGAAGGACAAACTGCATTCACACAAATGCTAATGTCACCCATTAACACCTCTCACAGAGTGTATTTCACATCTTTGAAAAGTGACTTTTTTTCATCTTTTGGGCTTGTTAAGGCATGTTCCTTCCTTCAAAAACTGGGTTGAGATGTACCCTGTTCAACACTTTACCGCAGTCAGATAAAAGAGCGTCTCCTAAACTTTTACATACAGCTGATTCTAGCACCCTGCAAACAAACAACCACGAGTCCCTGCCGCTTCAAACAGCTGTTCTGAATGGAAGAGAGAGACGAGCAACAAAGAGGCAGATTAATGAGAAAAACAGCTGACTGAACAAAAGGAGTCTCCCCGCTTCGCTCAGAGGAGGAAGACGAGGCTCGCTCGGCAAACCACAGTTTACTTACAGTGTTGAAGTTCCAGGTCCTCTTGAAGGAAAGTCTCTTTTTGAGACTCATTGTTCCCTAGTCTGCTCCACCAGCAGCACACAGACAGATTATGTGTGTATGTGTGTGTGCGTGTGCGAACGCATACCTGAACATTCCCCACCCAAAACTCTGCAAACCATGTCTGTACAAGTCGGAGAGAGGGAAGGAGAGGGAGGGAGAAATTTGACAAGGTACTGGACAGAAAGAGAGGAGGAGGAAGGAGGGGTGGTGAGAAGGAGGAAAGAAAGATTTCTTTACTCCGCAGCTGTTGCCATGACAACCCGCCCGACAATACATACAGCCTCTGCCACAGTGGCATGAAGGAATCAGATGAATTAACCCCCCTTTATTTCCCTCACAAAAAACCCCACTCACATTCGCCATGTCAGAACCACATTGGCCTTTCCCCCCGTCTTTTGTTTCCAGTTGGGGCACTCTCGCTTTACTTGAAAGAGGCAAGAAATATCCAGTCACATTAAATCGAAACCAGATGAAATTTGTTTAATCAAAATAAAAGTTTGGTAGCCCACGAGTTGAACTCTTAGCTTCATTATCCGCTGTCACAGAGCACCGCTCTTACGCCCCCAACGGTAATAATTCTATCAAGTGGTCTTTTCTGCTAGCAATTTTGCTCATGTACCAGAAAAAGAAAATTGTTTTTTATTCTGGCATCACTCCTCGTCTCCGCTGCACCACTGCGCCTCCACATTTCTGGCAAATCTCTACAATCAGCGACTGTTTTTGGACCAACTATTATTCTTAAAGCACGAGTGGTTCTCTCTGAGGTTTTCCCGTGGCAAATGAGCTAGCATTCTTTGGACTTAATTTTGCCGTAAATAATGGATGAGATACAGTGTTTATTAACAGCCTGGTTTTCATGGTAGATTTCCCCTGTTTAATTAGATTTGTACATGGTCTATCACATTGGAAATTGGATGTTTGTCACATGTGTATGGCTGTGTTGATGGATTGGAGGAGGGGAATGACAGATGACATCTCAACCCCCTCAGGAGGGGTGTGTGTTCATGTATGTAAACACGTGAAAGAGAGACGACACATGGGTACGAAAGGACAGAAAAGGCCTCGGTATGATTCAAACACACTAGGTTGTACAATGTGACCAGTGACAATGAATTGTACAAATGCAGCTAAATAACGACGCTCACTTCTGGACACATGGTTAAAAAACGGTTCAGAGAGAAGTTCAAATTTGAAATACCTTTCACACCTGGCTTATTACCGTGTAAAATGACTGTCAAATGGTGGATTTCAGATAGTTACAAAAATTATCAGACACTTTCAAGCTTCCTAAAATCAAACACTCTTTGATGATGTTCAGACCAAAGAAGCCTCAGGTAGAAAAAAAAAAATGTTGGTGGCAACCATAGACTGTTGCCTACACAATAAATGAGATCCAGAAAGTCCAGTTTTCACAACAGATCTGTGAGTTTATCACAGAAAGCTTATCAGATGGTGAAACGCTGCAACTGAATTTTGGTTGTATTAAGATAAGATAAGATAAACCTTTATTCTTCCCACAGTGGGAAAATTCATAATTATGTATTATTATGAGGAAGGATTGACCAACTCTGGAAAGACAATCCTTTTATCTTTTATTGGGCTAATCTACCTGGTGATCTCATTACAGAGTAATCGATCAGGAATGAGCACTTGCATGCTTTTGACTGTATGACACAGCGTCATCAAAAGTCTGATGCGTCATGATTTTCTGTCTGTTTGATATTCATCAGTCGTATGATATCCTGTACTGTGCTATGCAGATGATTACACAGTGTATACTTTACGCTATAATGCAGAATTGCAAGACAAAAGACCAAAATGTGCATGCCGATAAAATTAGCAATGTAGTTATTAGAAGCTATTCATGGTGCTGAGTCATCCATAACTGTGGTCCCAAAATCAAAGGGCACAGAACAGTCTACCTGTGCCCTTCAGGTTTAATTTTGCCCTTTGACCTCCCTGAGGCAGCGTTCACTGCAGCCAGGTGAGCACATCTATAAGCACATAACAACAGCAAAGCATGTTGGAACTTCACAAACCAAAATGCCTCCAGGAAACACATTTTTTCCCTGTCTTGCTTTAGTGCTGCTAACTGAGGAAACTGCTGCCACAAAGTAAACAGTTTTTATGTAAGTTCCGAGCTGCCACTTGATTTAATCAATTTGGGAAACATTTCGAGACAGGCTTTACAGTGACAATGAGAGCCGCTTGTCACAAGACCTCACTAATTGCATGTCAAGTTCTCCACCAGGCAATCTTGACCGCGGACGGAAAATAATCTAGGCCTGCTATCTGCGGCAGACGACAAACCATTCCCTGAAAATAACATCAAGAGAGAGCCTCGCATGGAGGCAACTTCCTTTTGAGGGAGAAAGGGCGAGGGTGCGGTGACTGATAAGATGGAAGAGACATTTCTTTCCCAACCAAGCAAGGAGAGTGGGGGAGAGACAGGGAGACAGACTGATTTAGGGACTTATGAAACTCCTCTGACAATATCTAAGTGAAGATAGTGTAGACAGTGTTTGATTTCAAGCGGCTAAGCAGTGGGATTCAGTGTTTTTACTGTGGGAAATCTTGTTTGTCACAGCAAATCTGCCAGACACTCTATCACATTAGCAAGGATCTGATGAGGTCAGCATGCTTCTGTGATGCTAGGGGGGCAGGAAAGGTAAACAACATGAACACAATTAGCGTCCCCTTAGATTTCCTATCTGCATTTTGTCTATAGATCCAGGGCTGTGGAACAAATATAGCACATGTTAATATCTGACTTACAGTAATGCTCTGTGGAGAAATCCTATTGTTACTAGAGCCTCAGGAATTATGTCAGTGCTCTAATTTCTCCTCAATTATGATCTAATTGAGTTTCACATGTTCTTAGTCTTACATCATTATGATTTCAATTTTGACTGAAAATAGCGAAAGCAGAAGGCAAGTGATTTGGGAAAAAAAAAATCATCAACATAACACAGGTCTGGGTTTCATATTCAGACTAAACATTATGATGTTTTATTAACTTGGCAGTTCTACATGTCTGGCTTTACAGTAGCATAATTGTTATTGCAACACAAAAACATAAAACAAAGGTTTGTTTAATGGCAAAGCCCAAACTTCAGATTTAGAACAAGCATTTCACCAACCTATGCCTCAGTCAAGGGATTTATGTTCTCCAAATTTTAGCTAAATCTGCAAGCACACAGACAGAGATACAGGGGTGCAAAGAAACATCCTTCAAATCTGTCGAGGAAGCTCATTATCTCACCCAACAGGCAGAGGTATTCAGCTGTTTACAAGAAAAGCTTAAGCTCAGATTTACATAAAAAATGCTAGATATTTTCCACAGTGTACAAATTCAGGTATAAAATCTTGTCAGGTTGCCCAAGCAAACAGATGAGACCACATTCCAGGACATTAATGCCGACAATTTGGTCGCGATTCAATCATGTTGATCTCTGAAGAGTTTAATCTAAAAATGAATAAAGGGATTTTTAATTAAGCAAGTAAAGACCTTCAATCAAACACTACAATGATGCTGCAGGGATACGTGTCTGGCCCTCGGCAGTGAGCCATGACAGACTTGTGCTGAGGTGTAATCCCCTCAACTAACAAATGGGCTGTTTTCTATGTCTTTAAAGACACGAATGATTTGCATGCAAACAGAGCCCATCGTCACAATGCGTTTCATCTCTTAATCCCCCTGATCGGCAGTAATCTACTGCCTGTTCCCTAACTCCAGCCGGTTAGCCACAGCAGATGGGTATGGCTCTGCTCCTTTCAGGATTAAAGTGGCATTACTATGATTTGCTCAGTGCTGCCGGTGTGAGTGCGTGTTAGCCACTTGTTGCTGATGAAAAGGCTGACAAGGAGAAACAGCATTCCTCTGACTAGAGATGTTTACCTTTATCCCTTCGCTGCCCTACTTCTCACAGGGTCAGGAACGTGGCGCCTTAGTCAGTATAAGAATTAGTCTTTCTCCACTAAAAACAACAATGTAAATTGTGATCTTAACATTAACTCTGCCTGAACCTGCACAGCTTTTGGCATCTGACTCACCACCTGCAACTTAAATGTGATGTCTGAAAGCATGCATGACAACATGACGTGAGAACCCTTTGTTTTGTTGAAGTAACAAAAAAGAATCTTGGCATGTCACAGGTGGGCAGGTTGGAGGAAATGCTGCATACAAAACAAACAAAGTACATTTGATTTACAAGGCACAGCTGAACCCCACAAAAATAGATTAACTTCAGAGAGGGAAACTAGAACCAGTGACCACGACCCCTCCCATCTCAATTTATTATCATAGAGAAAGGGCTGCGCTCACATGAGCCTGGAGGGCTTGAGGTGGGTAAACCACATAAGATGCCACCACACCCTGTTACTGCTCTCTTTCTCTTCCATAAAAAACACCAGAAATGGACTTTCCAACCTGAAACCTGACACCTATAATTAGCCCTGTGACTCCCCCCTTGGTTTTCCATCAAACTAACTTACACGAGAGCTTAGTGTACAGTGGTTAGAAAAGTCTGGGTGCTTGGGTACATTTGCTATGTGATGAAAAGGTCATGATATGAATGAATATCCGCATCCTGGAAGTAGAAGGCTATATGTTGTCAATGACAAGGAACCGGGATAATTGTTGACTTCCTGTGTAAGTCCTATTGACCTTACATCCCGCTGTTTAATCCTTTCGGTCATGCTTGGAACCTGAGCTGGTCGAGTGAGACTGGGAAAGAAGGGAAGGCAAGTTTGGCTTATGTTTATCCCTCCAGGATAAAGGCTATAGGATGGCTTTTGTCTCTATGGGTATTTGGCAAGACGACAAGTTCGTGACAATGCTCACAATGGCAAAAAATGCAGAATCACATTCGTATGGCCTTTTGCCAAAACACAACATACAGGATATCTGTAACCTTCCCTAGAGACACTTATTTGTCTCCGTCACTGACTGCGACAGATTGTATATTTCATGATATAACATCTAGTACTATATAATTTGCATTTTAGGGCAACCTTTTAATTTAGTGCGTTAAGAAAAACCATGACACACGGTGAAGGTCGAGGCATAAACAATATGCAGCACTTTTCTCAACCTAAATCTATGAGGTCATGCAATAACTAGGCTATATAAACAGATATATCCTATTTCTTTATGTTGACCACAGCATGAAGACGTTATAGAAATAGTCCATGAGGGAAAATTATTTTTCAGACTACCACAGTAGAGCGCTAAGCCAATATCAAAGGGAGAGTAACTTGGCTGCCCCAAAAATCCATGTTTATGACTTCCACAGTGCAAAGTAGACAAGACCTTGGCCTGGTTCCGCAGCATCTTGCGCCAACACCAGGTCAAATAGATACCAGCTACATTCACTTTCCAAACCTTCCTGCAATCCCTCTCCAGTTCAAACAAGACAAGCTTGTCTTGCTCAATGTCTCAAAGGGGTGAAGCAAACACTCTCCAGCGCCGTCTGTGCTACAGGTGTGAGGTAAAGATTTGAACAAGACGAGCAGTCCACTGTATCCCAGACATGTCTAAACTGTTACAGGAAGGTGATAAAAGACTTTGGCAGTTCTATAGCCGTTCCTTGTTGAGCAACCTCCACACCCTTGGCAGTAGATTCTCTTTCAGTGAAGCAGAGAAATTTAATAATAGTACCACTGAGGAAGGTAAACAGTGTGTAGGGAGTGAATCACCTCCAGAGGCTGTGTATCACATTCATAGACGACCTGGTTCAGACCAGGTTAATCGACAGGGGATGATGAAGAGCTGTGTGGTTAACTGAAAAAATATATCATGACCCTGAATGTCGATACATGATGTCATATCGTTGTGTGACAGCGGCCAAGAACGGAGCTGCAGTGAATCTCTGTCCAGAGATGGCGAGGCAGCGGGTATTTTCCGTGGTTACAGTTTGGCCAAACAGCAAGCTCAGCAACCACAACCACATCTGGTCATCTGGTTATTGGCTGTTGCATATTCATACACCGAGCAGCTGGACAGTCCAATAACTTCCACTTGAGTTTTGTTGTGTTACTGTACCGTTTTTCCAGTCGATGGGTACGGAGAGTGCGGCCTATGTAATTGTAATGAAACCTCTTGTGGTAGAACAGAGGAAGAAGAGGAATCATAGTGGAGACATTTAGAAAATGTCAGGCTGTTTAGTCTTTGCATCCTATAATGCTTGCCTAAGGACACATTTTGTGAGCGCAACTGTCCACCCACACTCCAGAGCTGGCCATGTGATGTCAGTGAGATAAAAGTGCGTCGTGTTCCCCTCCCTCTGCTGCTAATCCCCAGGAACACACTATTCCTGCTCATCATCTCAAGTCATAATACCCACATCAAAAAAATAAAGGGAGCATTTTATTTAATGAAGTATGGCATCGAATTTTAGCAGCTAGAATAATATTAATAATAATCACAACTCAACTTGTACGTACATATATGTTGGTTTATCTAAGACATTCTGTGTGAGTTGTATGAGATCCTGCAGTAGCAATGCAGCACCAACAACACCAAAAAAAGATGTATTTTAGCAAAGCTTGTGTGAGATAAGTGAATGAGAAGGCTGGTGAATCAGAGTGGGGACGTGCCTGCACAAAGCCAAGAGGCAAGGCAAAACCACTGGCAACTATTTGAGGTTCAAACTAAACTGCGGCTGTTATGCGATTGCCTAAAAAACACAATGCCGCTGAACATTTTACTCTATCCGACAACAACCTCTGATCTCTGTTTCCCTCACACCATCTAACTTCTCCCAGTGCCACCAACTGATTTTGAAAAGGGTCGCTTCTCAGGACGATGCTGTGCAACAGACTTCATTCAAAAAGCCCATGAGCAACACTTGATGTGCAGTCTACAAGAATAATCTTTGGTCACTTCACAAGACCCTTTTAGTATAAGGTCTAATTTAAAGTCAGCGTGCATCCTGATATAGATACTAGACCACATTTTGCTGTATACAGCGGTGCAGTGTGTGTCATACTGCACATGAGAGTTCAGCTGGCACTGGTCAAAACATTCCTCTGACAGACCACACAAGCTAACCACTGTATGCCGCTCAAAAGCTACAACAGGAGCTACAAAGAGCCCAAAGAAGGAAAAGTAACGGTGGAGATGGTGTGTGTGAAAGATGAAGGTGGCATCACCCAACAGGATAGAAGTGCAAGACAGACAAAATCGTGAAGAGTCCAGAATTTCAAAGACTTACAGAGTTGAGAGTTAAAGTTTGCTCCATGTATGGCACCGTGTGTGCGTGCGTTCGGCTTGTCTTCAGCGCTGCTCCACACGCCTGGTGTGCGTAAACGAGTCCATCCGCTGGAGCTCTGCGGTGCGTGTGCGAGTCTGTGTTTGCAGTGCGGAGAGACAGAGCTCAACGGGGGAGGAGAGAGCGCACAGGAGAGCCGAAAATCCTGACAGCTACTGGGAGTTCAAAAGCTCCCTCTCTCTTCCTCTGCTGCCGGTTCCTCTCTCTCTCTCTCTCTCCCTCCCTCCCTCTTTCTCTCTCTCTCACTTTGCTGTAAATTCCTCCTCTTTCCCTGTCTGTTCACCTCCCTCCCTGTCTCTGTGTCTTCATGCCTTCTCTTGGTTTTTGCTACGCCCACAGGATAGATCTATTACCCGCAGGCGTGCAAACAAGAGCTACTAATGTCTGCACACTGAAAAGGAGAGGAGAAACTTCATACTCATGGAGCAAAAGACATGCCCCCAATTTCCCAGCAGCCACCTATGGAGTATGCCTGAATGGAACAATGTGCATTAACTACCGGCTCATACTAACAGATGTTTTCACATGCAGCAACACCTCAGAGGACAGAGTCAGTGCTAATGATGCCACCTCTGCTAAGTTGAACACTGTGTCATCTGCTGAACAGCGCAGAGCATCTGTTTGGAGCTAGAAACAAGGGGTCTATGATGAGCAAGAGATCATAGTGGTGGAGCGGTGCGGTGGGATTGTGGGGGCATTTGCAGCGAGGCTCTGACGAGCTCTGTGCAGAAATAAGACAAGGAGGTACAAAGCAGCACATTCTTCGACATGCCCAAACATAAGGGGATCTGACTACAAAAGCTCAGCGTGCATCAAAACACTCTTCATCACAAGATGCAGGGGGAAAACGAATGAGCGCAAACACAGAATTATACAGCAGTTTCTCCCTCTACTGAACCAGAAAGGCGCACATCGAAATGCATCAAAAGGACAAGATTACATATATGCTATTCTGACTTGGTGCGTGGGTTGCAAAAGCTACGTGTCAGAGCCTTTGTAATGGGAAGAAAAATAACAAGCATTCGCTCATTCCTGTGCTAGCCACTGTGACGCACACCAGCGGCCATGGAAAAAGCAACATGGCCACACGCGTCCAAATTGTTCTGGGCTCGTCCACAACATGCAGCGAGGCCACGTACAGGGGTTATCCGCAGGGTCCTGCCCTAAGCGCCGATGGTGAACTCCAAAATAGTCTCACGGTGTCCTTGTGAGTCCAGATGCATGCGCCGACTGAGAGCTTATCACGTATTTCTGCAAAACTTGCCATGAGAACAGCCTCCCCGAACATCCTTCACAACAATATAAGAGTTGGAAACCGAAGCAGAAACCAAACACTTCAACCCCTCGATACTATCACTGAATATGTATAAGCAAGGTGTTATTTGAGGTCAAGTATTGTTCACAGGCTTGATAGGTTGATAGTTTATTATCTGTATTCTGTCTGAAGTGGAGAGAAGCCTTCGAAAGAGAAAACTCAGGCTTCACTTTCTAGTCTGTCTCTGCTATGTGACTGCACTGAGAATACAGAGTTCTCCAAATCTGTTGCTTAAGTAAAACCACCATTTTTTGCATATGTGTAAGTCTTTATACGGTCATATTTGGTAATGCCATTGGATCGGCTTTGGTTTACTGTGGCACCATCTGATCTCTGACCATGAACCCAGAGCAAAGCTTTGCCCTTGAAATAAGAGCCCAGAGGCAAGCGCTAGGTGAGGCTCTAATTGCCTTTGACAGCCATAAAACATTCCCTCTGCTGTTATGACTTGGAATGTATCGGCCTACCATGACTGCATGTGGTAAATTGCTGTTCTTGATTAGATATGGTCTGACTACCTGTGAGCTGGATGCAAAAAGAGAACTGATTTTCTGATTTCTTGGGTGTTATCTCAAAGGAAGTAGAGCCAGAGTGATATTATTGCCAGATATGACAATATTTGAGAAGCAAATTGGAGGAATCCTCATAAAAACTGTTTGTCTTATGCTATCTGTTTCTGTTCAAGGTCTTTTTATTTAGATTTGTCTTATGCTATCTGTTTCTGACTGATTTATATATGAACTGACAAAGTTTAGGACAGGGAAATTGAGCTTCAACAACTGCAGTGGATATGGTTGTGTGCAAAACAAACAGCAGACACCTCTGTTTGCACAGCAGTGAATATGCTCAACTGTTTGAATGGAAATGGAATCCTACATCTTGAGAAAAAGCTAAACAAACAAACTGGTGTTTCCTTGCAGCAGACTAATAAATATTCTTCTGTTTGTCATCAAAAGGTTTCTCGTGTAACCAAAGAAACACGGTGCTATACCTGCACAACGAGGCATTTCTGCAGCTTGCTGAGTGCAGATTTTCAAAACCAGTTAGAGTGAGTGACAATGAGAAGATTGAAGCTACATTAAAAGCTAGTTCTGTACAATGTATGCCTGTGAAAAAAATCACATTCATAACTCAATAATTCCAGCATCCTCATCCAAGTCTTGTTTAATCTAACAGAAATTGTTATTATATGGACAACCGCATCCTGTTTTCCATAATATATAAATGCCAAACCAAACTTCATCTGTTTAAAGTCTTTTGGCCCTTTATTCAAAATGTCAAAGCTTGAAAATGTACAGTAATCATATTACCCATGATCCTTGCATGTGAAAAACAACCAGTGCTTTTTGACAAGACTGTGACTTCCAACATATTAGACCAGCCTGAGCTTGCCTCTCCTTCTTGGTGTCACAGCAGCTCCTGATAGAGGTCTGAAGTCCAGGTATTACAGGCACACAAAGCATTGTGTAACAGAGCAAACTCAAGGTGTAAGAGAGATAACTTAACACAATGCTAGAAGTGTGAAAGCATCCAGATTTCTAACTAGTCAATGTTATTTTGTTCCATGACAAATAGTTCCATCTAAGAAATGTAAAACAGAAAACTGATTACAGCAGCCGGAACCATCTCTACATTTAAACTTACCAGAACGGGGTAATAAATGTCTCATTACAATGTGCTGTAAGCATCTGTATCATTTGTTAGGGATGATGATAAACTAGATAATAAAAGAAGTAATTTCACTCTTGATAGATGCAACCCAATTTGCAACTACTGGGAAGCCATAACCATAGCAACTAAATATAATGAAACATATCACCCCGCCAACAATAACACAAAAAGGATAAAAAGGGTATCTCTGCACATGAGCTGACTTGGAGCCCAGAAATGAAAAAATACATCATTTACAACTTGTTTAAAAGTTTTTTTTAACTCAAAAGACAAAATTCACAGAATTAGCCCGACCAAAGTTGCCAAAACTCATAATTAGTGATTACAGGAAATCAACAATGAAAAGAAGGCATAAAAGTTCTGCTATGCAAGCAGAAACTGTGCAGCTGTTGTAGCCTTTAAAAGCCATCTTTAATCCTGTGGCTGTACATCTGGGGCAGACCTGCTCAGAACCCAGAGCGTTTTAACAACAGTACTGTTTAGTGTGTGTTGGGACAGTCCCGATGAGATCTGTAGTGTGTCCCTTTGAGTACAATGTGTGGTCTGCGGGTGTGTCTGTGACTAAGGCGTGGATATACAATAGAGTATTCCACTTTTCGGTTTGTTTTTGTGTCTGCTCATGTGCTTTCAGAGCAATTATGAGCTGTCGGAACAGTGTGCGTGTGTTTTTGTGAATGTGAATCAGAGTGCATGAGTAATGCATGCATGCAGAGACCATTGGAGAAAGAAAGTTCCTCAGCAACATTAATATGAGAAAATGTGAGCACGATATTCGGTCATGCAGCAGTGCTCATTAGCGAGGCCAAACAAACAGGACCGTGGCTCTGGCCCACACAAAGACCACTTTGTGAGCCCCCTCGTGCCAAGTGTAGGCAGTGAACGCAGAGTTCAAGGCAACGGAAATGAAAGGTTAAAAAAGAGCCGAGAGTGGAGCAGAATGAGAACGGGGGATGGTTCAACTGAATGGTCGCATTAGTGAAGCATGTTCTGTATACATGCCCAGCAGAATGGGATGTACAGGAGACTGTCAAGCTTAGTATATATATATAATAATTCCTATCAACATTAAAAAAAAACAGAAAACAGAAAACCACAGATTTTTGCCATTTGGAGACAACTTTTGAATTATTTTTTTTTTTTATTTAAAACATACAATAAAAATTGGTCTGATTCAAGATGAGAAAAATAAAATAAATCAAAGCACTTGAAAAGCCAATGAACAAGAGAAAAACTTGGTGCTTACCTCAAGGTCATCTAATGATCGTGCCAGGCTGAGACGCTTGGTAGAGCGGCGTTTAGAGGCACGGACAACACCTATTCCCCAAAACCTGGGGCCCTGCGAGAACAAAGGAGAGAGGATGAGCAAAGACCAATGATACTGAAAGAATATTAAAGACCCTTATTCTCATTATTATTTGTATTTCATTCTGATTAGTAGTTTTGATCATGCATTACCATGTGTGAATTAATGCACTGTCATCCAACAAGATATTAAGTGTTTGTGCCAGTTATTGAATAAAGTCTGAAGACTGAAAGATGATAGAGTCACTCACAGAGTGTACGAGAAATTGAAAAATGTAACACTGTCACCAAAGTGAGAAGTGACTTTAAGGTTAATCAGTTGAAGTCTGGATATCTTCCACTAATTTGAAAAAATGTTTTGCATAGGCTTTTTCATTTACATATAATGTAGCTCATGACACATTAGTTCTCTCTGACAACATGCAGACTGGTCACATTAAGTTAACCTAAACTACAACGACCCTGTTTCAAAAGTACAGAGAAGCACTAATTTGAGAGTCTAACTGTCAAAAACTAGCATAAGAGATCAGATAGAACACAGTGGTTTTCTGTCTATCACTTCAGAAAACATAGTGCAGTTTGACCAGCCACCCCTGTTCTTATGATTGGAGAGGCCGTGTTTAATGTTTGAACGAGAGTTCAAGAATTGCAGATAATTACTGCTGCATGGCACAGGCTCTACCCTGTAATTTGCCCGGCTTCCTGTGCAAGATAGTCGTCTTTCTGATCTAATGCAAGCTGGGGGACAAAGACACAAAACACTTCTGATTGCTAAACACAGCAAAATATTTGCTTTATATAAGGTTGAAAGCACCAAAAAATACTGTAAATAGAAGTTCAAAAACTACATATTTCACAGCTGAAGTTTATCCAATACACAGCAGACATAAACTAAAATGCTGTGAATTTTGTTTTGTAGCTATTTAGAAAACACATGTTCACACTCATGCAAACTAATTGCTGAGAGAAACTAATTCAGAGATACTGCAAATACATCACTGATTTCCTTAGGGAATACTCATTTCCGGGATTACATGGATACACAGGGCCATCTTGTGGGCAATAAGGAAGGTAGCACAAAGAAAGAAAATCACTTTCCTTCTCTCCGCATGTTCATGACAACGACACTATTGACTTACAACAGGTGCTTTCAGAGCTCAATTCACACTCAGCACCAATTGACTGTTGAAATAGTGGTATTGTATTTCATTTGAGGTGCCACCAAAAGCAGGCTTACAAACACCCCCTCAGTGTCTGGAAACTGGACTCCATGTGACCATTTAATACTTCCTGTGTTAAACATGAAGTACAGAAACAGATGCCTTTGTCTCAGTATGTATGTGCCTACAATGGAACTATTTAACTGTGTCAGGATTTCTCCTTAACATGTGGCTACTAAACTGTAAGAATACAGTGAAGGAGCAAGGATTTATTAAATTTAAAAATAAGGATTTATCAAGAAAGATTAGACATAAATCAAGTTTAAAGATCAGGTAAATAGTCCAGAGTAAAAAGTTTTCATCTGTAATCAAAACTTTACAGGAACAGTCAGTAATTTTTCACATATTCAGACTACAGTAAAGGTGGCAGAGCATCTCCTAATGTATTTTCAAAGTTGGTTCCCTTCATTGAGAAAAGCAGTAAAATGTCAAAACTTCCACTATGAGAAATTTGCTCTTTTCAAATGCTGCAGATTGAAAAACTTACATTTTTGGTACTGCCATCTTTCCGCTGTTTCTCTCTCTGTTCAAGAAACCTTTTGGTCCATTCCTCCCTGGGAGGGAGCATCATGTCTTCTGCTGACCGGTACCTCTCCGAGGGGATCTGGCTCATGGGTGGAGGCAGGTTGCTAAGGCTAACGCTGGAGGGCCAGTTATTGTTTGGTATCACCTCAGGCTCAGGACCACTGCTTAGGGTTTTTGGCCACTTTGTCTTTGAGAACCACCTTTGGCTAGCTCTGAGAGGGTCCCCGAAGAAGTTTGTTTTTTTATCCAAAGGCAGAGGAGGTGGTGGGGGCTTAAACTGGAACTCGAGTCTGGGTGGGGGACCTCCATAAAAGTCAGTAAGACAATCAGGGCCAGGTAGTGACTCTGAAAGGGAATGTATGCTGGCACTGTTCTCTGGATTAAGTTTTTGGCCATTCTTGGAGAGGTTTATTGGGGTGAGGTCTTCAGCCGGAGGATAATCCCATGGGCAGCTGGGGAGGTGGGCCCCAGGGTGGTTTCGGATTGCGGAAGGGAAATCCCTGTCCGCTCTCTCCTCAGGGGGGGACGCATTTCCAATTCCACTGTCCCCATTGCTGCTGGCGCTGCCTTGTTTGCCAGTGCTGCCATTCTCCTTGGCTTGCTGCTGAGCCTCCATATCCAGTTTGGCTCGAAGCCTCTCCACAGCCTCCCCCATGTCACTGTACAGGACTGTGACAAAGTGAAGAACATCTGGGGGAGTCTGAGGGAATTCCAGGCAGCCCAAGGCATCTGGATCAGGGGTGCAGTCGAAGCCAAAGCGTCCGGCAATGCCTATGTGGTCCTCATGGTTTCCCAGCTCTGGGTCAATGAAGAAAACATGGCAGGAGGCACGCAGGGGGCCGTCCTCGGGTACACGGCCATTGATTATATGTGCTGTGGTGACCAAGCAAAAAAAACGTGGGTCTTCAGCACACACAGCTCCTAAAACCAGATTCTCTGTAGGAAAAGCTGCTAAAACAGCTCCCGTGTCATCACAAAGTCGGACACAGTCGAACATGATCTTCATCATTACCAGGGTATGAGTATTCTGTTCAGTCCCCAACTGTCGTATTCGCTCCCGAATGGCTTTTAAGCAGTCCTCCTCTGATTCTGTAGTGTTTAAAATCAGCTCTGTGGAGCTCAGGTAGCCCACCACCAAGGTCATGTTTAAAATACTCCAGTCTGGATAAGCTTCTTCTGTGTCTGTAAACACAGAGTCTCTGTCCCCGACCCTGGCCATTTCCTCTTTTGGCTGCTTCGCTGAGTGCCAGTGTTGTGACCACTGCGACATATCAGGCTCTGACACTGGCCTCTGTTTGGTGCAGATAAAATGGCTTGAGTTAAAGGAGGAATTGCTTGAATCGTCCGAGATAGTGCGGAGAACACCAGGCTTGTGGAAAATACCACTTTTCTGGCCCATCCCAAATTTTGCATCATTAAGAATGGGGTTCCCCATGATTCGGCCTGCAGCATGCACCACCATCCTCAAAGGTCCTTTGCAGCTACCAATCAACTGAACTACAGTCTCATGCAAAGCAGTGGACACATCAGTTCCATTGATGGCCATGATGTGATCCCCCTGTTTGAGTCCCACCAGGTCAGCAGGACTTCCTTCCAGGATGCCACTCAAAAGACATGGCCTCTGTCCTGAAATGGTAAAGCCATATCCTGCCCGACCACGGATGACCTCCACACTCCTGAGCTCACCGACTGCATTTAAATCCAGACGCCTCCTTGCGCCCTCTGGCTGTCCCTGTATCCTCATCTTTGTTGTAGGATGCTGTGAGAGCCAGTGTGTGGGAACTGAAACACTTGCAGGTTGCCAACACTATTGTGTTGTTGTCATCCTAGAATTACACATAGGCAAAAACAGGAAGAAACAAAATTGAAGAGTTTGTTTGCAGGACATCAAATTACACAAAACACAAGAACAAAAGAATTAACATATAGGATTACACAAAAATTCAGTTGCTCATCAGCTTTCAACAGAGAAATAATAATTGAAAGCAAATAATATTCAATTTCATTATTGATTAATATCGTGGTCAATTAACTGAATAAAAGGTTTGGCAAAATAGTAAAAAATCAGTTTCCCAAAGCAGGATGATGACGATGATGATTTCCAAACAACATGTAGGATGAATAATGGCTTATCTTATCTTATCTTAGATATTTAGTTTACAGGCATTTGAGACTAGATAAAGTAAGATGCTTAAAAACATTGTTGCTGAATAATTTTCAGATTAAACAGATAAATAGGAGGAGCTTACATTACAGTGTATGTTAACTATACTAACTATTAACTGTAAGTTATTCTCTTGTACTTTTTCCTGAGACCATTTTGTTAAAAATAGAATAACAAAACACATAAAATAAAACTCAGGGTGTTTCTCTAGCTCTTTTCAGCTCTTCCAAAGCAATTTATAAATCAAGTGAAACGTTGCTATCCATCTTATTTTAGCAATTATCTGTCAGAGTAAGACACACACAGCTCTTATGTCGAAACAGCTTGTAATGACCCCCCTCCACCCATTCCCCCAAAACTGAGTGCCAGCTGGCTCCTTGTTCACCAACAACACTGAAATGACTGCCAGACTCTTTGGTTTCGGTCAACCACTGTTTTTAAATGTTCCCATACTCTACTCACCACACAAGCTAAATATTTTCAGCAGTAAACATCCGAAAAATCCCACTTTCCTCCGTACTAGCATTTTAGCATTTAGCTTAGCTAATTCGTTTAGCCAATGTTACTCGTACAAAAGTGGTCGAAACTATCAACAAAACAAGGCTGTTTTAACAAATAACTTTTAAATTACCTCTTCCAGGGAGAGAAAAGTTCCACAAAAGGCTCCCACGGGTTTTACATTCACGCTGCTGAAAGTCCTAACGTTTACATTTTTAACGTTAAATTATTAAAAACAATACTCTCCTGCCGTGATTCGCCGTAAACTTCCATTCACCCACAAAGCGTCTTTCATTGTAACCATGACAGCGTAACGTCTCCGGAGCATGTGACCTCCCGTTCTGGCCAATCAGCACGCCCGTCACGTTCAATATTCAAACCATCAGAGTGACGCCATTGGCTAATACTGAAAAGCCTTCATTGATTGAATTTATTTATTTTAAAATGAATTCATTTATCATAAAGTGATTAACTTAAAAGCCCTAATTATTTTCTTTGAAAATAAGCAAAGACTGGGATTAAATCCAGTACAAACTCCGTAATTAAGAAGAAAAGAACAGGATACATTTACAAGAACACATCCAATGTTGATCATCTCAATATAATTAAAAATGTATATGCACATATAAGTCTTACCTGTCTGATTTTGTTAATACTGTAGTATGTCTGCAGTGTCTCTCACACCCTCAGCATGTGTCTGTGTCTCTGTCTCTTCCACACTAAAGCAGCAACACATGGTCTGTAAACAATAGCTCTGGTCAAAGGGCTGCAACGGCTGCACACAGTGTCACATGACTTTACTACACATATGCAGCCCATACATCTGCACGAGAGAGGGAATAATAATATGATAATACAGGTAAATAGCCTGGCGCTATTTAACATAAATCAATTTATTTTTTAATGCATTATAGGAAACATCAAAATGACAGGTTTTTTTTTTTGTTTGTTTTTTTTTTTACATCTTGAACTAACTGTATTACATTTTCATATTCATGAAACACTGACTTCCATGGAGTCGGTGTTGAGTGCAATGGAACTAACTTAATCCCCAGTTTCTCCAAATCCTCTTAAAATAGGCTGAAAGGCAAAGACTTTAAGATTTCGGCTCTATCAGGCCTTACCTTCTGTGTGTTTTGCATTTCAATAATTACCCTGCTGTAACAATAAAGACAAGGAAGTGATTGTAGACTGTATTGTTTTATTCAGCAGAAATGCAAATAAGAACAGCACATCTTGACATATTAAAGTATTGAAATCTGAGGGAAAAAATGTGTTTTTCTTCTTCTATCATGAAGTTTGCTTTTATATCTAAACCTAAAAGCACAATGCCACCCAAGATGAAACGCTGTATATGTCATTGTGTGCAGTCACGGTGACGCACGCTCCCAGTCTGCTGGATATGAACAGAAGAATGAGTTAATGGACTCATCAGATTTTTATCTATTGCATCTAAATGAGATTCACCTTGAACAGTTATATTAGTTGAAAGCAGGAAATGTACCTTCATCTGCTACTGAGCACAAAAAGGACATGAGTGAGGACTGCAGTTGGTATTGGTTTTGATGCCATTTGCTGACAGCTCCTTTCACATCGCTTCAATAACTGCAGGGATTATTGCCTAAACTCCTGGTTCATAATGCTACAAATTGCCCTGTTTTGGCATCAAACCATCCCAACTTGTAATTATCTTGGCACAGTGAAAAAAATGCAGATGATTATCTTTTTGCAAGGCTGTTGTTCCCACAGTGATTTTTGTAATAGGGCACCTGACAAATTATCAAAGAAGAGGATCTGATACAATTATCCTTACAATGAAAACTCATATTGGAGCCTGGTTTCATGGTAAATGCCAGCATATGTCATTATGATTATTAACATGGTGCATTAATCCTCCATTAAGAATATTCAGGCTGATTACATCTCCAAAATTTGTACCTTTCTTTACCACTGATAAGACCTATACTTTGACATATGCAACATGATAAACCTTAACAAAGTTCAAGGTTAAACTGAAATCCATTATTAATATATTTTTATATGTTTACTTGACCAAGGCTTTCGGTGAGGCGAGACCAGACAACCATGACCCTCACACTTCACGGCTTCCCCGGATCTTTGACCCCGCTCTGAGCCCACGATGCTGACGTGGCGGAGGGAGGCTGGATCATCTTCTCCAGGAGGTTCATCATACGGTCCTGCAGCTGCAGACACTGGACCTGGAGGAGGTTCTGTTGGTGCATGGCTCGACGGACCTCCCTGCACGTCTCCTCTATGGCCCGACTCGACCTCCTCTGTTGCTGCAACATGGCCTGCATGACCCGCAGTTTCTTTCTCTTTATGGACAGGTGCTTGTTGGCGTGCCTTTTCCTGGCTGAAGTCGGGTGAGAACTGGAGAACAGAGAACAGAATTTTTAGAACAGGAAGTGCCTAATAATAACGGATCACCTCTGGATTTAATAGGTCATTGTTCATCCTGCAATCTATAACAGTGCGATCTGCGATGTTAATATCAGCAACTCTCTCTAAAGCCAGAAATCATAAAAAGTACCAGAAGTATTCTAAAAGTAATGCAAAATTCTGAATAAACTAATTGCAGAAATTAAAATGTAACTAAAACCAGATGTAAATAAAAGTCTATCAAAACCAAAAGTTAACCTGAAGTTGAATTTACTTATTTTTTCGTGTAAGTCTTAAATGTATAATTCATTCACGTGTACTTCATTCGTTCAACTAACTGTCTTTAAAATATAATTTAATTCTAATCAACATCAAGGTAATTTAGTAAAACTGGCTAACAACTAAACTATCCCTGCTGTAAAGGCAACAAGTCCAGCTCAGCTGAGAAGCAGTAAAAGTCACCTCAGCTTTTGCCTCTGGTGGAATTCCTGATTTGTTTTGGTTAAGCCACTTTTAAATCACATTTTAATGAAATTGTAAATCATTATATTCAGTTCAAGGTAATTGTTAACAAATGGTGAATGGAAAGCTTAAAGAATAACACTTTTTGAATTCAAAATCTTGTACTTTCTCCATATAATCTCTGGAGATTTTCTAAAGGTCTGTGACTTTTTGTTGTAAAATACATATGATATGACACATGAACAGGAAAAACATGAAGCAACACGACAAGGTAAAGCCCTGCAGGACCAGTATATCTGCCAAGCTGAGAAGGAACAGCTTCGGTTGATTCCTTCCCGCGAACAATAGAATACAAAGGTCAGTTTATCAACCTGTCATTGCCTTTATCGGTGACGCACACATATACACACACCCACATGTGTCTTGTCTAGTTCCTGTTACCTGGAGCCCTGTGTGTGTTCACTGTCAGAGCTTAAAGAGTCCAGCTCTTGTTTTATCTCCATCTCATCTGAGGAGCCTGTGTACTCGGGGAGGAATCCCATCATGCCCTCCTCCGACAGGGGAACCAGGTTGTCTGTGGACTGGGAGGAAGTGGAGGGACCTGCAGTGGAGGCCTGGAACTCTAAAGAGTTTACCCGCCCGTTCTCCAGCGGCTTGGAGAGGATCTTCTCGATTGGTTTGTAATACGGCCAGTCCGGTGTCTCCCCGCTTTCGCCGACTGTGGATTTCAGCCGCCTGTCGGATCAAAGAGAGATGTTTAAAATCATGCAACAGCTCGAGTTTGAGGTCATAACTTTGATTGGATTTGGATCTAGTGCACTTGCCTGTACTGAAAAGACATGTTGGTGATTTTCATCTTGATCTCCTCTTTGAAACGTTGCTCCCCAGTCAGCTGGAAAAACCTCTGGGACATCTTCTCGTAAACCTTGGCGTTCCTCTTGCTCATTTTCAGTTCGTTGTGGTGTTCCTCCCACACGAACAGGAGGGCTTTCATTTCACCGTCCGTCCAGTTCGGGGCCCTCCTGTGCTTCTCACTGTGGCCTGGCATTAGGTAGCTGAACCCGTCCTCTGCTGCCATTTTTGAAACGGCTCTCTTGGCCCGTGAAGCCCGTGTGTGCAGAAATGGGATCTTTAGAGGTTGAATTTGAAAGTCTTTTACTGTGCTAAGAGCTGTGTTGAATCTGCAGCGAGGGAGTGATAACATGCAAGGAGGCACACACACACGCCGGCCTGCCTGTGCCCTTCCCCCCTAGCCCTGCTGAAAGAGGACTCAAAATGGGGCCTAAGGCAGGAGAGGAATCCGGTTAAAAGCTTTTAGTGGCATGTGATGTCACTGTGACATCATGTTGCCTTGGTAACGGCGAGGGAGGCCCTCCATATTCCCTCCCTCCCGTCTAACCACTCCCATCCCCTCTCCTGTCCCCTCCATGCTGCTCCACTGCAAGCACAAAAAGCTTTTAGCTGAAAGGCGGCAGTGTGAGCGCATGAGATTGCTGACAGTTTTGAAATATGAGCGTCTGGGGAGGAGGAGGGGGGGAGCAGAAAAAAGGAGAGCCGAAGCCACGGGTACGTGTTTCCCTGGAAACAAGGCATTGGATTTGGTAGTCAGCCAACACACTGCTCCATTTAAAAGCTTTTAATAATAGAGAAGTCATTTTGAGACTAGGAGAGGGAGGATTTGCTTTATCTGGCGTGCTGTAGCAGAGAGGCAGACACTTCCAGCCTGCAGTTTAGACCTAAAAGGCAAGCGAAAGCCTTTCACTGAGAAACTTTAGGTGGAAATAACAGAGGGGGAGACATCAGACGAAAATGACAACATGTAGTGATCGACCACAGGCGCCCCTGCAATGCAATACATCCTGCTGACTGCTGTAATCAGCTTTCTATTCATAGCCGTGGGTTGTAGACAATGGACCCCTGCAGGAAGGATTTCTCTGACCAGTCGGAGCCCCCCTCCCCCCTTTCAGGTCTCAGTGAGGGGCGGCTCTCCATCTACCCCCATCTCCGGCATCCTAATCTGCTATATCATGTGCGTTTTTCCCCCCTTGTCTCTCGCTCCCTTTCTCTCCACCTCCCTCTCTGCTCCCATCTTTCTTTCATGGATATTTATGCACAGTCATTTCCACAAATATATAAACAGTAAAACCTCATGTCCTGCACATTTTCCTCCTGCTTTGTCTCTTTATATTTGCTCATGCCGCCTGAAAAGCACAGAAATGTTGAAGCATTAGTACAAGTCGTCCACCGTCGCTTCATCTTTATTAGTGCCACTAGTTGCTGTCAGTCCGGCTTAACTCAGTTCTGGCCTGATTAGACCCTTAACCCATCTGCTGCTCAGTAACCTGACAGGCGGCCGGTGCATTTTCATACTGCAAATTGGTAGCTTTGCCCAATCCATCACATCTGTCACTTAAGACAAACGTTAAGCTCCAACGTTGCAGAGCCGGAGAAGCAAATGAAAGTCAGTGTGAAAGGGTGTTTTTGGGTGTGTTGCTTCCAGTGTGCTGTTAAAAGGTGTGTGTCTCAAAAAAAAAAAAAAAAGAAAAAAAATGTGTTTGTGTATGGGTTCACATTTTTTGCTTCACGGACCCCCCTGAAGTTAAAATATTAATTTTGCAGTGTTGTTATTGTTGCAGTTTTATGGTTTCAATTAAAAACAGTCAGAAACATCTTAACTAAATCATAAATCATCATCTTAAATGCTTATGTTAAAATAAGTACTTCTTCAGGTGACTATTCCCGGTTGCCCTCTGACCCTTGTCTGTTTCAACATCGTGACTGAATCCTCTTGTTGGGGTCCACTATAATTGTGTTTAATTATCTCAGTACATTTTTTTTATTCATTAAGGTAGAAGTAATCCAGACTACTAATCCAGGAGCCAGACTAATCTACAGATAAACTGGTCATGCACCCGCATGTTTACAAGCAGAAGTCAGTCGTGTGGGTTATCTATAAAAATCTGACTGCATCTAATTCAAATCAAATTTATTTTCCAGAAACCTTTTGGTAGATTTCTAATGATCTAACCAATATATGCAGGATCGTGATGAACTAAAGAACAAGTTGTGCTTTTACTTCGTAATTTTAGGTGATGTGTGTAGATTCATTGTTTTGAAAGCACCTTAACCATAATAAATAGTGCAACAGGTGAATGAGTCTGAAAGTTTTCCACAATGACTGCACATTTTAGTATTTAAATATTACAATATATAGGATATTTAACAATAATACATTTATTTAAAAAAAAAAAAACACAAGCAAAAGTAGTGGAAATAGATTCTCCCAGTGTGATACTTCAGTAACACTTTATTTGACGCCTATCCCTAATGACATTATAGCACTGTATAACTATAGTTATAAACATTCATAAATGATCATAATGCTTTATAGCAATAATCATAACACACTATAAAGCATTTTATCATCACTTATAAGGTCAGGTATTATAACACATTATAAGTGTTGGCAACTCACTGACAATTCCCACATAGATAATGCATTATACATATATTTATGATATGCTTATAAACGTGTATAACTATCATTATAAACACTCATAAATCATCATAAGGCTTTATAACAATGAGCATAACACATTATAGAGCATTTTATAATGGCTTATAAGGTCAAGTATTATAATACTTCATGATTGCTGGTCCCTTGCAAACTGATTTTTGTTGCAAGGATCAAAGGGTATTATAATTATCATAGTTGTCATATATTAAAACTCTTTATAATGCATTATAATCACTGGTATAATGCATTATAATGTGATTATAGTTACTCTAAGTTACTCTATCAGTAAGTTTATCAACTTAGCCACTCACTGTGAATGTTATAATTGAGATATGAGTTCCACTGTGAATGTGAAAGTTTGTTTGTTTGAAGTTTGTTTGAAGTTTATTTTGGTCTGCACGTAAAAAAGAACATCATGCGTTAATCTACAGACTCATACAAATAAATGCATATGTAACCAACATAAAAAAATGCATTTGTGGTGGATAAATGAAACAAAACCTTTATTTCCTACATTCTCCCGTGTCCTTAAATGCATCCTTCAGTCACGTGGTTACATGCGCACGCACGTTGCCAACAGTTATAATGTATACCTGACCTTATAAGTGATGATAAAACGCTTTATAGTGTGTTATGATTATTGCTGTAAAGCATTTTGATCATTTATGAGTGTTTATAACTATAGTTATACAGTGCAATAATGTCATTATAACGCAATATAAATACATTTATAATGCGTTATAGAGATAGGCGTCAAATAAAGTGTTACCGATACTTCAAATAAATCTAGTGTAATATAGTACACAAACACACAAGAGAAAACTTAGAGCTTTCAACTCTGCACTTTGCATGCAAGCTGTTTGTACTTCATACACACTGTGCTGGATGCTATTTCTAGTTTGTGTAGTCTTTGTTTCATAGCAGCAACAGGCATCGATTAAGAAGACTGAAAACTCATAGGGATGATGTGCCTCCACTGTCTTTTAGAAACACACTCTTAAATCCTTTCAATTGCAGTTCCAGGATTTGTGTTTTCATGTTATTTTAAGAAATCGTGATGTGATGTAGCTGCCACCTTTATGGACTTAGATAAGCATTACACTATTCAACATGATATAAAATAAAGGAGTGAAGTTCTGTCATCTCTTTGAACCTTAGAAAAACGTTTAATGCAAATTTGTGCACATAAAACACATACATACAGTACAGTGCATACATAAAGTATCATAAAGTATAAATGCTTTTAATGTCGGCCTACATTAGTATGTCAGCACATACCGTTGTACATCTCATCTAACATACCTCATAATAAACCCGGTCCACAATGGACCGAATGCAAACTGACTGGACCACTTTGGCCAAAGCTGGATCCACGACGAGAGATAGTCTTCTGCACCTGCTCATGGCAAAAACTAAACATGACAAAAAAAAACAACCGATGACCACATTTTGTAGAGCATTTGAGGCTGGTGTGTGTGTGTGTCTTACATAAAAAATACAGTAGATACAAGCTGTCTGATTCATTTTGATACTAAGTAGAAAGCTCTGTGCAAATCTGAGCTCAGGCAGGAGGTCCAATCCTAGCTTTTTGGGAATTTACTCCTCCTGGGGGGAATGGTATAATCCATAGTAGCTTTTCCTCTATCACTCCTCAACATTAACGCAGATACAAGAAAGACATAGAAAGCTATTAAATGCACCCATGCTCTGAGGGCAGAACAATTAAGGAATGTCAGTTTGTGAACCTATCAAATACAAAATACTGAAAATGATTGTTTTTTTTTTTCTTTTTTTAAAGAAAGGGGCTGGTAAATGACATATAAAGTGTCAGGCAAACTCCGGTACACCAGCAGCTTATCTTCACTTCACCTCACGTCTCAGTCTGTCACGCCACACCCGAAAAACAATGCAAAAGAAACACACCATATAAAACAAAATGTCAAATTAAAATATAAAAACATGATCGAATGGAAACAATATCATATAATATATCAAGTATTCATAATATACAACAATACAATTTAATAAAAATCAAGCCTAAAAAGGAATGTAAGTCTGGAAAAGTACCACTAGAGGTCAGCAAATATTCATGCTCAGATATCCAGTTATACACTTGAAATATTTATCTGCACTGAAAAGTTTCTTCTGCTTGTGGACTAACACTTCAAAAAGCCTACACATCCCCGCTTCTCTTCTTCAGCTTAACCTCCTCTCAGTTCCACATAGCAGCAGTAGTTGTGGTAAACACTTCATCAATTCAGCAAAATTCACTTAGTTACATTCTTGATATGAAGTCTCACAGTATAAATGTTTTTTTTTTTATCTAACACTGACTTGTATGTGCACAGTGGTCTCAAACGTCTCACTGAATAACATCTGCGATCTTGACACTGTTACTGCGTTGGGAGAAAAACAATATTTCCCACGTTTCGAAACTGACTCATGCAGTCATAAGAGAAATTTTAATTCTCAGCAAATTCTGCTGAAACCATTTCTGCAACGTTCCTGTAAGGAGTTTTGTTTTTTTGAAGTTGTTTTCCATCTCTGGTGGTAAAAGTTCTCTCCGTTCATTTTATCAGATTTTGAAAAGAATGTGTGTGTCCAGCTGGGGATCCCTTCCCAGGATTGTGTGTTTTCAGACTCCAGCCTGGTTTCTTAAACGTCTCTGTTCAGTCTCTGGGTAGACACTCCTCCTCGGTGATGCCCTGAGCCTTGAGCTCCTCGAGGACGTTGTCCAAGTGGCCGGGGTCGGGGTAGCCGTGGCCCGTCAGGTTGGAGCCGAACTCCGTCTTGTGGTGCACCTCGTTCCAGATGACTGTATCTGACTCGCCGGTGGTGCTGGACGTACCCACAGAGAAAATGAGCCGGCGATCCCACGCTACCAGGAGAAGCCTCAGAACCTGAACAGAGAGAGAACAATGATGCACAAAATCCAGTCACATAAGCTTGAAACCACACATGAAGTCAGACAGTAGAGAAGAGTTTTTCTTTACCTTGCGTCCCTTCTCGCTGTCAGGGAGGTAGCAGTGTCTGGGGAACCCGCGGGCAGTGAAGGGTTTGCCTGGATTTGGGTGCTCTGGGCCCTAAACAGCAAGAGCAAAGTTCATCACATCATTCGAGTAAAGTCAATAACACTGATATGTGTTCATGTTTTTGTCATGTACCATTGATAACCTGACTTTACCTGGATGCCAGGAGGGATGTTATAAATGATCCGGATGGTTTTGCAGTCTGGGTGGCCGGGGAGCGAGTGGGGGATGACGTGGTACTCCATCTTGCCTGGAGGCTGGTTGCCGGTCTTGACTCCATATATGGTCTTGCAGGTGGGGCACTGCAGGCTGCCGTCCTTGTTACCGTTGTTGTACATAGCCACGAGGCACTGGAGGTGGTACTGGTGACCACACTGCGCCAGGCGGCCCACAGACTCGGCCCGGGAGATGCCACCCACACCGGGTCCTTTGTAGCCCGATGGTCCTGCCAGGGCCTCCATGCAGATGGTGCAGTCCTGTGATCAAAGGACAAGTATAATTTACAATATGGACACTTTAAATATAATTTTCTTTCTGCTATAGTATGTGTTTATGTGAGCCTGTGTCAAAATAAGCAGGTTTTATTTGATTGAACTTGTAGCTGAAAATCATGAACAAACAGAACCCACCTCCTCTGGGGGATTGCGGACTTTCTGAAGGTACCTCTTCACCACCTCCTCAGGGGTCTTGCCTACAAGACAGAAACACAAAGTTGGATGATCTGCTTATGACCATGATAAATATTATTGCATACGGGTGAAAAAAAAGCACAGTTCATCATCAAACGCACCTTTACGGGCCTGTTTCTTTGTGGTCTTGCGACAGCAGTGGCCCAGGCCGGGCACGGGTTTGATGTCACTCTTGCTGACAGGTGGAGGATGAAGCACCAGCTTGGGAGGGCGGGTCAGGCAGACAGGAAGTCCTGCTGCACTCATCAGGATGCCTGTGATGCCTGGAAACAGCCAGCAGAGGGGGGATGTAAAACACTGTATTTGGGTTTTACTCATTGCGTGATGAGCTCTTTATCAAGGGAGTTATCTATTAACTATACTTGTGGAGGCTGGACAGTGGATTTACTGAAATACCAGGTAAATATGTGGCAACGGGTCATTAGCTTTGTTGTCTGTAGGGCAGGAAATCAGAGGTAAGGAAGAGTTTATTCCAAGAGCTGGAAAGGTGAAAGCTGACTTTTACCCCTATTTTAAAGAAAGTACTTTAGATCAATTTTAATATCATGAAAAGAAATTCTTGTGCCAACATGTATTTACCTGCCAGCGCAGGGTGCACAGGGCTCGATCCATTCAGGTTCTTCACTGGAACTGTTGGCACTCTGACACACAAGAAAACAAATGCACATTAATCGACAGGTGGCTGACACACTAAAGGCAAACACACACCTGGCTCCAGTCGCCTCAGCCCAGATTCGTGGCAGCCACATCTACTGAGTCACCTGTAAACAGGCTGAATGACACACAGCCGGCTGCAGCATATAGGAGCTTATAGTTCACCCTATGTCAGCAGGCTAAGGAGCTTTTGCCGAGTCATGCAGAGAAACAAACAGACGTCGCTCATCACGACTTGACATACTGTCCTATAATTGCCAGGCACGGAGGACTTCTGCTGTGTAAGACTTAAGATTAGGATGCATGTGGCAGCAGACGCTCGGCACCTGGCAAATTAGTTATATGTTATCTTTGTGCACAGCTAATATAATACTCATCGAGAACCCAGGTGGGCAATATCAGTGATGGTTCAGGCAGACAGACAACACCTTCTGGACGCTGGAAGAACAGTCTGCCAGCAAGACAGGACAGCAAAACAAACAGGGCGATATGATGCTGTGATGGTGTCGTATTGTTTACAAAAAATGGAGTATGTTCTAATTATTTTGTTTATTTTTTCATCTGTTTTTTCTACTAATGCATGTAGCTATAAAATGCAGCTCTTAATCTCATGTTGCAAAACTGAAAGTTAATGTTAAATTCCATCCAAAGTCATTCATTCATTTCTGACATGGATATTGATCCCAGTAAGATTTCAAGCTCATGAGGATGATGCCGAACATCTGGTTGTAAATTCCACTGCAGAGGATGGCAAAAAAGTTCAAATACTAACTTTGGATCTAAGTGCTGTCAATCGCTGTTGTTACTGGTGTTCTCTGCCGGCCTCACCTGATTTTACCATCCTGCTCTTGTTCACTAAAATGATACCCAGTTTGCCTGAATACACATGAATGCAGCACACCAACTCTTGCAGAATTCAAAGATGCTGTTTTTCAACACAAAGTTCAACGTAAATATAGAAATTGGACGGCACTATTCATTATTATTTTGATTTTAAATAAAATATGGCGAATGAGCTTGCTGCATTATCTACCTCATATTCTCATTTGCTGCTTATTTGTTATTTGATGTTGTCACTTTATCTTCACTATGCCACTTTAGGTTCCACTTGTACTTTTTTATATAGTTATTCTTATAGTTTTTTATTTTGTATACTTTATACTTCTACTTGATTGTATGCTTGTGCTGCTGCAACACCCAAATTTCCCCTATGGGGGATCAATAAAGAATTATCTTATCTTATCTTATCTTAACAATATATCTGGCATGACAACAACGCACGTGACCTCATTTAACTAAAATGTCAAACAATCCTTTACAACTACCATATTGTAAATCTATATATCAGCATGTATGAAACACATGACAGTCAGTCACTACTACAGTCCAGTCAGAGGTGTGTACTTACGGTCTGCCAGTTTTGATTATAGTCATTTTTCCTGCTCAGAAGCGCCAAAGACCTCAGAGACAATTCAAGATATTCCAGCAATAATTCCCACTTGTAGCGTAGCCGACCAGTCGTCTGTCAGTGTCAGTGTCCCTGTCTCTCTCTTCCTCTTGTTTGTGTGCAGGTGTCACGTCTCCTGCCTTCCTTTATAGGGCTAATCCACCTGCCTCCATCTGTTGACTAAACTCTGGTTGTAGGCCAGAGATTCGTCACAGCAGGGATTACCTGTCAGTTGCCACGTCACACTGCCAGGCTGCCATAAGGTTGACAGACTCCGGCACATACTGACCGTACATCAACGCATTGCCTCTGCAGAGATTGCACACCTGCTACCTTGAAATCCTAACCTTGGGTGTGGGCAGGAGGATTTTAAGATATCTAATAATTTCACCTTCTGAGCTCACTGTCATCACTTTGACTGCGATTGTAATGTTTGCGTCACAACCTGCAGCCCCTGTAGTTGTAAGAATAGATTTAAAAGAAGGCTTAAAACACGTCATTTAAAACACATGACACGACTCACATAACAAGTCGTTAATGGGGGAGCATGGCGGCAGATCTTAATGTTTAAAACAAAATGCTTTACATAATTCAAATGAAACAATACTCTATTTATCTCGAACTGATCTTTTTAATTAATTAATGTATCTATTTAATCCGGCCTTTATTCTAATTTGTCTTTTTCTTCTCTGTGTGTGCTTTTTTCCTTTTTGTCTATAACTTTCTGTCTTTCCTCTTTATTTGTAACATGGGAAAACTGAAAATAAAATAAAAACACACCTCATTATTTTGAATCATCGTTCTGACTTGTGCTCATCCAGAGGGTGGGTGACATCAAATAATAGTCTTTTACAACTCAAAGGAAAGATTTGGTTCATACCTGTTAGTGCCTGACTCAAACTTATAAAATAATGTGCAATAACATGTAGAAAATCTGATATTTTTTGTGTCTTTCTGCAGAGTGTTTTCACTTGTTGGAAGAGTCCTTATAAATAATGCAACAATGACAAACTCCCAGTCAGAAGCTACTGTTCTGTTCCTGTACCTGAAAATCTGCTTACGCTGTACTCTGTTACTATTTTTATTTATTTACCACCACACAAAGTGTCCGAGCTGTCCCGCGTGAGCTTCCTGTGTACGTGCCTCACCTGATTCACAAAGTAAGAGAATCACCGACTGGATCAAACCTGAATAAGCTGATTGCCATTTGTACGTCAGGCGGGGAAAACATGAGCGATATGATAAAACAGATTAAAGGAAGGTGGGGGAAAGCGGAGAAAGGGTGGGAAACAACGGGAGTGTCATCCAGTCACGTTCCTTTGATCCCGGCTAATCTGGCTGCATTAGAGCCGTCTCCATCTGGAGCGCTGGATGATGGAGGCGCACGAGCTGCAGCATATGGCAACACACACTTATACACAGACACTCGCACCTTAAATCAAGTCCGATGGAGAGATAAACACTTGAAGCAGGAGGGGGAGAAAAAACAGCTCAGGCACAAATGATGAAGGTGATTTAGGCGGTGACACACTTAGAGAAATCAAACCCACTGCAGTGAGTGGAGAAAGGACCGGAACAGGTGTGTGGACCGAAGGCGACTCGCGTCACCGTGATTAATCTGCGACACTTCTTTTGGAAAGCATCTGCTCTGTTTCACATTCATTCACCATTTCACTCTCAACAGTGCAACAATAACAAATGGTAACAATCAGCTCACCGACCAAACAGGAAATTATTTTTCTGTTTTAAATATATCACATATTCAACCTCACTTGTAGTCATAATATGGTATAATGGTGTTCAAAATATCTATATATATAATTATTAATTAAGTCAATATTTATCTAATATCTAGCTCCTTCATTTTGTCACTTATTTGTGTCTTAAGACAATTTGTAAATTGTTTTTCAAGGCTTCATTTTACACATAGTAGATGCTCGTGTGATATATTATATTACAGATTTTTATGGTTGCTTATCTGCTTCTTGAACTTCCTTTGACAGTTCAAGCGTTCGCCTTCATCTCTTGCATGTCTGCATGTATCGAGATGCTTGTGGTCAGTCTTGTTCAGCAGCGTGTTGCTCCTTTGTGTTGCTTGCATGGCTGTATGTGCCATAAGGGTACTTGTCGTTGCTGTATTATTGTACTGATGTTTTGCTGTTTCCTGTTCTTCTGTCTTTACACTTCTTATTAATTTGCCTTTGCTGTATTTAAGGCGTCTTGTCGTTATCGTTTTGATCACTTTATTGGCTTCAAAACATCCTGCCAAAGGACTGCAGTTGAAAATTAGCCAGCTGGCCGACACTGGCACATTTACAGAAATGTCGATTAATGTGTGTTGTCCTTATAAACAAATTTATGAAATAAAAATCTGATCTAATAAATCATTACACTGTGTGTTCTCTTCAAGAGGTGAAACGAGCATTAGAATTAGTTTCAAAACAATCATCTTGATTTACTTCTGTTAAACACATTTTGATGTTTTAGTGCACTACATTACATTAAATAACTTTCTAATTCCCAGGTGAACCACACAGATGTTACCTTACAGCTGCACAGATAAATATTTCTGTGTCAACGAGGGATCAAATGGCTCTGTGTCAGGTGAAAGGGGTTGATCATGATGATGAACCTACAAAGAATCACCTGACTGCTGTTTGTTTTACAGTTTATTGTATTGATTTTCCAGGCCCACAACTTTAAAGTTTTGGTTCAGTCTCAATTATGAGGCCTTAAAACACTGTTTGGAGCTATTGATGAGAATTTCTTTTTGCTTGTATTATTTTTGCCGGAATTTGGTAGTTTTAGTAGAAGGTACTGAAATTACAAAAATCAAATATCAGTCGCATCGAGTCAGAAGTGCAGAACCAGGAGATAATAATCAGATTGCTAAAAACATATCAACTGATGAAGGCAATGCTTCAAAAGGTTAATAATCCACTTTTTGCAATTTTCTCCTTCAAATGACTCAACATATAAATTTGAGCCCAATTAGCTCCTTGTACTTATGGATTAAAATGATAAAAATCCAGCAGAGGAGGTGTTTCCCTCGGCTGCCCCGGCGCTCCTGCGGTGCCAGTTATGAATTGAGTGATAAAGCAATAAGATGATGACAGCAGGAGCACTAAGTGGAGATTAAGCTAAGAGCAAGTGGAAGGAGAGAAGAAGGGCGAGCAGCAGAGGGGATCCTCGGCTGATGGGATCAGAGAGGCTCTTGATCTGTGACGTTGGCAATTTAACCGCAGCAGCAGGTGCTCTCACCTGATATGCAGGAAGAATGGGTCAGTCACACAGCTCACCTGACACGAAATACAGAGATTACTGAAGCAAGAATATTAAGCCTGTGGTATTTGGTATTAATCTGAGGCTTAGCTGGGTTGCTAATGCGAGGATTCAGAGAGCCGGGGTGGTCTGTTGGGGCAGTGTTGGGTCGGCTCGCGTAGAAAATTATCCTCAGCATGTGGTCGTTTTTTAAAGGTTTAATCACAGGACGAGCAGCCTAGTCGGTGCAGACCTGCAATCAAACACAGACAAAGTGACCATGTGTGTTTGAATGATGTAGGATGCGCAAGAATCGAAGAGTTTCTTGCATTATTTTTGTGGAAGCAACTGCATAACAAGTGAAATCTAGAGCACCCCGGCAACTCTCTTTCAGCTGAGACACAATGATTGTGAGGAAAACGTTATAAAAAGCAAGGCTATAATTGGAATCTGACGAAATCCAGATGCAAACATTTGCAGCGTGCTCACAACAAGGAGCCGCAAACACAACCAGCAGAAACCAAACAGCAGCGCCCTCGTTCCAAAAGTCATCCCTGAAACATCGGTGAACCTCTTCACAACACTGACCACAGACATCTTGCTGAGCAGTGCCCTCTGGCTACGACACCAGGATACTGTGTCTTCCTTCATTCATTACCTTTCACTGACGCTGACAGCATTTAACACCTGAAGACCTCATGTCACACAGTGAGCTCTGCCGTGTTCAGTGACACATGAATGAATCTCAAGCTCTCGCACATCTCAAGTTTCCTCTTATAAACTGTATAACTCCAACTGTAAAAAGACTCTGATATGAATAATAATTTGTATCTTATTTCAACAACAACAACAACAACAACCTTAATATTGCATGGCATATTAAATTCTTTCCCTCAACAAAAACATCTAGAATGTATGAAGATGCAAATTATTTTTCACTCTGAAAGTTTAATTACCAGAAACAAGATGCTTCCCACTTTACAGTAACGTTCAGTCTCAGTGTATGTGCACTGGAGGTTTCCACATCACACCTGTGTAAGTTACATACTGGTT
Organism: Centropyge bicolor; assembly: GCA_037975185.1. Lineage (NCBI taxonomy): Eukaryota > Metazoa > Chordata > Actinopteri > Pomacanthidae > Centropyge > Centropyge bicolor. Next base: position 1,803,300 of record JBBMOC010000079.1, read on the forward strand.
TACGATTGGATTCCAAATCTGCTCGTGTCTTAAACTGAGAAATTGAGAGAAAAAATGAGAGATTTAAGGGGAGTTCTTCTAGCATCATACTCTGAACATACATCATTCTGCATAATGATGATCAAACTAAAGTTGTGGGGGGGCTTTCATATTGTACATACTGGTTTTCTGTGCACACTATTCCAGCTAAAAATGAAAATTTAGGTGAGGACAGAAACAACACTAGCGTGAAACTACACAAGGCAGCCTGTCATCAATATCAGCCTGAAACAAACAGGCTGATAAGATGACAATTTAATTTGCAATATCCGCCTTGTGGAGGTTTTTTTAAAGTGTCCGAAATGGATGGAAGTTGCTACTTACACCTCTCTACATATTAAGACTAAAGACTCACAAGACTGTGTGCACTTTCTCTCAGTTTTGATGTCGAGATTGTGCACACACCTAAAGAGAGGCTTCCAGTTCAAGAAGCGCCATCGATGAAAATATCAAGCATTCCATAACAATGTGGACATCCCAGATGTTAGAGCTCCAGATGTGGTTTGCTGAGTAAAGTGGGTGTGTGTTTTTTTACATCAGTCCATGTTTCACATTTGAGGAAACTTAAGATTTTAATCAGCAAAGTTCTCGAGATAACACAAACACAGACATAACCACAAAGTATTTCCAGGCTTTCCTGATTGACCACGATTGTTTGCAGGAAAACTATATACAAACTATGTTTATGAGCGTGTGTGTTTGTGAAGTTCATTCAATATTAAGTGGTTGCATGACAAATGTCTGGAATGTGAAACACTTGTGAGAGCTCGGCCCGCTCGGCCTGAATGCTCTTCATTGTTTTTCCATAGAAATGAACGAGCCCGATGGACTTTGTCACAGAGATTAAAGGCTCATGAATGCTAATGAGCGCTGATGTCAGACACAGTGTAATGAGGGCTTCGAACAAATGAGAAATTCCTGCCAAAACTGATTTTCTTACATATCCTGTTTAGTTGGTCTCATTTTGTTTCATACACAGTAAATTGATTATGGATGTCCTCTCTGTGGAGATTAAAATGTTCCTAAGCAGCTGGTATTCACACTCTACACATCAAGTTCTCTTCAGTTTGATAGTATCCTGCTGCTTATATACTTTTCATGGTAGAATTTCTTTTTTTTTCGTTTCTTCTCTGATTTGTTTTGTCTGTAAATACGTTTATAATTGTGCTTGTATTCTTACACAAAGATATGCACTGTTGATATAAAGCTATTGATTATTGCAGCTTTAAGCTTGAAGGAAAAAAACATATCTACAACCTTTTTCTTGTGGCACATCCCACTTGTCATATACATAAATACATGGTTGTCCACTCACCCAGAGGCGATAAGGGCACGTGACTGAGCCATGGCGATACGCTGCAGTGCAGGTCGGCTCAGCCCAGCTAGGCTGGACCTGGGCGGCAGAGGGGCTGCGCAGGCAGCAGCACCAGATGAAGACACTGGACCCAGGACTCGGGCAGAAGGCGAGGGCGTGCAGGTGGAGGCAGCCGTGGAGATGAGAGGAGGAGGACCTGGAGCCGGCACTGTAGGGGCGGAGCAGGAAGCAGACAGGGAGGACGAGGTGGAGGGATGCGGGGGAGAGATGACGGAAGATGAGAGGGTGGTGGAGGGTGGAGGAGGTGGCGGCGGAGGAGGTGGAAGAGGTGGAGGAGGGGGACGGGTGGAGGAGATGGAGAGGGCGGCGGTAGCTGAGCCGAGGAGAGAAAGAGAGTGGGGAAAGCCTCCACCATAACCAAGACTGGCACTGCCAACACCGCTACCACCGACGATACCTATACCTCCTGGACCACCCATACCACCCACACTGAAGCCACCTGTCGCCCCAACTATGGACGTCCTGTGGGGGGAAAATGACCGTGACAGGGAGGGAGGCCGAGGGAGGGTTAATGAGTATGACCCCCCTGGGACAGGGTGACTGCTGATTTTGGGACTCGGTGGCTTGGTCTGTGGGGGTCTCCGACCCAGAGTGTGAGCAGTCGACATTGTGCCCGCTTTGACACTTAGCACCAACATACACTGCTGGCAGGCGCAGGGCTGTCCCAGGGAGGTGATGGCCGAGGCAGGGAGTGCCCCACTGGGGTACGCACTTCCATTTCCAGTCCCACTGCTGCTCATCCTGATCCCCATGCCCACTCCAGATACATCCACACCAAGAAGTCCTCCATGGCTGGGCATGGACATGGGCCCCCAGGCATGGTGGGATTTGGGCAGGGGTCCGGACACCAGCGGGTAAGCCAGGTCGGAGCGACGCTGGATGCGTCGGCAGCGCTGAGTCTGCCCGTTGATTTGGGTCATGCTTTCGAAGTCAATGAGGTAGCAGAAACCCAGCGGCGCCAGGTCCAGCCAGGGCTGCTGACGATCTCGTGCCGCCTGGATGGCGATGCCCACCTCCGTGTCGTACGCTGTCCAACTTCCAGCGTCGTTCTCCCACTCCCACAACCAGCCCTGGCCAGGCGCCGAGGTGGGGTCGTAGAAGCTACGTCGTACCGGTCGAAGGGTACCTGAGGCAGGGATCAGGGGGTCACAACAATGTAAAAGATTCATGCTCATTATTAAGACTTGAACAAGGTGCAACAGCTGTTAGTTATACAATCATATTGCATTAGGACTATTTTCATGAATAGCACTTTGGGCAATTTTACTGCTTGTCAGAGGAGATTTCTAGACACGTGCATGACTCCTACTGTAACCATAAAGTTTGAGCATCTTTGTTTCTGGCCTTCAGCGACTGTAGTGATGCTCGGCCATGAGAGGTAGTTGCAATAGGAGGTAAGTGACTGACTGTAATACTATTTGCTGTGGACAAGTAGATTGCAACCCTAACAAATTCAACATGTCTGTGTTTGCTTGCTAAGAATTTGGGCAAACAGGTTGCCCCTGGTAACAGCACATAGTGTTCTGAATTCTGATTGGCTGGCAGCCTTGATCCGACCCAAAGCTGGCTGTGTTTGCTTTCCCAGGGTGTCCAGAGAAACTCTACAGAGTCTTCATACTGTAAAACTCTCACATTTCAAATCCTGTGCCTGAAACACAAAGGGGCGCAAAGATTTCTTCAGGATGAGGGAGTTTGATCTCAAAGTGAGGGATGAAACCGGTTTTGTAAAAATCACTCTTCATGTACGTTTTACAGTTCAGCCTTATGTTCGACTTAAAAGTATACAATATAATTAATCATTTGAAATACATTCAGTGTGAGTGAAACATCTTTGAAGGCCATTGAGAAAAACAATAACTCTTTAGAATTTGTGCCATACAGTATGTGTGGCACAGTATGCACAGACAGTGGACAAGACAACAGAGGAGTTCATTCATAAAATCTGCTCTCATCGACCCCGTTTTATCAATGACCTCAGACTCCTGAAATTCCTCCCCACCCTCCTCCCTGTCTCCTATTTAGACTGGGGCACCCTGCCTGCCTCCCCCATTTCAGCTTCTGCTCGGTTTGGAAAACAAACTGCACAAAGGCTTTTGTCAGCCAATGTTGAGAGAGGAGGAAAATGTTGGGGTCTCTGCCAGAGTTCGACATCTGACAAGTGACAATTCCCGGCTTTGTCTTACACTGCTCTGCTTGCCTCTCTTTTATGAAGCTTTGCCTGGCTAGAGATGACTTCTTATGTGCATATTCAGTATTGATTGTCTGCTGCAAAAAAATGTTCTCTGTATCTGTGGCTATGACTGGACACTTATGTCTATGTGCTACATGCAAACATGCCCAGGACCTGCAGGAATGACTCACTGACACCTTTCAAAATCACACACAGCTTCTCTCATTGTTTAATCACCTAGATGAAATACAATAAAATGCATTAGAGAGCAGATTTGGGGATCTAACATGAAAGGCATGTATGTCATTGCTGCAGAAACAAGAAGCCACTTTACACCAAGGCACCAACTTCTGGAATCAACATAAAGGCTTGCAAAGACAAAGTAGACACATGAGCATTAAAAAGGCCTCCACCTCAGGCCTCCACCCTCCGCCTTGTGCCTCCTCCTCTCCTCCTCATCCTCACCTGTGTCTTGTCGGAACTGGTGCATGGAATGCAAATCGATGATGTAGGGCGAGAGGCGAGAGTCCACCTGGCCGAGGACGACACTACCACAGCGCGGGTCGCTCCGGATGACTGCCTCGATGTGATGACAGACAGCCGGGCTGTAGGGCCGCCAGCGTCCGTGCTCGTTCAGCCATTCCCAGACCACTACGGCGGACGCTAGTAACATCCTACTCCTGCAAAGGTGAAAGAACAACACTGACAACACGGAGGCATAAATGAAACCGAGGGGATGATGGGTATTTAAAGACAACCTGCAGCCGCTGGTTGCATCCCTGCGCACAGCGGCGCTGCATCCATCTTGGACAGTTTGCAACCCAGATGTGCCTCCTATCTGTGGGTATAAATATAATTTTTGGGGGGATGACACTACATGCAAACTGTACCTTCCATGTTTGTAGTTTCGGCTATGCAGCAATTAGCAGGTCCCTTAATCGCACGGTGAGGTTTGAGAGCGTTTCAGGGCGCAAAAAGCCTCGCAGGATGGTTGCATTTTACTCCCTATGCAGATGAGTGACGTCTACTGAAATCATTTCTCCGGCACAATCAAGTTAGTGTGAGAGGAGAAAATGCAACTTGGTGCAGCAGCCGTGAAGTAGGTTACTGTGACAGGCTGGGTTTGATGGTGCATGTGCAAAGGCTGCAGGTTTGTTAAAACAAATCTGTGCTGCATGTGAGGGAGGATCAGATTCTTCAAAGCAAGCAACTTCAATAATTACCGGCTCCAGTGTCTCCAGTCAGATCAATGCTTTGTAGAGCAGTTCTGGTGCTTTAGTAATATCCATCTGTCACTGTGAGAATATCTTCTGTCTTCAGGTAAAATCCCGGAATTATGGTTATATCATTATTTTTTTAAATATATTTTTAATGTTTGATCTACTTTTACTTCACTCAATGGTTTGTCCATAATGTCTCGACCACACAACACTGAAAATAATTTGGCCGGTGGAAAAAAATAATGTTGGATATTCGCCTGTGTGGACCCGCCCACCCCTCGAAGCCCGTCAGCATCCAATCAGATTTGAGAAAGTGCTCCGTCTGGCCAATGACGACCGTCTCTCATCTGGATCGCTCATTCTTCACGCTATGTTAATATAAACTCTGTTTTGTTGTTTTTGTGTGGATTTGATGTTGATAAATTAGGATTTGAACATTTATCAATTTTTTTTAAATCTTAGAAAACAAAGAAAAAAAACACAAACAATATTGACGAATAAAAAGCTGGAGATGCCGGGGATTGAACCCGGGACCTCATACATGCGAAGCATGCGCTCTACCACTGAGCTACATCCCCATTGGTCAGCGCTGTCATCACTATGGCACTTGTATCTGACCTGGTTTCTGTTTCATTTTGTATCAGTAAAGAAGCTGGAGAGCTGCTGTGACAAAAGTAGTTTTTATTTGTTTGGTCACAGTGTTCAACGTCTCAAAATGACAATAAAACTCTACATGAACTTCTTTCAATACATTCATTTAACAGATGAACATGGTTATTTTGAGTTTATAGTGGCCTGGCTTTAGTTATATCATCATTATATCCTTAAACAGCAAACATACATAAAGGTAAATGTTATAGTTTTGCGGTATGACATAATGACTGATACTGACCTTTTCATAAAGACAAGAACTATTTTTTATTCACATTAGATTTCAATAAGTTTGACTCCTGCTCACAAGAACATTCAAAAATGGACTAAAAAATATGAAGAAATAACATTTTCCCCCTGCCTATGTAACATGTTGCAAAGAAAAAAAGAAAAATTACTTGTTTTTCCAAAACAGACAAAAGATTCTGTTTATCATGATCACATCAATTCACATTAGGCTTTTTTTGCTTGAAAAAAACTTCTTCGATAAAACTAATCTGAATTACAAAAATGTGTTGAACAATAAAAAAACACGCAATGACACAAAGTTAGATTTCTTAACGGACTGAGCCAGTTTTACATTATAAAACTCTTAAACATTCAGAACATTCAAAACAACAGCTTCACTCATCATTCACTTTTTATCCTGACGCCTCAACAGGAAGTGTATCTTAGATTTTATTGACTACTCAACTACGTTACTTTTTTCCTGACAGTGTGAAACAGCATTTAGCCCCTCATGTTGCAAAATAAAATTTACAGCTCATTGGCTTTATTTGGCCTATCCCCTGTAATTCAAGTTGTCTTGTATTGTGTTCTCACAGGGCCGTCACATCACCGTCCTTGTTCTGGCCTCCCTCTTCTTCAGACCAGATGGCACCTCCGGAGAACTGCTTTAGATCTATCAACAATCCAGCCCCTCCACTCTCTTCACCTTTGCCTACCCCACCTCCCACTGTCTCCCCTGTCTCTCCCTTTGGCTGATCTGTTAGTCTGGTTTCCTCCTCGGCCTCAGAACTCTCCAAACTTGAGTTATCATCTGAAGTATCATCTTCTTTTCCCTTCCCACCACACTGCTCTGCATCCTCCTCTTCCTCCTCCTCATCACCTGTCTCGCTGTCACTCCCTTGGCTACCACCTTCCTCCACCTGTCTCTCCTCATCCCGGACTTCCTGCATTTCCTCCTCGTCCTCATCGGCCTCACTTCGAGACCGCTGATAGACTCCGAGACGGGTCCCCAGGACTAGTACTGCACCTCTGACCTGGTCCCTGACCCCTCCTTCCTTAAACATTATGCGCTGGATGGTGTATTCTCCATTGGCCTCCTTGTTCAAATTCCGATACAAGAGGATCAGCAATATCATCAAAACAAGTAGGACTAGAAAAAGGGTCAGCACGATACGAAAGGAAGGTGGGTAGTCAGACATGCCTGAAGTAAAGAGAGAGGAAAGTTGAGATAGCTGAGTTTGTATGATCATTCATCAGGATATATTTATTTTTATTCATATCTATCTTCTTAATAGTTACTGTACAGACATGAGCGTGGTATCAATCTTCTCAACTAACTCTTGGCAAAAAGCAAATACGGTCATTTCCTTTAAAAGATAAGCCCTTTAGATTTGGAAATAGTTACATGGGTGTGGTTTGTCATATTAACTGATGCCTCGTGCGCAAAGAAGATTAGATGATGCTAGCAAATGTGCATCTGTTTTTCATCATACTATCAAATTTGAACTAAAACAGGTTGAAACACATTATGTGAGCCGTTTGAACCAGGTTTCAATCCAATGCTATTCTTTTCTAAGAACACCAGAAATCCTCTCATTGTTATCAAACTGTAAATCCCAAAATACTGAGACAGATTAGATTTGGAAATGTGCTTTACCTCCTTAGAAAATTCCCTGTCGAGTAGAAAAATCCCACTGGCTCGGTGTCACTGGTACAAGCAGAATTTTGCAGTCAAAACTCCTTGTAGTTTCAAAGCTGCTGTGAAGCTTTCAGTAGATGAGGATCCATTGGCCAAGTTATATCCGGGATCTAGAAAAGGAAAATTAGAAAACTAAATGATGCATGGTGCTTCCAGATATAATTTCACATTTATTTAGATGACAACATGTATGTATACCTTACGATGTGGGCGAAAGAAGAACAAAATAAATATTTTCAGTTCTGTTTCTCAGTGGTTATTCAGGTTAACCAGGTCACGCAAAATTCCAGTCATTCAGATTTAAAAATCTACTCCAATCTGTTAATCTATTTTTTCTGCATTGACATCCAACCCTGACACAGCTCTCAAAAGAAAGTAGCTACCATTCACGCTGGCTGAAACGTAACCACAAGCTCATAATGGTAATATGCATACATATGCTGGAGATGTAACAGGAAGTGTGTATTGCCTTTATGTAGTTTGACTGTAAATTGTCTGCAGAAGAGTGACAGGAAGCCAGCAGACCGCTCGCAGAGTCTCTGTTTCCTGTTGAAATGATAATTGAGCATCATCAGTAAGCCTGCCATGGGAGTTAACTTTTTGAGCCGTGGTGAATCAGACGAAGTTCTGACATTAAGTACTGCAAACATTTAATAAAAAATAAAAATGCAGAAGTGCAATTAAGGCGTAATTAAAGCTGAAATGCACGAGTATATCTGACTTAGGTGGTGAATTAATGTCTGCAATACTATAATTATACAACTATTTCACATGTAAAAGATTCAAGTACATAAACTAATTAAATATTAATATCATATATAAACAGAGCTGAGAAAATATGAATCCTTTACATTATGATTCATTCATTTTAGTGCGTCAAAAATGAGTTAAGAACCTTTTCAAAATACGAAAAAAAGGAAGAAAATAAAATGCTAAAAAACACGTACCCAAGTTGCGAGCTGAAGTTAAGTCAGAGGATAAAGTTTGTGGCTCCAGACGGTGCTCAAAGGTGAACTCTGTTAAGAAACTGACTTGTGTGACATTTAGGGCATCTGAGCGGCGTGGAGGCATTTGAAAATGAGAGAGGGGTGATGCATGAAATGTGGTGAAGAAAGCGAAGGTGGGTGGAGGCTGAAGGGAGTGAGAACACAGATTAAAGAATAAACCAAGCAGGGTATGGTGGAAAGCAGAGATAAGAACGTGTGTGTTATATTTACGGAAAGAGGAAGACGTGCACATTTGAATTTTTTCCCCTGCATATTTGAATTATATTACTTCGCGTTTGCAGCACAGGTGCACACGACATTGTTCAAAATATTTTCAGCACATCATACTTATTTCCTGTGTGACATCTCGACCCTGCACAGTCACATTTGGCAGCAGTTTGTAGATAACACCACAAAGGGCAGTGGAGGTGAACATGGGGTTTGTAAGAAATGTCACAATTCAAACTGAACTTAAGATGGACGTTTGGAGATGACACTGAAAAAATGAGTCTGAAAGTGTTGCGTGAGACAACCCAAGAACTCAACCACCGTCCATAATAATCATCTGGCTCATGCAGAAATATTGAGGTTATTATTATGGACGACTGTTGTAATATTTAAACCTATAAAAAGTGCTTGTCGAGTTCAAAAGATGCACCTGGCTTCTGAATGTGAAACAAGACGTCCACATCCTGTTTTCAATCTGAGGGCCGGGCAGCCACAGCCCCCCTCCATACAGCACAGGCAGCTGCACCAAATCTGTACTGTTACTTCACATTGTATTACCCAGATAATCAGATGATATTTAAATTTACAGACAGAGATAAAAGCAGTGTGAAATTGTTATCAAATCTGTCATGATTATAAGCCCAATTAAGATACCAGAAATCACTTCCTTTGCTTCCTTCTTTCCTAAGGATGTATTTCATTTTGTATTTTCTTTTCCCTCCATCCCTTGTTTTGTGTCTTTTGACTTGAGTTTGTTTCCTTTAATATCTGCACTTTTTCAAAAGCAGATTCTAATTCACAGGTACACAAAATGCTTTTTCATGTCAATTTCTGAACAGAGATTTGCTCCAGCGTGGTCAGCTTGGACGGACAGCAGCTGGAACATCTTCAGATCACACTCAGCAGGTTTGTGGTTGGACTGAGTGCAGGAATTTATTTGACAGTTGAGTCCTGTATTACTGTCCTCACATAACTACAAACACAGACGCAGACACATTCGTGATACCATCAGCCACTTCAGTGCATGATGGTGCCTCGACATCGTGCTTTGCACATTCTTCTGAGTTTACTTTGTATTGTCTCACCACAGATTATTCTGTGTCACGCTGTTAGTCTGTTGCAAGCCTTGCTGCAAACTGTGTGCCGCTTCTCACCATCAGATGAGAAAGTTGGCAGCATGGCGCTCCGCTGCCAGTCTTTCACACAGGCCAAATTTAGCTCTGTTGTTATGTCATATATTGTCTTCTTTCTTGGTTGCTTTTTTTTTTTTTTTTGCACATTAAAATGAAGCCACAAAAACACAACAAGAAACCAACTGTGCAGGTGAGATTTAGAAAACCCAGAGAGGCTTAAATAGAATAGAATCTCACCTCAATGCACAATATAAGCAAATACTAGTCTTGTAATCCACAAAATAATAAGAATAAAAAGCAAGTATAAAGTAGGCAGTGATGACCTACTAAAACAGAAAGTACTCAATAAGTTCCAAGTAATAATGAAAGCTGTGTTAATGTGAAAGTTTTTTCACACCTTTCTATTCTCCGAGATCTACACCTTCGCTTTATTCTAGTTTCTGATGATTGACAGTCGTCTTTGGATCATCATTGTCAGTCAGTAAGTCAGTTTAATTGGCTACTTGTGGAGCCCGACTGTGTTCAATATAATATATAGTGTGAGAAATCCAAACAATAATAGCCAATATAAGCTGTGAGAAATCTTCAGGGTGTTGCATCCTTTATGGAGGCAATGTGTTTTGTGTGTGTGTGCATATGTTTTTTTAATTGGAGTAGGCAGCAGTTGCTTCACACACAGTCAACACACTTAATATGAACACTATTCAAACGTAACTTGACCTAGAAATGATCACACAAATACATGATCGTGATCACAGCATTTCTTAGAGTAAATAAAAAGCCATTCAATTATACAAAGGAGGAATGAATGTTTATTGGGTTTTTTCACAATGTGGTCTCATTTAACCTGCTACTGGTTTTACAGTTAGTGTTGAGAGGTACTGTAAGTGCATAAAGAAACCTAAGTAGTAAAGAGACGAGCCTCATGTGGAATGTACCATTGTTACACGATCATCGAGTGATGGGGACGTAAACAGAAAGGCTTCTAAATGTAATGGCAAAAAAATCCCACAAAACTAGAATCAAAGAAATGTAAATAATCGTTCCATCTTTTAACACCGATACAAACTGCAAACTGTAGAAGTCGTTTCATTTCATTGTAACTTCCTCTTTTTTTTGTGGCTGCAAACACTTTACAGAACTGCCGAGCTGTGTTTTAGTGAAACTGCACTGTGATTAGTGTTGGGTCAAATTGGTATGAACTTCTGAGTACACAGGGCAATTCTCATTTTAACATACAGCTCAGAGAAGATGCTTAAGAGGAGGGATGACTAAAAAGTTTTTTTTGCTCTGCTGCGATTCTGGATCTTTTGGGGGCGCCAGATACTGCAGCCTTTCCACGAACGCCAAAACTTCAAAGCCACCATCCTCCTCTGATAACATGAGGTACAAAATCACAAAGTGTTACCTTTTCATTGACTGCAAAGACTACACAGAATTACGATACACATAAATATTCAACTACACTCTCGTCAGCTATTATTCACATAATTCTCACTGTCAGGGTCGTCGTTTGTGTACCAGAAGATTTTCCTACCGTTAACCTTATACACCATTAACCTTACTCCTATAATGAAGTAGTAAAACAAAGTACAAGTCACGCGATGAGTTAACAATTGGGGGTCTGATATGACATCACAGTTTAGCAGCTTTAACTACCTGATTAAATAGCCCTAATGGTTACATTAGTGAGTGCTTCACAGAAAGAAAAAAAATTATATTGGAGGTGCTTAATCGCTTTGCTATAGTATGTCAACCTTCATTAGCTTTAATATAATGCTTTTATCACTACTTTGTGCATTAATTTGAGGCAATGGTGCCAATGCAGCTCCTTCAAAGCCTTTCAAAATTAACGCAAAGATTTTGCAAAGCTCAAAGCTGCACTATATGCACCACCAAATAGCTGCTACAGTACTCCATCATATGAAAAACAAAACATTATCTCACTGTTAGAAATCATTCTATGCAGATGACACCCCGTTCTCGCAATCTGGAAAACAATCGCAGAAACAAATTGTGGTCTCCTTTCCATCACAACAGCTGTGAGCCACTGTGATTCACAGTTCGTCGCTACCCTTCACTACATTCTCCCACTCACACAGCTTAAGGTACTGTTGATTCTAGTAAGGCTATGGTCTATGGATTTAGTAAGAATGCCCTCCGAATGTAGTGGTGCTCCGCCTTGCTCATACATCCCCGTCCTCGATCCGAGCCAGCTGCCTCTCCAGCAGCTCGATTCTCTGGCTCTGAGCGAGGACGACAGCACGCAAGGCCTTCATTTCTGCTAACAACTCGTTCAACAGATCATCCTGAAAGAAGGGAGCGAAGGAAGAAGTAAGAAAACGACTTTGAGCAGGAAATATGTTCATCTGGTCAATATGTCTCACTATGTCGACTTACCTCTCTCTTCGGCCTCTCGGTATTTCCATCCGTCTCCTTCGCGGCTACTCGTGGCTGCTGCACCTCCTCCTCTGTCTCTTTGGCAGCAGAGGTAGATGTGGATGTGGGAGCTGCTACGCTCCCGGCCGAAGGCGGGGCGGCCGCGGTCCCAGAGTCCTGCGAGACGAGCTGGGGTTTGCTTCTGAGGGTGTCTCTGTGCTTGGATGGAGGAGCTGTGTACCCACCGCTCAGAGAGACCAACAGGGGCAGTGCATCCTGCCCTGCAATCCACTCATCAGCCAGGAGAGCCGGCTCCAAGCCAGCTGTGTCTGGGTAGAGGTCTCCCTGAAACAGATCTGACTGGGGAGGATAACAGAGACAGAGAAGTCTTTTTATTATAGAGTTTTATAATAATAAACACTAAAAATTGGTTATTTTAAAATTGGTTTTACTTTTTAAAGGCTGCGCATGCCTTACCTTTCGTGGGACAGTCATTGAGATGGGTTCCACTTTCCTTTCATGGAGTTTGTAGAACCTACAGAAGACCAGGAAATTAGTACTCTTGTATTCTATATTCTTAACGTCAACAAACTCCATGAATAGACCAGCACACAAAAAACGTGTCTCTGAATGCTTTATTACTTATTGATGTGAACAGTGAAACGGAGCCCAAAGCCCTGTTATTCCTACAGTAGATGCAAATGAAATCAAATCTATAGTTTAGTTTCAGTTCAGTAACTTTCTAAAGGTGGGCACTGTAGTTTTTAGCAGTTTTAACATTTCTCAAGGAGGAGTAAACGGTGTATTTGTTGTTGAGTATTTTCAGCTTCAGATTAATAAACATTTATTGCAGTAGTATGTCACCCAATACAATGATGTGGCTTATTTATGTGTTTTAATAGTTTCTACTATATGAGGCTTTGGCCACACTGGGAATGCTCCTTGTTTTTGGTCTGTTTTGGATCCTGGTGACAACAAGAAAAATGCAGGCCTCTAAAACTAAACTCAAATTAATTCTAAGGAAAACGTGGCCAAAAATAATTACCTGGCAATTTCACACTTGTTGACATCTACACCTCTTTTACTAAGAAAGCCTGCTCCTCTCTGAGGCTCCTTGCTGCTGTACAAGCTGAGGAAGTGGACATACGGGGATTCATCTGTCACCTCAAAATACCGGATGGTGCAGTCTCCCTGAAAGATACATGATAATCTCATGAAGATGACCGAACCAAAGAAAGAGTAGATCTGTGTTCTGTATACAATCTTGAGGTCATACCTTTCCACACAGGTAGACCATGTTTGTATCTGGGTCATAAAAGGGCAGAAGAACGCCGTTACTCGTATCCATCTCCTGTACTGCCATTGGCTCAGAGAGATCTTTCTGTTAAAAAAAAAAAAAAAGAGCAAACAAAAACACTTATGAGTACTTGGAATTTATGGAAAGACAGCAGTCTTGGCAAATATGGAAAATTATATGACATGTTTAACATCAGACAACACTTAATTAAAGGACAGTGTCACAATTTTTCAGGTCTATCTTAAAACCCTTTCCCCCCTTTCATTCTGTCTTACTATATAAATGTATATTGCTTCATACATTGATACTGAAGGTCACCTATGCACTGTAGAATCATTCAATATTGGGCTAGTACGCCAGACTTACCGTATCCCACAATGCCAGCTGTCTCTCACTCATACGGCTGAAGCCTGTGGTCAGGATCTTCCCATCTGAGAGGAACACAGCTCTCATGGGCCTGGTGCCATCATGTACCTTCTCTTTCACCTAGAACAATTAGAGACTGATGTAGGACTGATATGGAAGCACTATAATATAGCGATGAGGAAAGATCCAGCAAAGGAGCACAGCAGGATGACTTTACTATTAGGGTGTGTCCATGCATGATGTAATGTCATGACTTCCTTTTTACGCATCTGCAATGATGTGAGATATACCTTGAGGACGGTGCCCCTTCGTGGGTCAATGACACGCAGAGCCTTGTCCTTGCAGACGGTACAGACAGCGCTGCCGTCCTTGTTCCAGCTGACACTGTAGATCAAGTCTGGGTGGGCATCGGCCAACTGGTACACCAGTTCTCCTGTGCCCACGTTCCACACACACATCACATTATCGCAGCCTGGAGAGAGGAAGACACAACATCCAATGTAGGGGTGTTAGTCCACAGGAGAAGAAACACATCCAGCATAAATGTTCAAGCAATATCTTTTTAAAACCATTTCATATAAAAAATGAAGGTGCTTTACAAGGTGATAAAATAAAAAAGAAAGGCAAATAAGAACATGTAGATAGATATATAAGCATTACATGTATGTACATAAGAACAATGATAAGGTGCAAGTAAAAGACTTCAAAGTTCAAGAAGAAGGTTGTTCTTTTCCTGAAGTGCATAAAAGCTAAATGCAGGAACATAAAGGAGACTGATGTCTTGTGACCTGAGAGAGCTGTTGGCTTTATAAACTGACAGCATGTCTGTGCACTGTGGAGCGAGGCCATTAACAGCTTTGTATACCAAGGGGAGGAATTGCAATGCAAGATGTCCATTAACACAGTTCAGAAAACAACATGAAAGCTGGAGAAATGCAACGACTGCGGTTGTATTTTCTTACTGTGTTGGCTCTGATCTGCTGAATGAAGGGCGGCTTGACATGTGACAGGTGTGCGGTTGCATGCAAAACACAGTTCAGGGGCAGACAGCGTGTGCAGGTGATTGACTCGAGCAACGAAGTCCGACAGGAAAACAACCTTTTCTGCCAAAGTTTGAACCGTTTCGCTTATTTCACATGAGAGATTTCTGCGTTCGATGTCACTGCTTTGAAGAGAACTGAGCTCAGCTGGAAAAAGGTGATGTTGTTCTAAGCACCAAAATTTTTAGTGTTAAACTCCTGGTTAATTATCTCTACAATGGGGTGTTTTTCTTCCTTATTTGGTGATTAATATCTAATGTTACAAGCTTAAAGCGGCTTTAATATTAATCTCTTCTGTTTATTTTAGTTTGAGAGATAAGTGTAGTGTTCCTTCCTTTGACTTCATTCCACTTCCACTTTATCACCTTAAATATCTGCTTCGTTTGTTTGATATATTGCGCTCGCTCACTCTGACCCCAATTCTAAGCCCATTATCACTTTAAATAAACATCATAAAAGAAGGAATGCACTTTCCGGGTCATAAAAGACTTACAGTAACAGAAGACAGCAGTACTAAATGTACTCTGGTGTGTTTAGACTCACACGCCAAGTGTAATTATGTTTCAGGTTAATCACGCTCTCCCTTAAACTTGCATTGCATGCTATGAATTGCTGAGGGCTGAAATCCAATTCCTTGCTTGTATAATGCAGTAGTATTTGAACTGGCTGTCACTGAACACCAACACGGCGAGATAAGAGCTGTTCCTCGACTGTCTACTACAAACGGATGGGTGCGTGTCACTTTTCTCTGGATGATGTGAAATGTTTAGTAAATGGATAACATAAGCTTGATTGATGGCAGCCATGTTTGTTATACTTACTGTTGAAAAGGGAACATGGCTGCTGGACATGTGTCAGGTGGCAAAACTGACTTTCATTTTTACATATACAAGTCATTTGACATAGTCACACACACCCCTCGTTTGTTTATATGTAAATACATGTAAAACAACATATAAATCACACTGGTCTTGTTGCATGGTGGTACAGTTTCATGTTCTCTGTAGCACAGGCCAAAGAGCACCAATCAAGTCATATTTAAAGCAACCGATAATGGGATGAATGACGTTACCTGCAGTCAAGAGGATATTGAAGGCAGTTGGGTGCCAAGCCAGGATCCCCACTCTTTTACTGTGTCCCTCCAGGGTCACAATGGCCTCAGTCATTGGACTCGTCAGGCCCCCGTCTGGGATCTGCCACACCTTCAATCAACAAGACACAACAGATGTTTGTTTACGAATGCTGCTGCTTAGTAATGGATCCATTCAGGTGCATGAGAGATGTTTTACATAATGCATTCATGTTTACTTTTCCATGCCATAAAATTAGTCTCCAGTGTTTTTTCCCCAGAGTGTAACTTTTGGGTCAAAGAGAAGAAAACACAGCTCAGGAAGAGCAAGGAGAAAAGCTGTTCTGAAAGTCTTTAATTAGTGCTAATTTCTGCTGTGCTGAGTCCCAAACCAGTCAGTGCTTTAAACCATCACACTCAACTCAAGAGAGGCTTTTAATAGAAGTTTTTCCCTGCTCTGCCTGAAGAACATTTCCTCTTGTCTTTAAATAGTCAAGAGCATCTTCCAGGAAGTCCTCTTATTTGTTTTGTTTTGGAGAGTGAGATGAGAAGATCAATACCACTCCTCATGTCTGCATGTTCACTATGAAGATTACTTTCTATAACTGAAGGCAAAAAATCCTTGACCCTGATTACACAACTTTAGTCAGGGTGACCGGAGTCATGCATGACAGCAGGTGACACCATTAAGTAATAAGGGACCAGTTTAACAAGCCTCCACTCTCTAACCTACCTTCACTGTGCAGTCCTCTGAGGCACTTGCAATGATGTTGTCGTCATGAGGAGACCACTGGATGTCCAGCACGGGCGCTGCATGGCCACACACTGTGGGACAGGACTGATCGATTCTGCCGCTCTGTGATGAAAAACAAAAGTTGAAATCCTGACACTGTGACAGCCGGGTAGAGAATCTTTAACACATTACGAGAGTTTAACCTTTGTCCACTATTTGTCCAAGAACTGTGTAAGTGCTGCGTATACATTAGCCAGACATGAAGGCAGGCGTCAAAGAGCTACTGACATATTGCTTTTAGTAGCAGAGTGGGAGATGGGAAACAAGATAGAGGCTTTTAAAGATATTGATCCACTGTATTTGATGTTGGATATAATGCATAACAGACGGGGTTGAACCTTGCTGATCGGGACAACGAGGAAGGCCCCTCCTCCGCCGGCTTCGATGATGACAGCGATGAACTTGGGGTTGACCGCACAGAGGGGGCTGTCCCACGTCACGCGGGACACCCTGACATCATCGATGCAGTGCTCAGCTTTCCACGCCTGGGCGAAGACGTGGCGGAACTTGCTCTGCCTGACCACACCTCGCCGGAAAGACATAACTGTGCAGGACAAAGATGAGTGAATTATACAGCTTATATTATAGAATTATTATCATGTATATTCAGCTGAAAACAGTGAAGATTTTACCAAATTAAAATTAATTGGTAATATTTTAAAGCCATTACATTTATAATTACAGGCAGTATTGCAAGTACCTTCAATGTGCCACCTTAATGATATAGAAATTTAATTTAAGTGTGTTTCACCAGCCACAATATGTAACTTTGTTTTTCTTTTAAAAAGGGTACAATCTTTAACATTTCCTTATTAAAATGTAAAAATCAATAGACCTGTGTCTAATAGATGATGCATCAGAGGGTGAGGCAGGAAGTTGGCGATGCGACAAAATGCAACATGATTAAAACTTTAACACATTTCCTCATCTGCAAACATTATTTCTGCCTGAGTCACATCAGGTCCCACACATCCCATGATCCCTTGCTACTTCACAACAAACTACGTCTCTTGTTATTGTTTTTGTTGAGAGACACTGACCAGCAGAAATTAAACACTGGGCCTTTAAACATGGATGACACCCAAAGACTGAAAAAGTCTTGAGAGATGACGAAAAAAGTTTATCACGATACACTTGTGGCTTGAAACATTTCTTTTCTTTCTTCTGCTTTCAGTGTGCGTTCTGTTTTATATGTTACACATGATCATGCATTATTTAAAAGTATGAAGTATTCGTGCTATTAAAACTGATATTTTTCTTCTGCATCCAGCTAATTAAAATCATTGCACACCCAGTTATTTCACAGCTTATTCAGTGAACCCCCAACATCCTTAGACTGTCAGCGAGAGAGAGAAAAAAAGGGGGCTGTCAAAACAAGCAGGCGAAATTCTTTCATAGTGGGAGTCTGTCCTGAAAAGTACAGTCAGGCTCCAGTGGACAAAAGGGCATGATCCGCCTGAAACCAAAACATGCTGTGCCTGTGAGGGGAAGGGGGTTGGGCAGCCAGAGCTGCTGAGGCAGGGAAGCCAGTAACTCTAGATGCCATCTACCTAATGCTTCACAGTTGTCAAAGCAAATTGTATTTTGGCAGGTATGCAGGCTTTAGTCTACATTGTGTTCCAGCAGAGGATAAAGCTGCTCCACATCCATTCAATCTTGCATAATAGAGCCCAACACTTCCATCAGTAGATCTGTGTTACTAAACAGTGATCATCCATTGTAAAATGCTGCTTTTGATTAGTGCAATATTGTTGCAACAGATCATAATAGAAAAGTATTCCTACACCATTTATGATAAGAGGCTCTATTGTTGTCTGCACACAATAAGGGGAATGAGGCTTTTTGCAAAGAGTATGTGCAGGCATGAGCAACAAAGGACGTGTATTAATGCGTAATCATCCCACAATGGGACAATTCAAGGAAATGGCATGGGTATTATTTTGGAGTATAATAACATACCTGGGTTTGGAGCGACCTCTCCTAATTGGAAAAAGGATCACCAAAGACTCGGGCGTGACAAGAGGAGGCCAATAAAATAATCCGCCGCCAGCAACAGTAACTTAATCCTCTCCTGTGTCCGGGCTCACGTCGATTGCGCAGACCTATAAGAAAATACGACCATTAGACGTAAAAACACAGTGGAATTAGCAGCAGATCTTCCGCAATTCAAGTGTTGGTTTGTCTGTAATTACGCATGTCTGATGTAGTAAAAGCCGAACCTGATGGCGCATGTCCAGTACTGATATATATCTACATTAAATGGTGCACATCGACGCTGAGTGGACCCGGCTGATGGTGGTGATGGTGTGGGAAGAGATGCAGACGGTTTTCGCCCTGTCCCCCTTTTTACAAAACGGCTGATTTGGAGAGCTGGATTGTGCAGAATCCCGGACACTTCCGCTCATGGCAGGATATATCAAAGACACGCAGGAGTCAAGAGGAGCTTCATCCGTTTACATCCAGATTCCTGTCTGCCAGACCGGATGTGTAAGCAGCGGTGAAAACTTCCTTAAACTAGAGGATGAGACTAAATTAGTAAACTAACTAATTAATAAATTAAATAAATAAAGCACCAGTCGTAAATCTTGTCAGTGTCCGGTTTAAACCTCGTGCGCATGCGTGCAACAGAGGCACATGATTTTCAATCCTAAAACCAGTTTTTTAAATACATTTTTGCGAACTTTAATTATGTTACAAAGAGGAACAACTTATTTGACTCCAGCTTCAACTGACTTTCAAGGATAAATGAGGGTGTAAGAACACTAAAAGGTGGCCAAATAATAAACAAGCTTGATATATATTTCTGTCTTACAAAAACTCGAGTCTGATCAAGCTAAGTGTTTATTTCAAGATGCTTTCCGTTTGTTTCTTTCATCTATATTTTCATATCTGTTGTTACCAGACCGACGGCAAATAGTTGTGGCGTGGCTGTATGGCCTTTCAGCGCCCCCTAGTGTTTGATATACGAGGCAAGTTCATTGTTCCCAGTGAAGCGGTTACGTGAAGTCAGTGAAGTGAAAAGCGGTGGATCGCTGGAGGAAACGAAACGATCGCATTTAAATAGAATACTCCTGACATTATTCAGAAAGACTAGTCCTGATAGTAGTTTAAATATGGTGCTGTGCTTCATGTGCAACAGGTGGCTCCGTGGCGCAATGGATAGCGCATTGGACTTCTAGGCATATGTGCAGTGATTCAAAGGTTGTGGGTTCGAGTCCCACCGGAGTCGCACTTTTGCTCTCAACCAAAGTAATAGGCTTACTAACTGCAGAGCAGCCTATTCGTCTTTTACTAGTCAACTTCTTCTGTTTGTTTTAAGTACAGACTTGCGATAAAGAATGCTAATCTTGAACAATCAAAAAGGCAATCACGTGGGTTTCCGCATGAATCAAACGAATTCATACTCAATCATGATACTATCACCTGTTACCAATAAACCTGTTTACTTCTGCCTTTGTACTGTTTTCAACTGAGTAATATGTTAAAAAGGACTATTATCACATTCGGTTTTATTTATGTTTGACCACTTTTTGGAATATGAGTTATATTAAAAAATATTTAAATATATCAATAAAAATACTAATAATCTACTATTACCATAACACAATATAAATACATTTTTATTTGGTAAATGTTGCCACTTTTTTGCCTTTGACACAGCCAATAGGGGAAACAATGTTGCGAGCGGGTTGTTTCTAGACGAGACCAAATTGTGTTACACCGGGTGTAACCACCAAGCTAACGTTAGGCTAGTTAGATGTAGCTAGCTAGCTTTAGATTCTTGTCGGCGTACGCAGCTGTGGAATGAACACTATACACACGATTATTGAAGGATACTAATGAAACTCGTCGGTGTCACTTTATTTTACAATCACACTACTGTTGTCATCGACGTCTTTGGCTTAGTGGTTTTCACCATCAGCTGTCCCGTGTTGGTCAGCTAGCTTGTTAGCCTCTTCTGCTAGCTAGGCACAGTAGCGTATGGGTGTCAAAGTTAGCCGTGACTTCACCGGGTGTCTGGTTGCCTGATCTCACATTTCGGACACGTCAAGGTAAACACTTAGCCGTCGGCGAGTTTGAAAGCTAGCTACGAAGCTAACGATTGTTTAGCGGTGAATCTTGTTTGCACCGTATTGTTTATATGCATATGTCAGCTGGTAAACTTCGAACAAACATGACAATTGGTGTTTCATGACTTTAGCTCCATTTCTAGCGGAGAGCCGTTAGTAGCCGGGCTGGAGCTAACATTGGTTAGCCTCTCTTAACAAGCTCGTTTATATGTTATGAGCTTTGCCACTTTTATGTTGCTATAATTAGTTTTTTCTGTCTTGCAATGATTGGGCTGTCACATTTCCCTGAAAAGATCATTTGACTCACAGTTGTTGTTGTTTTAATTCTTTGTATCTATTTCAATTAATGATATATATCGTTATAGGAAATTAACTAAATGAAGATTCCAGTGAGGAGTTTTATAAGTCACATCCATTTCCGGCTTAAGCATTAGTTTCGTTGGTAAAATGAGTCCACAGTGAATCTTTATTGATTCTATAGTTAACCTTTGAACCATCACACCACAGTGAAAGATCAATATCAAAGACCAGTATCATATTACTGCCATACAAAATGTTCAGATGGTTTATTATTAAAGTAGGCTTGTGACTAACAAATCTGGTTGACAGTTAAACTGCTGATTAGTTTTTAGGTTAAATGTTAGAAAATAGGGAAACGCCCATTGCTATTTTAAGTCCAAGTTGACACATTAAATAGTCTCGCCTTGCCTGACCAGCAGTCTGCAATCCAAAGATAAGCAGTTTGATATCACGTAAGACTGGTGGCATTTTTGCCCTATGAAACGATGAATCAGTTTTCAAAATAGTTTTATTCCTGCACTTTTTGGTGACTCATTTTGTGTGGATCTACTCACTGATAAATCATTTCCACCCTGTATGAAAGCACAAGCATTGTCATGCAAAGTCTAAGATTTCTAACTTTCATTTTTGCTTTAAGGTTCCTCAAATCTGTCTCTTGATTTTTGGGGGCTGTGATGTCGGAGCCCAAGACCCCCACTCCCACCCCCGCTGGCGACACATACAAAGGATGGGTGTTCAAGTGGACAAATTACATCAAGGGTTATCAGCGAAGGTGGTTTGTCCTGAGCAATGGGCTGTTGTCATACTACAGGTATGTAAGACAGAGTGTTGTAGCCATGATCATGTCACCAGAGAAATCTCTCAGCATGTTTTGTAACTACTGTTTATTTACACCTAACTAGCTGTGAATTAAGCACTCCACTTTATCAATATAGTTCAATTTCCTTGATTTTTGTATAACTCCAACAAGGTCTTAAGGCCAGTAGCCACACGTTGTTCTTTTTGTTTAGTTACATTTTCGTGTCTAATCAAACACCTCTGATTAATAGGACCCAGGCAGAGATGGGCCACACATGTCGAGGCACAATCAACTTGGCCACTGCAACTATCACAGTGGATGACGCCTGCAACTTTGTCATCTCTAATGGCGGGGCACAGACGTACCACCTGAAGGCCAGCTGTGAGGTGGAGCGCCAGCGCTGGATCACTGCCCTGGAACTGGCCAAAGCCAAGGCGGCCCGCATGCAGGCAGAGTCAGGTAAAACATGCAAACACATGTCAGAGGAAAGAAGTATTAGTTAATCATACTCTGTCTCAGAGTCTTTGAGAGTGGCTTTGTGAAACCAGATTCAAGCCTTTATTAACTTTTCTCTTGCTTTCATGTTGCTTTGATTAACAGATGATTCAGGGGATGACTTTTCTCCATCATCCCCACCGGCGGCACCCGGACAGGGTGGCGGGTCACAGAATTCAGAAGTCCAGTCTGCTCTCAGAACACTAGGCAGCAAAGTGGAGGATCTCAGCACATGCAACGATCTAATCTCAAAGCACGGCTCTGCCCTCCAGAGGTCAGGCTTTAACAATCTGTTGCTCTGTTTTTGCTTCTCTCTTTAGTCCTCAGGCCAAACTTGAATAAGTTTCCCTTGTTATATCTTCAGTGAAATGAAGAATCTGACACACATGATAATCTTATTTCCAGGATCTCATATTAAGATACTCTTGTGGTGACAGTCATATGCTAAGTTTAAGTGTGGTGTGAATTGATATATTGTCCCAACTGTTTATCCATATTGTCCATTTTAACATGTATTTCAGGTCTTTGTCAGAACTGGACAGTTTGCGTCTGACTGGAGAGGCTGGGGATAAGATTCGTCAGGTGACAGAGAGGGCCACGCTGTTCCGCATCACCTCTAACGCCATGATTAACGTAAGTGTATTTGCTTCTGCCTTATTGTTGTTGTGGAATGTATCAATGAGACCTTGTGTGTGCTCTGTGCAGGCTAAATTAACCGGTCTAAATTGCTCATATTAACTGGATCTTTGTGGTTCTTGTTGACCCCGTTCAACGTTGTGCCCCTCAGGCGTGCCGAGACTTCCTCGCTCTGGCTCAGGCTCACAGCAAGCGATGGCAGAAGGCCCTTCAAGCAGAACGGGAGCAGCGGGTGAGGCTGGAGGAGACTTTAGAGCAACTCGCCAAGCAGCACAACCACCTGGAGCGAGCGTTCAGAGGGGCCGCACAGGCTAATGCTACTGCAGATAATAAAAGTAAGACGTGAGCCTGATCCCGACCACCTCCCAAGTGACAGGATATGTTTTCCATGTCATTCTTCTCTTTCCACTTCCCTCTCCTTGTTTTCTCATGAGCTCTGGAAAATCTTCCCTTATTCCCTTCCATTATCTTTATATTACTGAGTTTATTTTTGTTAACACCTCTAGTACACCATTCTGTCATTTATTGTTCGCTGATCTTGAACATAAGGTAATGGTTGTCCATACACAACTATCTGTACTGTTTGTACATTGGACTAAATTAACAGGGCTTTAGCTTTAGGCATTATAAAAAGTGATTACTATGCTTAAGACGAGCTGATGATCAGTTACTTCAGCATGACCTCTTAAATCAATGCAGTGTCAACTGGCAACCCCTCGACGCCAGTTTCATCTGTCGACTATAACCAATAAAACAAAGAGGAATTTCTCCTTGTTTCATTGTGATGATTTTCATGTCTAGCAGATGTAATGGTTTGGTTTTTTTTGTTTTTTTTTCAGGTGCTGCTGGGCCAGGAAAAGGTGAAGCCAGTGACGAGGACGACGACAACGAGTTCTTTGATGCCATGGAAGAGGCCCCTGAGTTTATCACTGTACCTGCAGACCCCCAGTTCCACAAGTCAGTGCTCTCTCTTTAAACGTTTGAATTCCCTGAAGCGCCCAAATGATTTATTGAAACCAGTTCCTTGTGTAGTATGCAGGCACAAGATGTTCAAGCCACGTGGGTCGATATTTTCATGCTTTTCTTGTTCGTGCAGTCACAGGCTAATTGATTCGGTCTGTTGAGTCCAACCAGCCTATGCTCCATTACCTTATATGTTATAATGGCTGTTTATTTAACCAAAGTTCTTCCAGACACTGACAAAATCCCTTCATTTTTTTAATCTCTTACAGAAGATCGAGCAGTAATATCAGCGGTTTCAACAGTGAAATGTGTCCTGATGATCAATCGGTAGGTCTCATTCTGGCCTGTGGGATCACTGTTAATAGGACTGGTTCACTGTCTTTCCATCTAAAAACCCATGAAAACACCATGGATAATTAGAATAAATGCACAGTTTTGTTGTAAAGCAGCAGCAGCAGAGTGGTAGATTTCTAACCCTATGGGTGTGATTGTGCTACAAACGCAAAAAATCAGTTCACTCGCTGAATCTCTTTTTAAAGCTTTATTTCCAAAGGCTTTTTTTTACTGTTTTTTGACAGAATTTTCTCTCTTTTTAGCTTAATGAGGAACCTCTAGCAATGAACCAGGAATCTCCCTCTCAGGAGCTAGTGCCCTTGAAGAAGAGACGGACACGCATTCCGGACAAACCCAACTACTCCCTCAACCTGTGGAGTATCATGAAGAACTGTATTGGCAAAGAGCTGTCAAAGATACCGATGCCTGTGAGTATTAACCACAGAGGATATCAACACCCAATGTCACTTGCAGGAATTTAAGCATTGAGGTTGTTTCCACTTCATGTAACCATTCAGCTATTCTTTTCATGTCTTTGAGTGATTGCAATAAAACTGTAATTATATGATATGACAGACTTGAGACACCAGCGTGCCTCTGCAATGTGGGTTTAACCAAAACACAACTTGTCCTTGTGACTGCAATACTGGATCAACAACATTCTGTTAGAGCCATCTGTGGTTAAAATAGCTTTGCTGATATGTTCTCAGATACCAGAAAGCCTCAGAGAAATTCTGCAGATACACATCTGTGGTCTTTTTTTAGGATTCTAAAGCATTTCCAAACAAACTAGGAATGCAGTGCAAGTAGTGCTGGGCTGGCAAATGCATTTCTTCTAAATACATTGGTATATATATCAGTTGATAAGTAACAAAAATTGTAATGTCAAATTAGGTTTGAGGTTATTTAGATAATCTCAGATAACCCCTTTATGTATTTCAGAGTTTGTCCACCAGAGAGCACTAACAAGTTTTTACACTGAGGGATCTACATCAAGATAGTTTATATCATGCGTTTATTTTAAAAAATCTTCAACCGATATAGCTATGTCAAATTTTTGAAAATAGCAATTCCCTCAAAATCCAACTTTGATAAGATAAGATAAGATAAACCTTTCCCCCCACAGTGGGGAAAGTCTTCAAAAAATGAGTCCAAACAAGAATTTACATCTGAATTATTTTGTTCCCCGCAGGTGAACTTCAATGAGCCCATTTCCATGCTGCAGCGGTTGTCAGAGGACCTCGAGTACCACGAGCTGCTGGACAAGGCCTCCAAGTGCCAGAGTTCGCTGGAGCAAATGTGCTACGTGGCCGCCTTCTCCGTATCCTCCTACTCCACCACCGTCCACCGCACAGGCAAGCCCTTCAACCCTCTGCTGGGAGAGACGTTCGAGCTGGACCGTCGGAGAGAGAGCGGCTACCGCTCCCTCTGTGAGCAGGTGAGGAGAAAAGAAACACAGGAGAACAAAGGGCTTCTAGCAGGGAAGTGAAACTGAACAAAGAATGAATGTCAGGAAGGATGACTTGAAAAATCCCTTTGACTCAGCATTTTGAGAGGATTTTGCTTCCTTTTTCTGAAGTATTTAGGGATGCACATGGTAAAGTTCCTCTCCTGGCATTGATTAAACCCCTGTAAACTCATCTGTGTTCATCAGAATTACATATTTAGAATTTTTTTTTAACCATCATGACTGAGGTATGAATCCCTTCATCGGCTCTTTTCACCGGAGGCCTCCTCTGCAAGTTGACAGGAGTGGTTTCTTGGGTATGTGATGGATGGAACACTGTCATATATCACATACCGTCCTTCTGAGACTGCCATTGGTTCACCGCAGTTCTAAAGCAGAAATGATCAGCCATGGGTCCACGAGGACAAAAGTAAACAGGAAAGGATTTACAGGACACAGAGTAGAGGCTTAATTTCTGGAAAATAGGAACTGACGCAAAGGTTTCTATTCCTGAAGAACAAGAAAACATATCCAGTCTAATAGATAATCCAATAAGTTGTGCTTTCAGGCAGCAAATCCAGAGGTTTTTTTGATTTACTGTTTATACAGTATACACTGGTTTAATTCAGCCACAAAGGCTTTAAATGAGATTGGACACGTGGGGGTAACTATGAAATCCTATTGTAGAGGAGTAATGTAATTGGATTTGAGTC
Organism: Centropyge bicolor; assembly: GCA_037975185.1. NCBI lineage: Eukaryota > Metazoa > Chordata > Actinopteri > Pomacanthidae > Centropyge > Centropyge bicolor. The sequence goes on from JBBMOC010000079.1 coordinate 1,829,729, forward strand.
TTCAGTGAGGATTTTCAAGCACTGCTGTATAACAGGGTATTTTTTTCATATTCGACTGTCAGTGGTGTCTGCGTCTGCCAGACTAAGTGTGAGTCATAGTTAATAGGGAGGATCCAAACCTATAAAAGCAATGCCACACAATGACTGCGTTTGATGCACCCCAAATTATGTTCTAATTTTAAATCAGTCAGTCAATATTTTATCTGTGTCACAGGTGAGCCACCACCCCCCTGCAGCAGCACATCATGTGATCTCGGATCGTGGCTGGACTCTGAGGCAGGAAATCACTGTTGCCAGCAAGTTCAGGGGCAAATACCTCTCCATTATGCCGTTAGGTAAGAGTCTGGTTCCAAACATAATAAGCATGCCGGTCTGGCAATGACGGTTTGTGGGTGTGATGCGAACATTGCCATTTTGAGAATCCAGTGAATAAAGGCCACACCTCGGCTGAAAGGAAGTTCATCAATCACTAGAGACAAATTTGATGTTGAAATTGTTTGTGTTGGTAGATGATGCTAATTTGCTTACGTCTTTCCTTCCAGGCACAATTCACGCAATCTTTGAAAAGGGCAACAATCACTACACATGGAAGAAAGTTACCACTACAGTGCACAACATCATTGTGGGGAAGTTGTGGATTGATCAGGTGAGACTGACAGAGTTGAAGCAAGATGAAAACAATGCTTTGAATAAACAGAAGCATCAACAGGCTAGTGAAAGATAGTTTAAGTAGATGTGGATGGTATAGATAAGATCTTGGTTTATAGCATATGAAAATTTATAGTGAAAGTTATAAATAAAATAACAAGATAAAAACTAACGAAAATGAAAATCCAGTATTGCCATGAATTGATTTGCAACAACTTTCTTTTTCTTTCCCTCATCCAGTCGGGGGAGATAGACGTAGTGAACCACACCACTGGAGACCGCTGCCACTTGAAGTTTGCTCCTTACAGCTACTTCTCCAGAGATGTGGCCAGGAAGGTGAGAAAATTGGACCTCTGACTTCATCACATTAAACTTAAAAAAAAAAAAAAAAAGCAAAACCCTCTTGTGAGATAAACAGATCTACACTGAAGTGTGTTGGTTTCAACCAAACTGCTGTTCTACGATTACACTTTTCTGCCCCTCCACCCTGTGGACCAGTCTGCCTCATGGGTCATGATGCTTTACCCATCTGTTTATTCAGGTGACAGGTGTGGTGATGGACAAGGACGGCAAGGCCCACTACGTGCTGTCGGGCACGTGGGATGAGAAGATGGAGTTTTCCCGGGTGATGCAGAGCAGTCGAGGAGGCGAGAACGGCACAGAGGGCAAACAGAAAACTGTGTATCAAACCCTCAAAGCCAGGGAGGTGTGGAGGAGGAACCCACTCCCGTAAGTTCCTTTGCCACACGGCTGGGTGTGTCTGCAACCCTGAGTCATTTGTACAGTCTATAATTAACGTCCAATTGATTGTTATTAACTGCCAGTCCTTAGAAGAACCAAATATTTTTACCTCCCTGTGCCCTGTGTCTGTTGTTTATGTTCTCATAGGCTAATAAGACCCAGGTCAACAACAGACCGGTTACACTTCTGTCTAATGTGCATTGTAGCCTAAGCATTTATTAACACACAATACACAATACAATGAAACAGAGTATTCAATGACATAAGCAAGAGTCAACAACAAGCTGCTTAAAGGCAAGATTAAGAAATTACCTGTAGAGCTCTGGTTTCCCATTAATTATGACAGAATTATATATTGATTATACAGGTCTATTAAGCCCACTGTGACGCACAAATCAATTTTTTTGATGCAGAAGATGAAAACAGTAGTGTCACCAAGTGTTCTAAGTTCTGACTTTCAGCGCTGCTGTTCTTCACCTCCGCTCTACCACAGCGAGGGAGCAGAGACCATGTACTACTTCACTGCCCTGGCGCTGACCCTCAACGAGCCCGAGGACGGCGTGGCGCCCACCGACAGCCGGCGCCGGCCAGACCAGCGCCTGATGGAGGACGGCCGCTGGGACGAGGCCAACGCAGAGAAGCAGCGGCTGGAGGAGAAGCAGCGCAGCGCCCGGAGGGAGAGAGAGAGGGAAGCTGCCAGCCAACGCACTTCCAGCCAGTCAGAAGAAGGTGAGAGTCCAGTTTGTGTTCACACTTTGCTTTTTTCTGTTTTCCTCTCTACCTTTCATGGGGTAATCAAGGGGTAAAAAAAAAATCTCTGTGATCCCCCTTTTCTCTTCCACAAGCTGTCGATGAGGACTCTCTTACTGATCCCTCCTTAAAAAGCAAGTACTCCTCTTTTACTGACACCTCCTCATGCTTTCATTTCTCTTCCAATCTTCTATCATTTTTGTTTTCTTTTTATGGTAACACAAGTCCTCTCCCCTTCAGGCGCACCTCACGAGAACTACCAGGCACTTTGGTTCGAGCGCTGTGAGGACCAGATCACAGGTGAGCCGGTCCATATCTATAAGGGAGGCTACTGGGAAACGAAAGACCGTGGCAGCTGGGAGGGAACTCCGGACATATTTTGACCTCGGCATTGACTGAAAGGTGCCCTGAAGAGACTGATCCATCGAAGCCGCCTGGTGGTCAGCTACCGCAAAGGCCGGCTTGTCCCCCAATCCCCCACTTGGACGGCTGCCTCCCTCCAGCGGCTCTCTGTTCTAAGAGATCTCCAGGACGGTCACTGCTGTCTGACCCAGAGGGGGAGCGGGGTATTTCCCTCTGGTCTCCTCTGGTTCCTGTCTCCTTGAATCCCCTCGTTGCTGTCACATATCTGAGAGGACCGGAATAAAAATGTTTGTGCTGCTTTGACTCGAATCAGGCTGAGCATAAGGGGGAGGAAATAAAATGGGCAGTGCTTCCAATTAAAGTAGATAATTCTTTTAGTCTCTCTGCTCAAGTCTGTTCAGTCTCTCAGATCTGGAGCGGAAGAGGTTTTGTGCTGATAACACCCTGTGAGATAATGTAGTGTGCCTATTGTCACAGCATTGTGTGCTTTGGTAATAACTCTAAAAAAAGGGGGGGAGTAAGACCTGGTTAATATATACATTTATATATAAATATGATTTAAAATGATTTCATTAAAATGTCGACTGGTGGCCTTCAAGACGTTAGCGAGGATTTCTTGTTTATCTCTCTGATTTAGTGTCTTAATGTAATGAAGTGAAGGTTCTAGTGTGCTTGTATGTATGACTGCATATCTGCTCTTCCATCACTACGACACTGCCACTGTGCAGTATACTGTGTTTAAAAAAAAAAGAAGAAGAAGAAATGATTGTCCAAAAATACTTGTTGAACCTCCACACTGTCACGTTTTATAGCTAGAAGAGATTTTTTTTTTCTTTCCTTTACAAAGGCCTGATGAAAATTGTGATGGTGAATTTTGGCCTAAACACCGTTTCTCTTCGCCTTAGAAATGAGCAACCTTCTCTCACTTGTATTTATATCACACCTGAGTGGACATGAAGTCATTTGTAGCTGGTTTCTTGTACATGTATTAAAACATTGAAGAAATAGTTGGGGGGGGAACAGAGCTGCAAAATGGCAAAACACATGTTCCAATGCTGAGAAAATCTCACATTAGTGCAGTTTTATTTAACGACTATTAATGAAATGACCCACTTTCACAGGATTGGAAAAATGTGTAGCCATTTTGCGGACAAATTAAATGAAGTTACATGGCAGTAAAAGTGGTTTTTATAAAAGTGTGGGATACTTTGATTTTTGTGTTGAGAGCAGACAAATGAGCAAAGGAAACAAAAGTAAACGCCGTGATGAAAATTTACCGTCACCCTTGTCTATCTGCTGAAGAGTTCATACATATGCAAGTACATTTTGACACCAAAAACATGGGATATAATGTGTGTGTATGAGTGTGTGTGTGAGTGTGAGAGAATTTCATAATTTTGTTTGTAAGTGTACTTAAAAATGAAGAATAAAGAAACAAAGAAGCATTGCAAATAACTATGATTTTATAAATGTATAGAAATTCATATTATAGTATTGATAACTGTAAGGTAGCTTTTTTTTCTTGTATTTTGGTTCCTCTCATATTATTGGAAGAGGGCGGTCTTCATTTTCAGAAAAAAAAGGGAGTTTCCAAATTGAGGAGACATGACATTGTTCAGTATTTTGTATTAACAAAGAAAAAAAACTGTAATAAACAAATGCTGTGATGTCAAACAAATAGCTTTTCACCCTGTTCTTTAATTTCATTTGTTCCGACTTGAACTTTAGTTATTAATTCGGTAACACCATTAAAAATTTGCCAAATCAGTTCTGTGGAAACGTCTGTCCTCATGTTCAGTAGGAGATTGGGATGTTGTCAATAAAATAATGAAAACGAATGAAAACATGCTCTCGTTAGTTTGTGTTACAGCTGATTTTTGTTATAAAAATATATAAAGGTATGACAGTGATTTTAATATATAGTATTTTCATTTTTTACAGATGAAAAACAAATTCAAAATATTTAAAGCACAAGTCGTTTAAAATTCAGATCTATATGTTGAAATAAAAAAGTCTAATATCAGGCATTTAGTTACATTTGATCAAGAGCATGTTTCAACAATTTTCCAGAGTTTGGAACAAACAAAGAGCCCAAAAGAATAGATTATTGCAGATACTGTATATCAATATTGGCATATATGTTGATTGTTAAAGTAAAAACAAAAAAAGAATATTGACTGTTGTTGATGTATCAATGTTGGTATTGAACTTCCATAAAAAACAGCAAACAAAAATACAACATAGTAGAAAAAGGACAAAAGTAAACTTCCAATAAAATAAATGAAACATAATATAGTTCATTTCATGTAGTTACATTTGGAAAAAATTGTATTCAGATAAGATTGAACTGCTATTTGAATTTGTTTTGTCGCAGCCCCCCCCTCCTTGTATTTACAGTTGAGCATTACATCTGTGTTGTCCTTAAATCACCAGCTTGCTCTCTTGTTATTCTCCCTATGAGAAGAGCTGTTTCTTTCACTGTGAACACCACCCGGCGCCTCTCCTGCTGTGTCATGCCAGCAGATTTATTTTCAGCCAAATTTTGTGAAAGGCAGACTGGAACCTACCATCCTATACATGGGGCGGAGAGAAACAGGGAGTTTGAGTGGGGGAGAAAAGTTGGGGAGGGGCTTACAGTTCGCCGGACCTCACAGCCGCTGGGACCAAAGGAAGCGGACTGATGTCACGCTCAGGACACACCCTGCCTATGATACAGTGTGGTACAGTGCAGTGCGGTGGACAAGAGGTGGCAGAGGGACGATGAGAGTTTTGCGTAACAGGCAGCCACAGCCGGCACAGAGGGAGGGATGGGAATGCTGAATCAGTAAAACTGCATGAAAGCCTGGGAGAGGGTGGAAGAGGGTAAACGGCAGGGGGGGGGGGGAGGGAAGAGAAAGGTAACGGCCTGGGTAAGATGTGCAGTGTGATGCTTCGTCATTCATTTCATCTCTTGTCTGTGAACGCCGAGCTGACAGTTGGCCCTGTTTTACCTCGAGCTCTGCTCAGTTGAGAGACTTTAAACAGACTTTTAATCAGAGCTGCTTTGAGCTACAGATCATTTAAAGGGTTTAAAAACCGGAACTGCCCCTTTTTTTTTACAGTTATCATCCAGCCAGAAAAAGGTAAGGTTTCATAAATCAATATCTCTGCTTTGGTGTTTGCTGTTGTCATCAACACTGGGGTAACTGATACCTCCCACTGTTTCAATATAGACTAATACAACTAGTGTATGAACAGAGAAACTGTGCATGTGGACTAATCATATTGCTGTTTCTAATTCATGCACTTCCTCTCTTCTCTATCTCTGCCTGCTCTCGGTCAGATGGAGGCAGACAGGGTGGTGTGTTTGCCAAGGTTGTCCCGGGTCGCTGTGTGCGGCGGCACTCATGGCAACGAGCTGTCTGGGGTGTACTTGGTGAGAGAGCTGCTGAAGGTGGAGAAGAAGGAGAAGGAGGAGGCGGAGGAGGAGGAGGAGGAAAAGTCGGTGCCGGTGCTGCTGGTGCTGTCCAACCCGTGGGCCATGCAGCAGTGTCGCAGATACGTCCACACCGACCTGAACCGCTGCTTCACCCATGCCTCCCTCAAGTAAGGCAGCACTGAGAACACGCTCATGCTTAACAGTTTAGATCATGATGAGCTGTGATCAGATTGTTTCTTCGTCCCCCAGTGCTCCCATAACAGGTACAGCCCCCTACGAGATGATCAGATCCCGAGAGCTGAACGCCACGCTGGGTCCCAAAGGGAGTCCTGAGGCGGTGGATCTGGTTTGCGACCTCCACAACACCACATCCAACATGGGCCTGTGCTTCATCGCCTACTCCGACAGCGACTGGATCTGCCTGCACATATTCAGACACCTGCAGGCAAGCAGACCTCCTACACACTCAAGTCAAATCGATTCGTGTTTGAGAAACTTTCCAGAATCCACCACATTTAAATGGAGCAAAGAACTGAGATTGGTTCTGCTAATAATCTAAAATCTGACATGTCATTTTCAGAGGAAGATGCCAGATATACCAATGAGGTACATCCATTTTGATGTCTCCTGTAAAGAATCATATTCCCTTGATTCAGTGGGAAAACATGGCTTTGGTAAGTTTTTCATTTTTACAACTTCGATTCCAAAAAAAGTTGGGACGCTATGTAAAACATACACAAAACAGAATATGATCATTTGTTAATCCTTTTCCACATATACTCAATGAAAACAGTACTAAAACAATGTATTTAATGTCTGACCTCATTAACCTCATTGATTTTTGTAAATAGCTGCTTATTCTGAATTTAATGGCAGCAACATGTTTCAAACAAGTCGGGACAGGAGCAACAAAAGACTGAAAGTTGTGGACTGATCCAAAAACACCTGTTTGGATCCTTCCACAGGTAAACAGGTTCATTGGTAACAGGTGATAGGATCATGATTGGGTATGAAAGGTTCATCCTGGAAAGACTCAGTCGTTCACAAGTGAGGATGGAAAGAGGTTCACCACTTTGTCACATGATTGTATAAAGGAGATTAATACATAGTCTGATGATTCTGTTTTTTTTTACTTCCCAACTTTTTTGGAACACCAGTTTATCAATATCATCTGAATACTGGATTATGTGTAATATTTGTCATGTAAAATCCATGTACTGCAGCCATGGAGATCGGCCCTCAGCCCCACGGTGTGGTGAGGTCAAACATCTATACAGCGATGAAATGTGGTGTTCAGCACATGTTGGACTGGGTCCGTTTCTTCAACTCAGGTGCAATTAATCACTGGTTACCAATTGAGAATGTTTGCTTTCCAAAAGGTCACATATCTTGCAAACTTTGTGTGTTTTTCAAGCCCTTTCAGTCCTTGTTTTAAGCTCTCTTTTGCTTGTTCTGCTGTCGCCGTCAGGTACTATTTTTGAAGGAGGATTTGTGGACGTGTTCACGATGGTTAAACACATCGACTACCCGAGAGACCATGAGACTCGCAACATCACAGCAGCAATTCATCCTCAGCTCCAGGTACGGTCTGGAAAACTTTTACCTGTTAGTCAGGTAAATAAAGTTATGTAGGTTTGAATGAACCAGGGATCCAAAACCAAGAAATAATAATAGGGTATTTTACTGTTTGCAAAGATGAATCATATCCCGGATGTGACCTCACCTACTCTTGGCAAAACATTTTCACAGAACAGATTCATGTGACAGTCAGTGTGTGTGTGTGTGTGTGTGTGTGTGTGTGTGTGTGTGTGTGTGTGTGTGTGTGTGTGTGTGTGTGTGTGTGTTCACTTATGTCCAAATTGGGCACATACGCCCGACTCAAGACCAGTTGATTGGGGACAGTGGGTGCAATTGGGGACACAAGTTGTGGTGTTCATTATAGATTATTAAAACATAAACAGCATTAGTCTCACAATACAGGGTGTGAACCTATAAAACGACTTCATACCAAAGCCCCATCATAAAAGCTGATGATGTGCACAGCATTGTTTTCATACTATTATAAATACAGTGTAATTGACAGCTGAGAACTGACTTGACAGCATCTAGTAAATCTTCTTCAGCTGAAACTTCACTGGATGACATGTGTCTTGAATGTAAGGTGAGCAGAATGCAGTGTTGACAGATTGGGTGCTTTTCAGGTGCTGGCAGACAGGATTCAGGCTGGTTTATCAAGAGTTGAGCTGATTTTGAAACACATTAAAAAAATGACAGTACATTAAAAATATCATCCATAAACTGTTGAAAGCTGAGAGGAGAGATGAGTCATTCCCACCCACCCACAGCTTCACCCCATAAACACACAGGAGCTGCGGTGTTTTTTGCAAATCTGAATTTATATAGCAAAACTTTATTCATCACTAATGAAGCTGATTAATTAATAGAAGGTAAGCTCACTAACAGAGCACACACACACACACACAAGACACAGAGACAACAGTGTGCGGAAACACACACCCATAAGAAATGATCAGTTTTATGAATTAATTTTTTAAGTATTTCTTTAATGTGTAATGGTGTCACTATGGCACAACAAAGACAATAGTTGGTGTCAATTTACTGTTAATTAAAATGAGTTCAGTTGAAGTTACTGTGTTCTCTCGTCTCATGATCATTGTTCCATAGCTCAGGAGGTCACCTGCTGATACTCTTTCATACTACTCTTTACTTAGCATTTTTAAACAAGTACATATTTAAGAGACTGATGCCGATTTATAAAATCATCATGGAAGCTCATGCATAGCTTATTTGATGGTCTTATGAATCATTTAGCAAACACGTGGCACACTTCAGACAGCTTCTTTCGACCTATTGTTTGCTGCCCAGCTGCAAACAATCTACCTCTCATCTCCCGTAGATGTGAAAGCTGCCTCACCAATTAAAATCTCACCAGGTGCTGCTCTTTAACAATCAGCCTCGCCTAACCTGTCCTTCCCCACAGGACCGAGACTTCTGCCTGCTCCACCCTGAAGACCCGCTGTTCCAGACTTTCTCAGGCGAAACGCTGAGGTACAAAGGCAAAGAACCTCTTTATCCTTTCTTCATCAATGAATGCGCTTACTACGAGAAGGGCATCGCTCTCTCCCTGGCGAGGAAAAGGCGTGTGATGGTTCCTGCAGTGCGGGTGCAGGCAGGGCAGGAGAGACGAGCTACCGAGCAGGGGTTCGGATCAGAGGAAGAGGAGTGAGGAAGGACTTTTAAAACATGACGTGACTGATGTGACTGCGTAATAAATTTTACAAAAATGTCACCTTTATTGAAATGACAGCATGTGTACACTCGCATACACTCACACAATATTTAAGTGAACGACTATTAACCAGTTTCAGCTCACAGGTGGAGGATGAACAACACATTCATCGTAGATTCACTAAAGCACAGTCATACAGTGACATTTGCTGTTGTGTTTACGCTACAGAGGATTCAGGGATAGAGCAATTTCTCGATTTTAAAAGGCTGCAAAATACAATCTGATTTATCATTAGACCTATCACACACAGTGCATATAACATGGGCTTTATGGCAATAATGTCTTATTCTTTTTCTAAATGTATTTCATTTTTAGGACATTTACATCATCAAAAAAATAGAAATTCACTACTGACCACTACAGCAATATTGAGGATATGTTCAACAACAATTGAAGTGCAAAGGAATACTGTAGCTTATCATAATATGGCCTTTAAATTACATTCATAATGCCTAACAGGGAAACAGTGTTTCCCTTAGATCCTGTTGAATTGAAATGGTGATGGCAAATAAATAAAGGAATGAATATAAATTAAATAAATTACAAACATTGAATTCATAAAATCAATTTATATGACCATGCGAGGGTGAAAAAAACAAAACACAAAATGGTGAAAAACTACTACTAAACTAGAAATAAATAATGACTTTTAGGGCTTTTCTACAAAAAACTATAAAATCAGTCAAAACGTTAAAAAAGTACTTGTAAAATAGCAAAGAAAAACAAATTAAGAACAAACACAGTCTGACCCTAATAATGGCCATGAATAAATAAATGTCACTTGAGTGTAATAAAAAAAAAAAAAAAAAAGGTGGACAGAAATGGAACAAAACTGAAACGTATATACAGCAATCGTCATTGTCTTTCTGACGTTAGTTGCCACATTCCCAAACTGTGTGTGGAAGCAACGGAAGTGAATGACCGATTACACAACAGCAATCTTTTGTCGAAATAAAAAAAAATCTGCTAATTGCGCACGAAGGCTATTGTCTTGCTGCAGTTTCATTGAAATGTACTCGGGGTGTGTCCGGTACATTATTGCATTACATTATTAAGTTTGTATTATTACAAACCTGCCCAAGGGGGAAAATATCACCACTCCCAGGTGTAATTCAGGGCGTGATCACAGGTGCAATAAACCTGACAGCCAGAAGTCGCTGGTGGAAGGTGTGTCCCAGTTTCATACTCCGCTCACAGTGTCCAAAAATGTGATGCATGCATAGCTATACTTCTGCTGTTATGATAACAAATTGGGAATGAAGCGACATCACTATAGTCAAGTAGACAAGAAACAAGCCGCAATAAACTCAATATAAACTTAATAACATAATGAAGACATGAAATGTTGGTTCAGTAAGTAAAATAATCCAAACCTGTTTGAGTAATTTTCTCTTCCACATAATTTTGTCTAACCCGGGGGCTCGTTTAAAATTTCCTGCTCCGTCAAACTTGCTTTGAAGAGAAGTTGCTGCACGCCTAAATGTCAGTAATTAACTTACGAGTCATGTGATTATCCTTCAATTTACCTACTTTTACAGCAGCGACACACCACATATTCAGAACCTGGGAGGAGTCCATGAGTAATATGAAACTGGGACACAGCTCATGCTCTTCAGCTCGGTGTTGAGTTACTCTGAACCAAGCATATGTTGCACTATACACATCTTTCTGGCTGACCTTTTTCAAACCAATTCCATAACCTGGAGAGATAAAAATCAAATCTTTTAATGCAGCAGATAGGGTCATTATCATGGAGTACATGCACATTAATCCACCAGAGGGCAAAACGCACAGATTAACCCACATCCCACTCCTCTGAGATCATTATCGAATGCATCTTGGTGTCAGAGCAGGGTATGAATTTAAACAGGGAAAGAGATGCGGAGCCGGATCTCCGTCTACGCCACCCTGTAGGCTGTCATGCGGTAGTAGTTCTGACTGTGGCTGCGCGCCGCCCACACCAGCAGCGCGGCGGCCATCATGTGGAGAGGCGAGGAAATGAGGGCCAAGTAGAGGGACCAGCCCAGAGAGCCATCCACCTTATCGGGCAGCATGGACACCCTGTGGAGCAGGTCCATCCCCGCCAGGTAGCAGCACACTGTGGCCAAGGTGCAGAGGCCTGCAGGGCACAGAACGAAGCGTCTTTAGGCGACACACTTCTGATGTGGCAAACACACATCCTGCTTTTTCACAGCAGACTTTAGGGGGAGAAACTCAGGTGGTGCTGCATTTGTGTTATGTTGTCTCTCCTGTATGGATGGTTAAGTGTTGCATTGCTTTAGTCCACATGATAACAACAAAACAAAGGTTACCATGACAACAGAACAGGTCGTTAAACCTACATTAATTGGTGTCTTTTGGTCACAAGCTGTAAAACAGATATAAATAAAAACACATATACAAGATTAACATTCACAGAGTCACACTGATCAGGTGGCCAGAAAGTCCAATATTCACCATCCTTTTAGCTCAGGTTTGTTCTCCACTAACTCCTGAGAACGTTTGACATTTGCAACATGTTAAATTCCGGACATGCCTTTTCCATTACTACTATTACTTTCAAAGGTAATAACAATTTTTCAAATGTGAGGCCAGGGCAAACAAGCTTAGCTGGATATTTAATGACTGGCTTAATTAGCAGCAGCTGAACACGTCTTACCAGCCAGCAGGTGAAGCACTCCTATGCCGAGGGTGGGGGTGAGGCTTCGGCAGAGGCAGGCACAGAACCCGGTCAGACCAGCCAGCACCACCAGGCCCAGGGACACCAGTGGCAGCAGAAACTGGCATCTCCACAGGTCTACATACACAGACACAGAAAGGTCTGTCAGTTCATTCACTCACCTTCTTCTGCCTGACAGAAGGAGCAGCCCTGAGTGCAGCCCATGTATTATTCAACATCACATACTGGTCATAATTAATGCACTACGTAGAGAAGAGCCTCAATCTGGCTTCATGCAACTTCTAACCTTTAAATCAGGCCGAGGTGGTTGTGAGTGAACTTACAGGTGCGCAGCATGTCCTCGCCACTGTTGTGGTTTCCTGGCTCTTTGTACTTGGGAGTGAACTGTTGAGGTAGAGTGAAGCTTCGACACTCCAGCGCCATCTTGGCATCTGAAAGAGGTCGTTTTACATAAAAAGATGAGCATCAGAGCAAGTCAAATGTACATGAATTAACTTTTCTCACATTTTCTTAGTTTCTTGTTTATATTTTCTAACTTCCTGGGATGTACTGCAGCAAACGAATATGGTCGACTTGTCTATTATGTTTGGATATAACGCACAAAAATGGTTTGACATTGAAAATATAAATAATTCATGCGATTTTTAGGGAACAAAATGAGGAATTACTAATTACTATACTGATATTGAATTTCCTACCAGTATCTCAGTATGTTTTTTGGATGATAATTATATTGATTGTTATTTCACAGCCCTAATTTCGTAATGAAACTGCCATGTTTTCTTGAGGTCAATAGGGGCCCAGCAATATTTTTTTGCCCCAGGAACCCCTAGATGGTTAATCCGGCCGTGCTGATGATCAATTTAGTCAGTAGGTTTTCTAATACACAGACAGAAATAAGGCATTTTTTTTGCAGGTGAGGTGGCTGATCTCTCCATCCATGTTATCCACTAAAAACCCTTACTTTCTAAGCTGTAACATTTTTAACGAGTAATAATTGTAGGCTCCAGTGATATGTAGCATTTTAGCTGTCAGCACAAATAACTTTTCCAGGCACCAAGAAACCAACCAGTGCTCAATAGCTGAAATATCTGATCAATAAATTACACTGACCAGTCCACTATTACAGATAACTGATTATATAACTGATTGGTAAGTGAGGGTAGGTTGCAGCATTGTTGGGCTCAGGCTGTCAGAGAAGCTGTATGAGTTGGGGCACCAGCATGCAGAGAGTCTTGACGTGTTTATTGCAAAACAGTTCGTTTGACCATGTTTTATGTATCATATGACAAGAGGTCATTTTTGCTGCATTTTTTACCAGCAGTCTCACCTAAGGTTTTCTGATGCACTGAAAAAATTAAGGCAATTTGTTAAAGCACAAGTTCTGCACGCAAACTATTAGTGAGAACCCCCCCCCATTAAATGTGTCCAACGGCTTTCAGAACAGAAGCAAGTGTCATCAGATGATCTGGGTTTTTCAAAGCTATCCGGGTATTTAAGCTTAGCTCTGTCGCTGGGATGTAATGGTGAGACATGACAGCATCTTATAATCCATCTGTAATCCAGAGACACAGCTCCTGCATGTTGGAGGAGGGTGCATCTACCTGAGGCGAGCTGGTGTTTAGTCAGAGAGCACAAACTGGAATAGATTAGATCACAACTTTATTATTATTGGTGATGACTGAAAATCACCTTTGGTCTCTGCAGATAGAATGAAACATCACGTGACATCAATACAGCAGATCTGATCACAGCTGTGCAAGAATGAATGCAACACACACACAATATACAGGAAACATTTTAACCCATTCGACATCTATGGAGGTTGCGTTCACTTGCACCCATCACCTGTCTGCACTCGTGAACACATACCTGGCTCTTTGTACCAGTGAGCGGCGGCGGGGACGAGCACACACCGCCACCAGAGGCCCACGGTTCCGTTGAGGCGGAACAGGGTGTCGCTGTAGGTCTTCTCGTCGAACTCCCCGTCCATGAACTCCTCGTACAGGGAGCGCAGCTCGGACACGTTGGCCTCCCCTCGCACCGCCGGGCTGCTGTACTGGTACCAGTGCTGGGTGCCGATGGCCACGGACAGGTACACGGTGGCCAGGATGCTCAGCACGCAGGCGATCACCAGAGCCGTGGCGTAGCGGTTGTCCACCATTGTTTCCCCGAGCTGGAGGCGCGACAAAGCGGATTAAGCCGTCGGTGCGTCGACGTGCACGAAGCTTCCTTTAAACTCTCTTTGTCCGAGCGTGCAGAAAATACGCCGTGCACCAGCCCCAAAAAACAGCCTTTAATTTGAATGATTGATCCTCATATCTGCGGCTCTGTGCTGGCACTGTGCAGCCCTGCAGGCCGGCTCGGCTGCGCCATCTGTTCCCCTGTCCCACTTCCACAGATGGCGTCCTGTGCAGATATCAAACAGAGCCAGGCTGCAAAAAACCAGACCCCGATCTGCTCCTCACTGGGGCGACAAAGCAGGCCCGGGTCACAGGATACCGTATGTCCTACGCAAGTGCAAAGTGCATGGGTGTGTTTGGGGCAGCAGGAGATGCCGGCTGCACCCAGGAGGTCGAGGGATGTAAACATACAAATCCATGCGACTTCCGCTTCCGCTTCCGGTGAGCAGCTGATGTGAAAATAGCTTATTGAGAGAGCAATAAAAGCAGTTTTGGAAGCAACATAAGCAGCAACATTTTAAAAAGGAGTTACTCGACAATGTGCTCAAAAAATGATTGAAAACAAATCACCCACTAAACCAAAGTTATTCTAACCCCCCCCCCCCCCCCCCCAAAAAAAAAAAAAAAAAAAACCTGGAACTGTTTTTATTGGAATAAAATAGACAAAAAATGTTTAAAAAATCAGTTCCAAACCCAGAAATGTCCAGTTTACTATTACATGAGAGAAAGTCAAGAAACATTGTCACATTTAAAAGGCTCAGTGATCAAAATTGCTGCACACAAATTTTCTGTCAGCCATTTAATCAACTGATAAACTTCATCTTGAGATCACAACCTGTGCTTTCTCAAACAGTTCGGAACATTTAGTGCTATTGCCACTAATTAAAGGCTTTTGAACAGATACTATTATTCATGCCAGCGACCCCACAGTTTGGACTGTGGAAAGCAAAACTATGCTTTCAGGGGAAATATCACATTTTTATTTTTGTAAATAAAAAGTTGAGCTTATGAGAAACAAAACACCCACTTGTTCAACTTAACAAACCAAAGGAGCAGGATCTTAGCAGATACTTCCATCAACCTCCACAAAACTCTGACGAGACATAAATGGAAATGTATATTAAGGATTTTGGATTGTTTGTGTTTTATGTAATAAATTAATTATTTCTATTTTAGATAAACAGGATTTCCCAACACAAAGATCTAGACAGTGTTTGAAAACCTTCTTACACTGCCAGGAATAGAATTCTGCAGGGAAATAGTGAATCCTTCACTGTCTTTTTTTTTTGGAATTTTTTTGTACTTGAGCCAAATAAAATATATTGAATCTAAATATACTGGGAAAGCCAGCAATGTTAGCAATCTTTGGATAGATACTGTTGTATAACAAACATTATGCTTCAGGACGATGTTGCAAAGACTCGCTATACGTTGGTGTTGTAACACAAATCTGTGACATGACCCCTGACCTCTTGACCCTCTTGAAAAATGGTAAAATATCACACAAGACATGACATGAATTGTTCAAACATTTTGTATTCTGATCAAAGTTTTCTGACAGAAATTGGACAAACTACAAGAAATCTCACAGAATACAGCGATGCAGCCATAAATACAGTTTATATAAATAAAAAAATTGACAGTGCATTGTTTAAATCACAAAAGACAAATACTAATTTAAAAGAGTTTTAATAGTACCATTATTTTCTGACTTCCCAGGACTTAACAGAAAGTGTTCTTATATTGTTTGGCTTATTATTCTAGTGGTGATTCAGTGGACCAGGTGTTTAAAGTTGGCTGTGTCGTTCTATCCAGCCCAGGATCCTGAAGATTCCCACATAGAAACGTGTTCAGTCCAACAGACATATGTGATCCACCGTCATTAATGTGTCAACTCAGAGCAAAGTTAAATAGATAGAGATAGAAGTTCATCCGAAGTTGGACAAG